>JAVGWX010000005.1:32904697-33504697 GCA_036924085.1 Ariolimax columbianus
TTTTAAAGAAGCATATACACAAGCATTTTGTTTGTCCCCCTTGTAATAGTAATATCTGCAATTTATTTATTTTACAGTTTGAGGTTGCTAGCCAAATGCACAACTATCTTAAATAGCCGTCTCCAACTTACTTAGAAAGTTAGAGTAGGCAAATTAATGTCTACTCATGACAACATAACGTCTCATTGCGACAAAGATGGCGGTGCCTTCTTGTGCACTCTGCAAAAGACGGTTAAAAATCAACTTTTGGGATTTTCTTGATATGTTTCAACCTCTAAATATACATGCTTCTAGTGTGGAGGATGGCTGGAAGCGTGTTATTATTAGCTGATGTGTATTTCGTCATCTAGATGCACGCCGAATGAATGCGTTTGTCATTATTTTTGGTGACATTTGATATGAACATAACAATTGTGTGGATTTGACGGTTGTCTATATTTACGCTGTTTACCTTGTTCGTGATACTTGTCATCGTCATACCGCATGACAATAAATTGTCAAGGTCGCGCACATGGACTGCCAACAACGATCGATTAGTTATTCAGTTGCCCATGCCATTGATCGCATATTTGTGACTTGTAGCTTTGGTTCGATCACATCATCATAATTTGGCTGGATTATCTCCGCTGCACTGTGGGTTTTAGACAAGCCGGATTATCATACTGCGTCTGTCACAATGTGGGTGGCTTTGACTTTCACTCTGTGACAACCATTTATGAATATCTGGAACATTATTTGGTACTTACAGGTCCCTGTGCCATTTGTTATGAACAAAGAGATTTAGATGTGGTCATCTTACATTTCTAACTTATTGAATGTCACAACCCCGCCGCCTTGCGGGATATCTGTTTACGAGAAATGCTTCAGGAGTAAACCCTAAGTAAACCCTGTGTTATCTCCAGTCGATAATGCCTTGCCACTGTTCCGATGTAGCCGGGGACCAGAAAATGAGGTTGATGACCAGGGCGGTGACTTACTCACTATAATCCAAATACATCGCAAGTTACATCATCAAGACAAAACCGTCTGATGATGTCGCCATCATTGCTTGCGATGGGCAAGTAACTAATTAAACCTTGATTCACACTCTTCTTAAAGGTCGCAGCGTACTTCTGCTCTTTTCTATTCTGTTGTTGAGAACCGGCGTCACTGGGCATACCCGTATGTTCTTATTCTTTCTCACTAAACCTCAACAGATGATGGCTCCTGTAGCTGGTTGGTTGAAAACACACTTGCCCATCCCTGGTATGCGCCGAACTATGCGCATACCTATTTTGATTTAATAAAACAGCAGTCTGTAAATTGCTGCTTAATTTATTGGCAGTATCATCAGTCAACAGTGTATTTGTGAACTGCCACCGTTAGATATTCGGATTGACTTCTTGTGTATCTGTGCTTTGGAATTTTGTATTGGTAGTAACTATTTGAGTGTTCGTTATGTTATAATGTATTGTCTGGAAATGAACAGCTTAATACATTGTAATATTTCTTTTGATGTAGAAGGAATAAGCAACTTTACTAAAGTCATTTCTAAATTGAATATGTTTAGATACATCCTTCGACTTGGTCGCTGTCTCTTATACTTCTGACATGCAGTAAATAATATATTATATTAAGGTCATGGTTAAATATGTCAAAATGTTTAAAGAGACAACCAACTAGATTTGTTCAACATCAATGTTCATCGCTCCTTTTGGAGCATATACCATTAACAGCCATCCTCTATCAAGATGGTTCTTGAGTTGCCCTTTCTGCTTCTCTCCAGTTTACTGTGAGCGAAGTTAATTTTCACAGTATTGTCTAGGTGTTTCTTGGTCTACTTCTTTTCCTCTTTCCATATGGATTCCATGTCAGTGCCTGTCTGTCCAGCTGTGTCCTATCCGACCCTATTTCCAGAGCTCGATCTGTTGCTTCTCTGGTTGTTGTTGGCTCTTTTCACAATGGGCTTCATTTCTCAAAATGTCTTGCCTGCTTATACCCATTATCCTCCGTAGACAATTATCGACGAATGACTTCATTTTTCTCTGTGTTGTCTTTGTCCTTCTCCAAGTTTCTGCTCCGTACGGAAGTACTGACTTGACAATAGAATTAAACAATTTTATCAAGGCATTCATCTTTTTTTCCTTGCATTCCATATATTATTCATTACGATGCCCGTGCGTATCAGATTCTAGTTCAAACATCTGCCTCTGTTTCCGTTGAAGTTTCAATGGGGCTTTCCAAACATGTGAAGATATCCATCTCTTAAATTAGTTACTTATTCGGGATCAAGATGCTGAGCAGCGCATGAGCTGCAGTGGTCAGCGATCCATAGCTGACTGCTAGCGTCAGGACCAGCGAACCAGAGCTGCCAAGACCCTTCTACACCTCCACGCAATGATTCTGGATAACAGGCTGCAGCAGGGCAGACTGGCTAAGGAGAAGGGATCGAAGAAGGAATGCTAACCCGGTACTCAAAAAATAAAATGCTTGCTGAAGTCGGATGTGTTGGACCGAAAGGTGCAGATGTCGCAGCCAAGCTGTAAACTACAACATAACGCATTCCGTTCTCTGGACTACATTCTGCTACTTACCCTTTCAGGGTTTGGTAGTGGGAGATTGGGAACGAACGAAGAAGAAGAAGAAGAAGTTACTTATTCACAGGGGAACTAAGACGATAGTTTGATCAGATACAATATACTGACCAGGCCGTCGCGTCAGGGTCAGGCACAATATACTGACCAAGACTATTATCTCTCTTCCATGTAGCGTTCCCTGGAAGCAGACTGTTTTCAAGGTACTCTGGCTGACGAGATGTGGATCAACGAGATCCCCACAGAAGTGAGCGTCACGAAGATGAAGATAAAGCATAGCACAACCTTCTGGAGGACCGCAGTCCACCTTCATCAGCACTCTCATAATGTGAGGAAAGCTACTACAACCGGCCAATTAACGTCCTTTTTAGGTCGCACAAAACAGTAGACGAACTGTGGGCAACAAGAATATCAACATACTTTCCCAAGCCATTGTAAAACGTTGTTAGATAATATTACTTTTATTTTTGGTCTCGGGAACACAGGTATCTATTCCTTTAATTATGTATCTTCACTGAGGTATTGTTTCTACAGCTTTCATTTAAAGGCAGAAGACTTGTGCAAATTCAGCAGGCTTTTGGGAACGGTTGAGTTTCGAAAGGTGGGTATATAGAAGTTTGGGTCGCATTTCATGGAAAGAGAAGAAAACAAATGTGGAGGTATTGAAAAAGTTGGGATGAAAAGAGAATTAATGACCGAAATCCGGGTTAGACAGTTACTTTATTTTGGTCATATAACAAGATACGCCTCCGTGCAGAAGATCATAATAGAGGGATGGGTGAAAGGCAGTCGTTCAAGAGTCAGACTACGTTTTAAGTGGGTGAATAACATCAGGAGATGGACTGGAAAAATCTTGTGAGATTGCACCATTATGGCAAGAGACAGAGTACACTGGAGATCTTTGGCAGCCAACCTTTGTTGCGGAGATGGCACTTGAACTGAACTGAGTTTCCAATTCATGAATTGGGATGTCTTCTTCCCTAGTGTTGTTGAGCCGCTTTGTTGGGCGCCTCTCACAAGATATTCTTAGTGGCAGTGAGTTTAATTTTGCGTTACGCACCGAGCCGATCCTGGGAGCGCTTGGGCAAACGTTGGTAGATATAAATACTACCACATTCTTAAAACTGTTTGTCCGTAACAAAATTCAGCATTAAACTTCAGAAAAGAGATACTTTAGGAAAGCAATTCCAAGTAGCAACAATTGACAAGGTCCACAATACGTCAATCAATCAATCAATCAATCAATCAATCAATCAATCAAAACTCATTTCTCTTCTCGGTGCACCTTTCTGCCCATCTCCATGTGAAACCATTTAATCGTACTTCCTTCTCACAATTTATTTTTAGGTCTACCTGTCTTTCTCCTTCCTTGATGATATCATGTACGAGCCTGCCTAGCTAAATTGGACGACGCATTCATCAGCGTATGTCCTATCCAGCCCAATGTTTTTCTCTTAAAGTGTTGTTCCAGTGATTGTTGGCTCCTATTGGAATGTCTCCAGTCCTCACGATACCGTACCACGACACACCCATTGTCCATCTTAAGCCTGTGTTTAACGAAGGACTGGCGTTTTTGTTGTAACGGCCTGGCCGTTCTCCATCCACAATACGTACCACTTCTTATTCGAATGGTCGTGTCTACAGAATAAAAGAAGACTGGCTACCACACCAATCACGCTGACTCAATAATCATGGATGAACACCCACATGATCACCCGAAGTATAATGCATTAACAGCATAAGATATTCTCTGAAGGACCGATGACTAGACTAGATCCAAGCCGGGATGAGGACAGTAGATACAAGAGTTGCTGAGAAAGCAATGTTCCCATTCTGTTTTGATTCCTGAATAAAGATAGTAATAATGTTTATTTCGGACGTGTGCGTATTTACAAAGTGTTCCGACGGATAGCGGTGCTGTAGTAATCCGTTAAAAAGAATTACGTGTGCGACAAGTGTTGCAAGCAATCAGATGTTATAGAACTCTTAGAGGTGGAAAAATAAAGTGCATGGAACATCCACAAACAGTTGTGTGCTATATATGGAAGTTGTGCAGTCGATAGGAGTACAATTGGACATTGGGTTCAGAAAGGTAAAATTTCAACTATATTTAATGATCATTGCATTCTTTCGACAATTGTCCATATAGCGTTCAGTCAGTAATGGAAGTGTGATGGACATTATATACGATGTTGAACATACAAAGATGTACACCAGATGGGTTACTGATAATCTCACACCAACTATAGAAGATAAATAACATGATTACATGAACAAATCTAATAGTGCGAGGCACTTATCACAGAACCATGGACACGGAGTCAGACCGGTCTAACATAATCTTAGAGGTTTCAGAGATAGCCAAGAAAAGCGAGCAGACAGGACAAGACAAAATAATATACCTTCTGCAGGGACTTAAGAGGTAGTATTCTAGCAACTCCTGGACACATGTATACACACATAGATCAGCCACAGAAGGCAACATAAGAGGGGTCAGTGGAATCTACATCGCACACTCCAACGGCAACATTCACTCTTTACCAGCAGGAGAAACGTGCACCTAATTCAAAGCTGAAGCAACAGCTGTTCAAACAGAAACGCAGATTCTTATCAGCCAAAACATAATTTCAAGGAAAACGGTAAATCTGATAGACTCCATGAGTGTACTCTAAACCACATCAAACCCCAGATAAAATAGGCTCTAACACGAAATAAAATACAATATTGGATTGCTGTCCCGAAAAAAACAGATCTAGTATTACAGTGAATTCCAGCCCACTGTGGGATTCTTGGAAATGAGAAGGCACATGAGCTCGAAAAGGCTGGAAGTGGCGGCATACAGACTCGCTCTACAAAACTATAACGGAGCAAAGACACTCATCAAAGGTTCAATGAGGAAGGAATAGAGAAACCAGCACAAAGAATACACGCTAGAAAAGGACAGCATAGACAGACTTGAAAAAGATAAGCAACGATTTTTATACTCAGAACGGGACATTGCAGACTTAAGACCCACCTCAATAGAATGGGTGTTAGAAACAACGCCACGTGCGACTGCCGAGCAATCAAGCAAACACCAGAACATATCCTGCAGGACAGCCCCACGTATGCAGACCCAAGAGAGGCAGCCTGGCCCGGGAGTGACCACCTCGAAAAGCTGAGGGGGAACGGCGAAGACCTTGAACTCAGCCTTCTTCGTGAACCTCACCGGCTAGAAGCATAGCATCAGTTGATCGTGAACCTCACCGGCTTAGAAGCATATCATCAGTTGATCGTGAACCTCACCGGCTTAGAAGCATAGCATCAGTTGATCGTGAACCTCACCGGCTAGAAGCATGGCATCAGTTGATCGAAGAAGAAGAACTAGTCGCATGAACAGGAAACTAACTGGTACGTGGAAGGAGACATGCATGTCCTTATTTAGCGATGCTGTAAGGCCATAGAAGTGGAAACATAGCATGCGTAAAGATACATTCAGTTGTAATATGTGTGAATTCCCTACATTGTGAATAGCAAGTTTTAGTATACAAATCACTTTCTAGGAAACTCTCTTAGAACAGGTTGACGTTCTTTATAGACAATCTCTACATCTCAACGGAAGCGGATTGAATCAGCCAAGTAAGTTACAGAACAACTTGGATCAAGACGCTGAGCAGTACATAAGTTGCAGCGGTAAGCGATCCAAAGCTGAATGTTAGCGTCAGGGGCAGCGAACCAGAGCTGCAAAGACCCTTCTTCACCTTCACTCGGTGATCCTGTATAATAGGCTGCGATAGAGCAGAGTGGCTAAGGAGAAGGGCTCGAAGAGGGAACGCTAAATACCAAAAAATGTCATACTGAAGTTGGACCAAAAGGTGCACATATCGCAGTCAAATTTGTAACTGCGACACAACCCATTCTGTTCTGCGGCTACATTGTGCTACTTGCAGCAAGCAGAGAAACTCAGAAGACTGTCAGACCATCCAATGCATCAGAGACTAAATAGATTTGGAAATGGGAAACTAGAGCCGAGAAATTTTGCAGAAATAGCCAAAGCAAAAATGAGCAAAGACCCTATGAATACCGTAACAACACCAAAGCCCATCCCTACTGTACGCTAACCCACATGGAAGCAGCATATCATTCCGAAGGTGGTAGAAAATATACCAGGTATTGGAAACAAGAACAGCCAGACTGAAAAAGAAAGAAGAGACATAACGCTGAGGTACATAGCGGAAAACTACCCAAGCATGGACTGGACCCATGCATACACCGACGGTTCTGTAACAAACACAACAAAGAAGAGAGGGGCAGGGGTATTCCTGAGCCTACCAAATAGTAGAAAAATAACAATGTCAGTGGCAACTGGAAAATTCTCAAGCAATTTCAGAGCGGAGGCAGAGGCACTGAAGGCTGCAGTAGAAGCTATGCTGACAGGCGAAAGCAATTAAAGCCAGATAGTCCTGTTCACAGATGCCCTGGCCGTGGTCACAGCACTAGAAAGAGAGAAAAATACCGAACTTAATGATTTAAGAGCAGTTCGCACCAAAAAAGTAGTGGTACAGTGGGTTCCATCCCACTGTAATATCCAAGGCAATGAGGAAGCAGACAGACTGGCAAAAGAAGGTGCAAGACTACCACAACCAGATTCTAGTGTGACCTACAATGAGTCCAAAAGACTTATTAGGGCCAGATACATGGCCAAATGGGAAACGAAACACTGGCTACACAAAAAAATGATGCCTACTACCAGCTGAACAGAAGAGAGCAGGTCGTGGTCTTCAGACTCCACACAGGCCACAATAAACTGAGGTACCACCTATTCAATAAATTGAAGGCAGGTGGCACTGACGAATGCTCGTGTGGTACAGGGAAAATGACCGCTGAAGATCTGCTGCAAAATTTTCAGACGTACGAGGACCAGAGAAAGCACATGTGGCCATCACCAGTGGCAACACTAGACAAGCTCTATGGCAGTGTCGACAGCCTCAGGATGACAGCTGCTTTCTTCGAACAAATTCAAATTGACGTCTGACAGTGTACGAAGAAAAAGAAGAAGTGCTACTTGCAAAACTCTTTTCAGGGCTTGCTAGTAAGTTCGGGACGGAACGAAGAAGAAGAAGAATAAGAAGAAGAACAGAATGATACGCCAACTGTAAATAGAAGGCGTGAATTAAAACCAGAATGCACAAAAGACGCTGGTTCTATCATCCCATGTGAATGCACCCTCATCATCTTCTACTTATGCCTTTACAGAGCTGGTACATCTGGCTACCTGGTAAGAGCTCAGCCACGAGACAGATGCAACAATGACATTATAATTATTGTACAACAAGACGGGCTCATAATGATCGAAGCAACGCAGTTGGCGCATAACAAAAGACATACACTGACCACGGTGCTCAACGACATAAAAACAAAGAAAACTAACTAACTTGCCAAGGACAAAAAACATTATTGCAATTTTGAGGCGAGGATGTCTTACGAGAACACACGTGTACAATCTTAGTAGTGCGTAGGTTTATTCATTAAGTTATACAATAGAATACTTAGCCTGCACATTGTGTGGTATATGCAGTGACAAGTACCTGTATTCCCCAGCCTTGTAAATCCACATTGTTGGCTTCAGCAACGAGAATAAACGCTATAGTTTTGATTTTTATAATGTCATTTTATTTTGTCACGCTATGTTTTGAACAATGTTGAGGGGCTAAATATTGTTCCTTCATGTTCTGGTTAAAGGAACACAATTTAACGTTAAGTTGAATGTTGTTCCTTTAACCAGAACACGAAGTCATTTTTGAAAGTCGAGTCGTGCCTAAAAGACAGCACTGCAGTAAAACATACATTTACACGGCCTGGACCGTTTGATTAAAATTGGCAGGAGAAGGTATGATTATTCAAGCTCGTGAACATGAATGGATCACGTGGTGTTAATCACTGGCAATTGAATTCCCGTGATTGACATGGCATCTGGTCTTCCTTCATTCTGCAGACTTGACCACTCGAATCAGTAGTGGCTAGGGTTTTAACATCGCTTCGTATCTTGGTTGGAGAACGACCAACTTGACATTCCCTGCCCTGTTTGTTTCGCCATTGGTTTATTACAAATCCGTAATTGTTTTGCAGTTCTTTTTTTTTAACTAGAGACTGGAATCGTTCATTTGCACACAACGTATGTCATTGAACAGTTATCTCGCACTATATTTGTGTTTTCTTATTTATTGCAGTCATTATTTTCCATTCTGTAAACTTTTAAACAGTCTTGTGTATCATTTTTCATAATAGATCATGACGTTTTGTAAGAATCCCTGCCTTCGATTCCAGAGGCCAGGGGTTGGAACTCCTTGAGAGTCGAGATTGTTTGTATATCAGAAGTGAAATAAACAAAGAGCCTGCACACCGCTTGCCGAGAACAGCCGATTGTTATTCCTAGATGACCTTACTAGGCATGTTCGAAAAGCCCTCGCTTTGGAGAAACATAGCTAGATCATTATTATTTTACATTGTATTTACATTCAACGAGTGATGGAGCGTGGAGCACTGTCACTTTCACTACGAGACCACATCCGCCGCGACACCACCACCTGCGTTAATGACGTCGAAGATACGCTTTTGCTAAGATAGTACAGGTGGGCAGGTCACGATGTTCGCATACATGACAATAGATGAACACGTAAAGAGAAGGCATCGTGGCCCGACACCTATAATTGTCGCCCATGTTGTCCACCAATGAGATGGAAAGATGGCCTACGCCAAAGCCTTGGTCCAACAAGGTACTTTGAGTCACAGGGCAGAGATCAGTTTAAACGATATTTTTTCCTGCCTGTTATAAAGCGCATACTGTGCCTGAATAAATACCTGGATAATAGGATTTATATTCTTTTCACATAACTATTATCGTTCGTCACGTATTATCCTGCCACTTCATAAACTTAGCTTGTCGTATCACGTGCTTGACACATATAGGCTAAAGTGTATGACACAGTTACCTCTTTGATCTAGTTAATTTTGTAACCACAGAACGTTGATGTACAATTTCACACGGATTTCTTGTTACGTTATTGATTTAAACGAAAACGACGTCAATACAATAAAAGAAAGGCATCCATTTGTTTTCACTTGAAATCTTCCTTGAGCAGATACCGGAACAAAGATGTTTTCTCGATAGCCATTATGTTAAATACATTAATGCTGAGGAGGTCTTCCTGTGAGTTTGTTGGCACGCTAGTCAGGTGCATCAGACGGATTAATACCTAAACACACAATTATCATTTATGACGATAGAAACTGGGTCAGATTACATACGAATTGTTCAAATCTTATTTCAGTAATTAAGATATGGGTTCTCAAAATTGGTCCACAAATGGACCCCCGGATGGATCTTAGGAAGTTCTTGAACTTGGAATTGTCAACTGTTGAATTTCCCTTGTGAATCTCATTGTTTTCCTTTGTAAACAACTAGATTAACCTTTTATTATAAAGCTCATTTATCTCACTACATATGTATGTTTGTTTCACCTTGAGATGACGCCCAAACTTATGTCTTAAAATTCTTTAAACTGTCAATATCTGTTCCGAAAACACCACACAGCTAGAAGCTGATCTCATCGAACATTTGATTCCAATAACTTAATATTCTACAATTTTTCCACTTTTAAAAACATCTTTTCTTACTTTATCACAGATATAATCTGTGATTTATCTTTTACTAGCACTCTTGTTTCTCCTTTGCACACATTACAATTTCTTTCTTTATATTATGTCTTTGTTCGCTCTACATTATGCCTGTTATATTATGTCTTTGCTCGTACTCCATTATGCATGTTTTATTATGTCTTTGTTCGTACTCCATTATGCCTGTTTTTCTCACAGAACGAAGTGGGAGGACACACAGTAAGGCTTGGTTGACAGCATACAGCAATCTGGTTACCAAATTGACTTCTGCCAATCTCTGTATCCATAACAACAGAGAGTGATACCACTGGATCATTGAATCTCGCATCGAAAGATTCGGCGTAGCTCTGTCTTAAAATTTTGGTTGAGGAAAGCGTAGATTAATGGGTTAACGACGTTGTACACGTAGTGCATGTAGAAGATTATAACGTTCATGCGAACGACACTCAGAGCCATCAACCAGGACGGTAAAAAGGCAAAAATGAACACCAAGGTGACAATAAACAGCGTGAAGGCCGTCTTGATGTTCGCCACACGCATTCGCTCAATCCTGGCTTTGGACAAAGAGTACTTGCGAACGAGACCGTTGTTTTGGGGTTCACAGTCTTGAGCTGCTCCGGAATTTTGTCTGGTGTAGCGCTCCTCCCCGTTGACCTGGCTAAGCTCTATGTCTTGAGTCATTTCAGCCGCTTCGTGGGATGAGTCTATGCTGGCCGCGTTCCATAGAAGGCAGCACTGCGCAGATCGTATTCGCAGCTTCTTTCGGCGCTGAGCGATGACCGATCTGGGGGGAAACAAAGATATACAATTGATTATGACAGAACAGACGAGCAACTGTATGACAGGTTTGAATGCCGGTTCACTAACGACGAAAACATGCTTATATTTTGCAATATTTGAGTATAAATAAAATATTAGCTTGTACAGCTTGTGGAGCCACGTAGCGCAGTGGTTAACGCGTTGGCTTCGCATCTGAGTGGTCCTAGGTTCATTCCCTAGTTGAGGCGGTATGTTTTTTCAGACCGCAATGGCTCCCGGGTCGACCCAGCCTTAAATGGGTACCGATTCAGTCCGGGAAGTAAATGCGGCGAGGGAGAGGAGATGGCTACCGCCCTCATATAGCCGAGCCTTTGAAATGTGAGATCGCTAACACCTGGGTTACTTTACTTTACTTTACAGCAGTACATACACACCCAGGTCGCCATGGTTCCAAGAAATGTCGCAGTGGCGCCTAAAATTTCAGAATTAGTGTTGCATTCTTAGTTCGTAGTTCTTATTTCGACCCAGTCTTCGCCAATGGTGGTCATTGAGCGGGTCCCAACTGATAATCCAGTCGTTTCTGTTCCGGGCACATGTCGTCCAGTGGGATAGTAGTCTGTTGTGGGGTCAAGTGTTGTGCTGTTCTAGTGAATCTCGACAGCGAGTTGGTGGCCGTCTCCGAGGTCTCTTTTTGTCGCGCGGGTACAACATGCTGGTACACGCGGGTACAACATGCTGGTACATCTTTCGTTTTGTCTTCTAGCTAAATGACCTACCCAGCGGTGTTTCGAATGGTTGATGTGCTGTAGGGCAACATGTGTGACATTCTCCGGATGTCACTATTGTGTAGTTCGTTTCCGCTGTTGCCTGACAGTCATGCCCACGAGGCGTCATTCAAGAGATACGTGTGCTGCTTTGGTAATTAACCAGGTTGTTCTACCATAGCAGAGCTGGTAGGACTACAGAGTCGAGGGTGTCCACACGTAGTCTTGTGTCTTTTGTGATGTATGTTTCTGTCACAATGGAGTTGAAGGCTGCATAGCCTGCCCGTTTCCGTCTGGTGATCTCAGGTTTTATGTTGTTTTCCATATTGAGGATCATTCCTAGGTAGCCACATTCGTCAGCGTCCTCTCTTAGAGTTCCATTCAAGAGTCGAAGATCAGTGTTGCATTTATTCACATAATTTCTTCCATCGCGTCTATCCAACCTCAGTTTTAAGGGACATCACATATAACACTCTCGTCCAACATTTCATCTACTGTCATCGACTTTCAATGTCAGACTGTTCTCATCGTGTTACGCCGAAGTTAAGACGAAAAACACATTAGTATTAGCAAAAGGAGGTAAGTATTAGCAGAAAGAGGTAAGTATTATGAGAAGGAGGTAAGTACTAGCAGAAAGAAGTACGTATTAGCAGAAAGATGTAAGTATTAGAAGAAAGAGGTAAGAATTAGAATAAAGAGGTCAGTAGAAGAAAGAGGTAAAAATTAGAAAAAAGAGGTAAAAATTAGAAAAAAGAGGTAAAAATTAGCAGAAAGAGGTAAGAATTAGCAGAAAGAGGTAAGTATTAGCAGAAAAAGGTAAGTTTTAGAAGAAAGAGGTAAGTATTATAAGAAAGAGGTAAGTATTACTTTGAAAAATAAACGTAAACTTTAGAGTTCAGAAGGAGAGAGAAGAATAACGTTTAGTCAGGCAAAACGTTCTCATAAAAAATGCTAGTCAAGGTCAGGTACATTATATTGGTCAGTAACCACCACTTCACTTCTACGAAGTTCTTGATGGATGCGGGATGTTCATTTTGGCAGTCTGGCGAACGAACCGGAGAATCGAGGTGATCTCCGTTGTAGTGAACGGCACGCTGATGAAGTCAAGAATAGCACTCCGTCCTGGAGTAACTCGGTCCACCTTCAACAGCTCGCTCGGGATCTGAGGAAAGCTGCTGTAACCAGCCAGTTAATATGATTTACAGGGGCACGAAAGAGTAAACTTACTCATTGTGGGCATTCAATAGCAACAGCAACACCTGCAACATCATGAACAACAACAACAACAACAACAGCAACAAGAACAGCTACAATAACAACAACAACAGCAACAACAATAACAGCAATAAAAACAACATTAACAATAGCAACTACAACAACAATTACAGCAGGAACACCAACAAAAATAACAGCAACAACAATAACATCAACACAAAACAAGAGCAACAACAGCTGGAACAACAACAACAACAGCAGTAGCCACTATAGCAACAGCAACAGCATGGCATGATGTGTGAAGAGGTGTGGCGACTTAATGTAGGAAGTGTGTTTTGAGATTAGGTGGAAGGTTTGGGTGGGAGGAGCTAATGTTAATGTAAGGTGTATGTTATGAGATGCAGGAGTGTTACTGGTGAGGGGGGGGGGGGGGGTATTTTTGTTTTTGTTTTTGCGTTCGCCTTATTTCTCTAATCCCCAAGGCGGGTGTGCGTTCCACTGTGGTTTTTATTTTGCGCCTGTCGGCCCAATGCATCCGACTTCAGCATGCATTTTATGTAAGGGTCTGCTTCCTCCTGCATTTTCTAAGGGTTTGCTTCCCCGGGGTAACGGCCGGTGCTGTGATGGGGATCGAACCCAGCACCTTCGGATTGTGAGCCGTGCCACTTATCCACTAGGCCACGCCGTCCCCCGGGGGGGGGGTATGTTATGAGATGCAGGAGTGTTACTGGTGGGGGGGGGGGTATGTTATGAGATGCAGGAGTGTTACTGGTGGGGGGTATGTTATGAGATGCAGGAGTGTTACTGGTGGGGGGGGGGGTATGTTATGAGATGCAGGAGTGTTACTGTAGTGAGGGAATGTTATGAGATGCAGGAGTGTTACTGTAGTGGGTATGTTATGAGATGCAGGAGTGTTACTGTAGTGGGTATGTTTTGAGAATGCATTAGTGTTACTGGTGGGGGGTATGTTATGAGATGCAGGAGTGTTACTGGTTAGGGTATGTTTTGAGAATGCATTAGTGTTACTGGTGGGGGGTATGTTATGAGATGCAGGAGTGTTACTGTAGGATTTCATTCCCATTGGTTGAGTAGTTGGGGAGTTTCATACTGAAGACTAAAAGGCGCTTCGAAACAAACTACTGTCGCTTCGTCGTGTGCTAGTTACGTTTGTTTATTTCACCCAACAGTGATGGATGGTATTGTGCCAGGCAAAAGAGACAGGGGTAGACGAAGAAGACGGTACTAAGATATCCAGGAATTCCTGGGTATGACTGTAGCGGAGGCTGGAGTTTCGGCAAAGGAAAGAGTTCCTTTCAGACAGACTGTGATGGGAACGACCTTAAAGTAGGAAATGTTAGAGAGTGGAAAGGATAAATCATACGTTACCACCTTTCAGAATTGGTTGAAAAATTGATAGATAATGAGAACTAGAGAAGATTTTGAACATCATGCCATCGATACATGTAATGAATTCACGAACATAACAGACACATTAAACTAGAGGCCTGACGCTGTAGAGATCAATTATCGCCTAGGCCTGATGGCATTGCGCACGAAAATTGAGATGATAAAAAGACACTGTAGTTGATACATTTAATTTATGTGTCTTGGTAATAGAATATAAGATATACGTTAATAGATTTTGTATTTCTATAAGAAAGTATATGATGAACAGAGAAAGCGTAGTATACGAGCCAGACAAAGGCTACGCAGAGATATGTAGAATATTAATCCTTACCGAAAGCGGATGACTCGGGCGGAAAGACTCAAATGTCACATTTCAGCTGTAAAATGTTTTAGAAACAAATTCATGAAATGCAGAAAAAATTGAAATATTTAAATTTACATCTGAAAGCTTAAGACCAAACATAATTAGAGAAGGAGAAGAAAATAAACTTAGGAGAAGGAAGAAGAATAAGAAGTTGATAAAGAAGAAAGAAGATGGAATAGTTTGTTTTGAGTATTCGCATAAATGTCATTATTTGTTCATGGAACAGTGATTTCTGTAATTGTCTGTCTTGTACATCGACCTGAATTGAAATGTCATTTATCTAAAGTCTTCATATTATAAATGCCGCAAAAATAAGAATGCTTTCCATAGCTTGTCTAGCTTCTTTATACAAGAGGGCGCACCCACGCTCACAAATACACGCCAAGCCAACTTATCCAAAACCACGCATTTCAGCTCTTTTCACATCTTACCTATTGCCTTTAGGTTGTTGCAAACGTTTTTTCCATAAGTGTTTAGGTCTGTTCTACTTCTCTTGCCTTGTGGATTTCAAAGCATAGCTTAAAACAAACATCCCAAATTGCACCATGGAAAAAAACAAAATCCCATACGATAAAGGAAACCATAGAGGGAATAGAGAAGAAGGGAACTTGGATTTAGAATGGAAAATTATCTCGAAAAAATATTTTAGGAGAGGATACCCGCCTGAAACATGGATACCCGTATGTACACAAATGGCACATCTTACAAAGCAACGTTCAATGGAGGCGGAGGGGTTTATTACAGACTAAGAAACGGAGAAGAAAATAACTCGAGTATTAACAACGGAAATATACTCCAATAACTTCCGTGCAGAAGCAGAGGCACTGAAGGTCTCAGCTGAGCTTGTAATACAAAATAAAAATATCCAATAAGAGAACATAGTATTCCTGACTGATACCTCGTCAGTATTAGCAGCACTAAAACAACACAAAGATGAAGATATTGAGCAATGTATCTACTGCCCGACACAGGTTTCAGTAGATCCCCAAGAGTTGGTCACGAAGTGGACTCCATTCCACCGCAATATTGAAGGCAACGAAGCTGCAAACAAACTAGCAAAGTGTGAAGGAGCATCTCCACAAACAGACCTGATCATCACATATAATTAAAGCCAGCTTCAGGATACAATGGACTATGCAAATCCCCGACTTCCGGAAAGAATACAGCTACTTTCATTTAACTAGAGAAGAGCAAGTCATCATCTTCATAGTGAGAACTTGGCATAATACTCAATGGTCATCTTCAAAACAAATTGAGGGTTGGGACACATGATAGGTGTCCATGTGGAAAGCATACCATGACCGTGGAACACATTTATCAAAGCTGCATGCTAACACAGGAAGAGATAGAACAATATTGGTCTCGCGAGACAGATATGAGACAAAATTTGTATGGAGATAAAACAGCCTTATAAACAGTGGTGACCATTGAAAGGGAAACCGATACCTTGATCGAACGAACGACAAAGAAGAAGAAGAAATCAGCGTCTGTCTTGTGTTGCCATTTTCTAACGTCAATTGTTACTGATATCTGCTCGATTTTTTCACCACAGCTCAACATTAAGGAATATACATATAGTTTGATTCACACCTTTTGCAGCAGGCCTAAAAAGCTAAAAATACATAAATTCTCTAACTTAATGAATGCCTGTCTCACCGTATGTATCTTAAATAATATGTATATATATATATATATATATATATATATATATATATATATATATATATATATATATATATATATATATATATATATATATATATATATAAGAGAGAGAGAGAGAGCTTTACAAAGTGTAGGGTGGCTCACCAGTAAGCATGATCGGACTTCAGTCGTGCAATTTATGTTAATTAGTTTAAACGAGGCACTAATTCCCTTTTATTCCGACATAACAATACGTACCACACCAAAATATATTGTATTACGTACACATTATTAGCCTATTTCTTCTGAAGAAAATGTGCACTGCTGTCAGATGCATCGTGTTTCTGTCCTTAAACATGCTTGGTAATTTTAGGATGGAAGTACCATTTATCGATAGCTTTAGTAGGTTTAAATTGTGACAGTGGAGGTCTATTTAGATTCACCATCATAAGCTAGCTTATGTACAATCTATTTCAACAGTAATATCCTTAATAATTGGGCCAGAGTCGTTATGTAGTAACGATTAAAAACGTAATTAACAATTAAACGGATATTGTATTACTCGTCAAGCAAACTTTTTTACTTATCAAGGCAAACAGACGAGCGTTTTTTGTCAAGCCCTGCCTTTATATATCCTGAATAGTCTAATGGATATTTGAGTATGACAAGGTTAAGAATAGCACAATTGCCCCATATAGAGCATGTCATAAGACGCGACTGACTGTGTGACATGGCATAACACTATCCATGATTAGGTGATTTGTTTAGAGCAGCATAGATGGCGCATAACAGGCTACGGGTCTACTTTGCTCTAGTGTTTGAGTCTATAAATATGGACTCACACATCGGCCAACCACCCTTCGTGGCAGTTGTTCCAATGCAGCGAAGTAATAAGCTGCTCGAGCCTAGCGAGCTAAGCGGGAAATTCTCCTCTCAGATATACCCAGCTCATGTAAGAGCTGGGACCTGCACATGGGCATCTGATTCGGAACCGTTCAGCTTGATGGCAACGACACAGGCAAATTAGGACACATGCGCGTCTGGCAACTGCTTTTAATCTGGTTAAATCAGGCCCGCGTGTGCCTGCAGTTTGAAGTCCGCCTACTTAAATACAAAAAAAATAATTATCGATTATGACTACCAAACATTAACAAAATCTCGGTTCTCATAAACCCAATGATACATCTTGGCGCCTGTAAAGCCAATGACAGCTCTTGGTCACGACAAAACAAATTATAAATCTCGCACCCCACCTCCCCGATAAATCCAATGATAAATCTTGGCCCCCATGAATCAAGTTATAAATCTGGGCCTCTATAAATCCAATGATAAATCTCGCCCTTCATAAATCCAATTATAAGTCTCGCTCTCCATAAATTCAATGATAAATCTCGGCCCCAATAAATCCAATGATTAATCTCGGCCCCATAAAACAAATAATTCAATTTGGCCCCCATTATTCTAGTAATAAATGTTTGCCCCAATAAGTTCAACGATCAATATCGGTCCCTATAAAGCCTATGACAATATTTGATCCATGGAAAGCCAATTATAAATCTTGGTTCAAATAAATCAAATGATAAATCTTGCTTCCTATAAAGCCAATAAGCAATTTTGGCCCCAATAAGGCTAAGGATAAATATCGGTTCCCTTGAAACCAAATGAAAGTCTCAGCGCCCCACCCTTACTCTACGATGTCACGAAATGTTCAATTAATAAATAAACTCACACATTTGAAGTAGTCTGTTTAACCCATTTAATTTTATTCAGAGAAAGTAATGAGATTTTTAAAATGAAACAGTGGGAACACGCTAATTCGCAGGCACCATGAAGAGAGAGTAGAAACATGTTGACCAAGACTTCCATCTCACGTCTACGCCTTGCAATTACGAACAAGCTGTGTGACATCATTGTGGTCCTAGAGGTGGGTATCGGTAAGGCGATTCCCGTGGTAGCAAGACTGCTGAAAAGCCTTGCACTGCATTACAGCCAGGACCTACCAGGGCCACCTTCTTCAGCATGCCATTGAATATAAGAAAGGAAAAACTATAAGCCCTACTGGAATGATGAGTTGCAGAAAGTGGAAGATGCAGTAACAAATGCTAGGAACATGGCAGAGCGAGAAAAATCCATGGAGGCAAACATCGCCCTCAAAGCCGCAGCGGCGAAATTCAAACACACGCTCAAGCAAACAGCAAGAGAAAGCTGGAAAAATAAAACGGAAAGTCTAAACCTGGACAAAGACGGGAACAAGCTATGGAAGCTAGTCAGAGCCATGAACGACGAAACCCCGTCAAATAAACAAATTACTATCAAGCTGGGCGAGAACTTGATCACAGGTAAGAAAGCCGCAAACGCCTTTGTCGATCACTATGCCAGAGCAAACCACATCGAGGTCCCTGCAGATAAGCATACAGACATTAGCAAAGAGCTAAAGGGACACGAAAACATAAATACGGCTCCCGAAGAGCACATGATGGCCAAACTAACAATGCGCGAAATGGAAGAGGCTATGAGAACGCTAAAGAAAAGGAAATCTCCCGGAAAAGACGGGATAACAAACGAAATGCTGATGGGGCTGGGCCAAACAGCGAAGAGGAAACTACTATCAGTCCTGAACCAAAGCTGGAAAAGGGGTATTGTACCCCAGGCGTGGAAAGACGCAATACTGGTACCAGTACCAAAAACAGGAAAGGATAAAACAGATCCAAATGGATACAGGCCCATCAGCCTACTGAGCTGTGTCGGCAAGCTGATGGAACGGATGATAAACACCAGACTGATGTGGCATCTGGAAGAAAAACGAATACTAATTCCACAGCAAGCCGGCTTTAGACAGCACAGATCCACTGAGGACCAGGTCATCCTCATAGCCCAGGAGATAGAAGATGCCTACCAGGCACAGAAACACACAGTAGCTGTTTGGGTGGATCTGGAAAAGGCATTTGACAAAGTCTGGAAGGACGGACTTAGAGTCAAGCTAAGAAGAAGTGATGTCTGTGGGAAGATGTACAAGTGGATCAACCACTACCTCAAACAAAGAACGGCCAGAGTCCAAGTACAAGGGCAGATGAGCAAAAAGGTGACACTCGAGCAGGGAGTACCCCAAGGGGGAGTATTGTCACCCACACTCTTCCTGGTATATATAAACGATATTACAGATAAAATACCAAGAAGAGTCCATAGCTCAATGTTTGCAGACGATCTGGCTATGTGGACCTCTGAAAAGAATCTCACCATAGCAAGAAATCGGATGCAGACGGCCCTAACATCGTTGGAAGAGTGGGCGAACTCATGGCTGGTCAAAATGAACGAGGAGAAAACCACACAATATTCTCGCTTTCATTAAAACCCCAAAGTACCAAATTAAGTCTAAATGGCAAAATCCTGCAGCCAACCTATCTGGGAGTCACATTTGATCGGCGCATGACATGGAAAAGTCAGATTGAGAGAAACCGAATGAAAGCCAGAGAAAGAATGTCAATCATGAGGAAACTTGCTGGCACAAGCTGGGGAGCAGACGAAGGCATACTAAAGAAACTGTACACTGGAAGAGTGAGACCAGTTCTCGAGTATGACATTGCGGCATGGACAACAGCAGCGAAGGCGAACTTCGATAAAGTTAACAAACTTCAAAACCAAGCCATGAGAATTATAACAGGTGGCATGAAGTCAACGCCAATTGTAGAACTCGAAAAGATTACAAAACTGCAATCCATGACCGATAGAAGAGACTGCAGAGCCCAGCTGCAGTCAGAGAAACTCCGAAGACTGACGGACCACCCAATGTACCAGAGACTAAACAATTTGGGAAATGAGAAACTAAAGCGGAGAAACTTTGCAGAAATAGCCAAAGCAAAGATGCACGAAGATCCCATAAACGCACTAACAACACCAAAACCCATCACTACTGTACGAAAACCTACCTGGAGGCAGGATATATTTCCAGAGGTGGTAGAAAATATACCAGGTATTGCAAACAAAAACTGCCAGACTGAAAAAGAAAGGAGAAACACTACCCTAAGCTTCATAACGAAAAGCTACCCAAGCATGGACTGGACCCATGCATACACCGACGGTTCTGTAACAAACACTACACAGAACGGAGGGGCAGGAGCATTCCTGAACCTACCAAATGGCAGAAAAATAACACTGTCATTCGCTACTGGTAAGTACACAAGCAATTTCAGAGCGGAGGCAGAGGCACTGAGGGCGGCAGTGGAAGAAATGGTGACACACAGTGAAAATGAGAGCCATATAGTCCTGCTGACAGATGCTCTCGCCGTAGTCACAGCGCTAAAAAGCCAGAAAAACACTGAGCTTAATGACTTAAGAGCAGCACTCTGCAAACTGTGCCAGCAGTCCGCACCAAAAAGGGTAGTGGTACAGTGGGTCCCGTCACACTGCAACATCCAAGGCAACGAGGAGGCAGATAGACTGGCAAAAGAAGGTGCAAGACTACCACAAACAGATACTAGTATGACGTACGAAGAGTCAAAACGGCTTATCAAAGCCAGATACATGACCAAATGGGAAACCGAACATACTGGTTACACCAAAAACGATGCCTATTACCAGTTGAACCGAAGAGAGCAGGTAGTTGTCTTCAGACTTCGCACTGGCCACAACAGACTGAGGTACCACCTATTCAACAAATTGAAGATAGGGTGTACCGACGAATGCCCGTGCGGTACTAGTAAAATGACCACTGAACATCTGCTGCAGAACTGCCCGACATACGAGGATCAGAGAGAGCAGATGTGGCCATTACCAGTGGAACTGCATGACAAGCTCTATGGCAGTGGCGAGAGCCTCAGGATGACCGCCGCTTTTCTCGAAAAAATAATGGTTACTGTCTGACTGTGTACGCAGAAGAAGAAGAAGAAGAAGAATATAAGAAAAACCATTACAACATGATTTTTTCCAAGGACTAAAGGAATATGATCAATTTTTTCATGTATGTTGTAAGGGGTGACTAAAGAAGTGTGTGCATGTGACTAGTAACCTCATTATGTAAAAACCATTGCTAACATTCCGCATTGGAAATGACTGAAATCCAGTATTTCCAAAAGCTGGTTAAAAAAAAAAAAGATCCCGCGACGCAAAGGAAATATGGCCCATATTATTTTGTAACCCACGGTTACAAAGAATTTATCCTTTTAAAAACCACTGCGCTTCGTGGCTACCTAAAAGCTGGGTAGTTTTAAGTCAAGTGCAGTTTTGGAACCAAGTTTCATCAAATAAAGAGACAGGATTTTGACTGATTGAAAATAACATTCTTTCTATAAAAATCCTCTAAGCTTGACCAACTCGTTTCAAGTAATTTGGGCCAACATAGTTACAAATATCTTATTTGAGAGTTTCACCAATTAAATTGAAGACGAGTTCTACATTAACCTAAAATGAACGTTGGTGCGGATTTTTGTGGCCGTTGTGGCCATCTTTCAAATGTGAGGATTAAGGAATTATAATTTCAGTCGTAGCCCAGGCTGTAAATTAGGTCTGTTTCTATATTTGCTTTTTAAGGGCACTAAAACGCGAGAACGCTGTGCGGTATAGAGGAGTGTTGGCACATATTATACACGTATGATCTGACTTGTTTGGAATCACCAGAGTACACAGCGTGCATTGAAGAAATCAACTCGTGCAAAGAAGGAAACAGTTCGAGCAACGAAGGAAACATCTTATTCAACATCGAATCACACGATAATTCATTAAGATGATTTTAGTTAATAAAAATCGTGACGCAGAACCTGTAAAGCTGAGAACAATTTGACAACCCGATTGTTTGATCGAACTACAGTACTTTTCTCGACAAAGTGTGTGTCACAGTTAGTCTGAATGTCGATTGTACAGTGACTGCTGACAAGTTCTGATATAATTACATCGTAATTAACAACTGTGCCTAGTTGGAAGTGGCGTAGCTTCGTTAAGAAAGATTTCAAACCTTAACGAATAAGACCATCTTCGCAAGAATAATGTTCATTTCGTTGTTCAAGAAATAATTTAAAAAAATCAAGATTCACACCAAAGTTAGAATATTCAATGGCTTGTGTCAAGTCAGTGCTGCTAAATGATGCGGAAACAGGGAGAGCGACGAAGACTAGTTTAACTTAACGTCTTTATACTGGTTTAGAAGACACTACAGAGTCTATATACAACCAATTTTCTTGGAGGGTGGTTTTTACCGATGTGCTAGTCCATCTTAATAGACTCAAACACTAGAGCTAAGTAGACCTTTAGCAAGTTAGGCGCCATCTATAGTTGCTCTCAACAAACCACTTGGGGAAAGGTGCAAATAACTTGGTTAGATTTTTAATTTAAATTTTGTTCAGGCAGCGGCTGTTAAGCGTACTCTTTTCGATTTATAACGGCCAATACATTTTTAACGTGCTCGACACTGAACACGGGAGTCCGATCTCACTACCCAGAGATCAGGCGAATTTTACCAGAAAATTCACGTGAAAAAAATCCGAGGCGGACACCTTACCTAGAGACCACTGAATCCCCTCCGCCCGTTAACAGATGGCTAGGAAGGATAATGGGAAGAAAGTTGCATGGCATGATCAGGAATGAAGGCATATAGGAAAGGAGCTAGCAACACCCACTTGAGGACAAATTAAGCAAAGAAAATGAGACTCAATGGATGAGAAAGAGAGGTAGATAAAAAAAAAGCACACGGAGAAGAGAGTGTGAGACAGAACTAAGATGAAATGATTACATCTGGAGAGAGACAGAAAGAGCAGCCTAGAACCGCTCATGCTGACAATATGTTGCCATTGGCTTTTGAACTGAGAAGACAGACGAAGTTGATCCATTTACGAAATAATCATCTACTTTTTATACTAAGTGAAAGAAATGGCTAAGTGGTACTCTCGACAAACACAGTAGTAGCACTATCAAATTCCAAGCATTTTGCAAAATGAGACTAAAGAGGGATGTATTGGGACTGGTAACGTGTTCATTAAAAAAAAACATTGCCATTTTAAACAGCCACTGCACAAGCCTTTAAGTAAAATTACTTGCTCCAAATTAGCACACCACGAGAAGAGCCAACATAAAAAGCAAAGGCAGCCATATTTGAGACAGTTATCAGGCATGATGTGTTCAAGTCTTCATTCTGCCATTGTTATAAAACTTAGCATTGCAGGCCAGATAACAAACCGGATTGGGACAATGAAAAAGAAATGATCAAAAACGACTGCGGGTTGAGAACATAGATTACAGACAAGCAAGGACGTAGGCTAGGGGAAGAAAAACACAATATAATTAGCCCCGTGCAGGATTGGAACCAATCAGAAAAGAGAAAAGCGGGGATAGCAGGTAGCCATATTAGGCGAGAAGGGCTCATCGCGACAGCAGTACATGAGCACGATGAGTCCCAGGCTTCATGCAGTCAGGATAATGTTTTTTCCGTTTTGATCTAATTGTGTGGTGTGTGGACGTTCACTGTCACAGGTTATGGCAGAGAGGGTCGTGTGAGACAACACGGTCAAGCAGTGGATCGTAAAAATGCGCTGCTGACTTAAAAGTATAATACTTCATTGCGCTTCTGATCTTCATGCAGAATAGTTAAGGTTTCTGAACTGTGCAGCAGGATGGAGACGGCACGGGTTTTATAAATTGGTAGCTTGGTTTTCACTGAAAGCTTCTGCTGGTTCTAGACTCGTTGCTTGGCGTTCATTGAGGCAGTAGATTTGCCGACTCACCGAATGATGTCCAGGTTGCTTCATGCATCGGAGTTTTTTTCACTGCCCAGGTAAATGAAATCGTCAGTGGGGTTGACTTGGTTGCCATTGATAATAGTTCCTGTTGTTGTAGAATTGTAGTCAGGGATCAAGATGCTGAGCAGTACACGAGCTGCAGTGGTTAGCGACCCCTAGCTGACTGATAGCATCAGGGCCAACGAACCAGAACTGTCAAGACCATTCTAGACCTCCACTCGGTGATCATGAATAGCAGGTCTGCAACAGAGCAGACTGACTAAGTAGAAGGGACCAAAGAGGGAACGTTAACCCGGTACTAAAAAATGCCAGCTGAATTCGAATGTATCGGACAGAAACGTGCAAATATCGCAGTCAAGCTGTAAACTATCACACAACGCATTCCGTTCTCCGGATAACATCCTGCTACTTGCAAAGCCCTCTTCACGGCTTTACAGAGGGAGGTTTAGAACGAACGAAGCAGAAGAGAAATTGTAGTCAAGGTTTTGTTTAGGTGTTTCAGTGGTTTTATCAGTGCCTAATGATGGGAGCCAGGTATGACTACGTCATCTGCGTAGTCCAGGTCAGTCACGACACTGTCTAATGGTGATTCCTGGATTGTACATCTCCATCTGACTGAAGATTCAGTTCATTCCGCTGCAGAACGATGCCGAGGTAAAGGCACATCGGAACAAGACACCGGGTGATGTAGAGAAACTGAACAAGAGATAGTGACCGAATCGAACTTTTTCTCCAGTGTTGCTGTGCAGCTGCTCGGTTAACCGTTACAGTGTACTGGGAACACCTAACTGTTTTAAGTCATTCCACAAAGCAGATCTGTTCATGAAGTCAAAGGCAGCCTTGAGGTCGACGTAAGCAGCATGGAAATGGCGGTTCAATTCCCAATGTAACTCCATGAATAGGCGAAAGGCAAGGATGGGATAGATGGTGGGGATCAATATGCTGAGCAGCGCATGAGCTGCAGTGGTCAACGACCCATAGCTGACTGCTAGCGCCAGGGCCAGCGAAACAGAGCTGCCAAGACCCTTCTATACCTCCACGCGGTGATCCTGGATAACATACTGTAGCAGGGCAGACTGGCTAAGGAGAAGTGATCGAAGAGGGAAAGCTAACATAGTACTTAAAAAATGCTTGCTGAAGTCATATGTGTTGAACCGAAAGGTGCAAATATCGCAGTCAAGTTGTAAACTTCGACACAACGCATTCCGTTCTTTGGACTACATTCTGCTACTTAAGCCCTTTTAGGGCTTGGTAGCGGGAGATTGAGAACGAACGAAGCCAAGCCAAGCCAAGCAAAGCCAAGCCAAGTCAATAGATGGTGGAACCGGTTAAGTCAGGCAGTTCGGGACGCCGATTTCATTTTAGGAAATAAATTGGATGCGGTAGAGAAGTAATCTATATTTATGTATGTATTTCTATATATATATGTACATGTATAAATATGTATATATACATATCTTTATGCGTCTGTGTGTATTATTTCACTACATGTGACCATTGAAATGATCAGTGTATGTAATGCACTTATAAAACATGAAAGAGAAGATTAACTACTAGGTCTTGTGAAATATATTGACCAATAGACAGCATCACGCTCTAGTAGATTTCCATGTTTAAAGGCTGTATAGAACACACTGCTCAAAGATTTGGGTATCGACACTAATCTCCATAGTTGTGAGCCTACTGAGAAGAGGTCTGGTACTGCACCACAGATAGGAGGAGCCAAGCCCACCGTGTTTTGTTTTCCTCTGGATACAAGAAAAACCACCGTAACATGCTACCAATGAAACTTCGTCAAGAGTGAAGAACTAGTGACGGATCGCATCGAGTGGCAATACAAACAGATTGTATGTCTCTAATTTGTTAAAAGAAATTGCTATTCTTGAATTCGCCATCTATTCTCATCTGATTAGTACTTCCTATTGCTATTAAGAAGAAAAGACACCCATTAAACAATCCATGAAAACGGAATGGAGATACCAGCACAAAGAATGTATGCCAGAAAATGGCAGCATAGACAAACTTGGCAGAAATGGGCAGACAAAGATTTTCAGACTCAGAACGGGACATTGCAGACTCAAGGCCCACCTCCACAGAATGGGTCTTAAAAAGATGCGATTGGGAAGCACCCAAGTAAACACCAGAACATATCCTGCAGGACTGCCATACTTTTGCAGACCAAATAGAAGCAATCTGGTTGGAGGGAGCGAACATGTTCGAAAAGTTGAGGGGGGCCGACGAAGACCTGAAACGCACTGTCTCCTTCGTGAAACTCAGCAGCTCACAAGTATATCATCAATTGACCGAAGAAGAAGAAGAAGATGGACCTGGGTACTCCAGGTGGTTGTGTTATTCTTAGCTTAATTTGCGTGTCGCTAATTACCGATGGGATCACATGAATCGCCAACCTCGTGATCCAGACTGCCAAGATGAATAATCCGTTTTCATAGAAGAATTACGAGGACGTTGAGGTGGACGTCTTGTTCAGTATAATTTGCCTGACCCTCACTAACATGTCTGATCAGTATGTTTTTTACGTTATATCATTGTCGAACAGCTGCAGGGGGATAGACAATAACATGAATCGCACAGTCTGCTTCGTAAACCTCACCGGACTAGAAACAAAGCATCAGTTGATCGAAGTAGATGAAAAAGAAAGAAAAACAAAACGAGTACTTTTTAATCGTCAATATACGCTAAAAATCATTCTACTTACCTGTAGATAAGGCTGTAAAGAATGAGTACGATGACACATGATACTAGAAAAATCCCAGAATACATGTGTCTGAACACAACGAAGAAACGTTTGTTAATAAATTCAGTGTTAAGGTTGCATACTGATATAACAGTACCAGTGACTCGCTTGGTTGTTCTGTTTACTGATGGTGCCACATAAGAAATGGTTTGGTTTTCTATAGTCCAATCCAGGTCTTCAGAGTAGGTGGATCCAAATGAGAATGGGAAAGCAGTGTAGGAATGGTCCGTGGGATGTGACAGGTCGCTCCAACTTGGACTGACCTCAGAAGTGGTGTTGAGGTGCAGGTATGCTACTGCAGGTACTGATGTTGTGTTGATGTGTTCTTCAGCGGTGGAATATATTGTGTAGTGGACACAAACAATGCCACCAAAGATGAAAATAACAAAGGCCAAGGCGCCGATAATGATGCGAGCTCTTTTGATCGTCATCCAATGATGAAACGGGTGACAGATACACATGTACCTGCAAAGGAAAGACAACAATTTGGGTAAATAAAATCTCATAGGTAGTCCAGAGCAAACACAACTGTCAGGGATACTGTTAGAGAAGAGGTGACAAACTTTTTAAAAGTCGTAGGTCACATCAATTTTGACATTCTCATCGGGTTGGACTTCGTGGGGTGTTTATTTACAGCTGGGTGGACTAAGAGAAGTCGTCATACCATGAAACAATCCACGACATTCCAGGTCTGAGCACGACGTCATTTGAACCTGGTATGATGGGATTGTAAGCAAAGCTCACAGCCGCTAGGCTACAAACTTACCTATTTAGACGAATTCCAGCGTCTTTCAACAGATTCAGATGAACATTTCAGAGCCGCCGCGGGAGCTTCGAAACTCTTGCTCTGTCTTCGGTACTTTAAGCAATGGAAGGTTCTAAGCACGTATGGCGCCGCTCAGATGCAATTAAGTCAGTTCTACAGGGTGGCCCACTCAATATTTACCCTGCTTATTCACTGTTAACTTTCAAATCAATGAATGAAATTAATTACAATTTGACACACATTGGTGTGTGGGGAACATGCAGAGTTCATACTAGAATATCCGTATTTGGGCTAATGCCAATCCCAACATTGTGCCTGAGATCTCTCTTTATGATGAGTAAATCCACGTGAGATACGCTCTGTCACAGTAGCATTATTGACTACATCTTCGTCCATGCAAATGTGGATACAGCAGTCTACATGGACATCTTCTGCGAGTTTTTTAACCAGTTTCATCACGTGAAACTCCGTACTATTTTCGGCAGGATGGAGCCAAATGCCACATCTCAAATGTCAACATAGTTTTAATTGCTTCCTTCTTTGAAGATCGTGCTATTTTTTTAGGACTTTGGCCACCAAGGTCGCCTGACTTTACCCAGCTTGCTTTCTTCTTATGGGGCACGGTAAAAGGACAAGTGTGTTGCAACAAGCCAATGGAACTCATGGAACTGAAAGAAAATATTTAGCGGGAAATTGAGTTTTGGTGAATGTCTTTCGTGACATGGAAAGGCGGGTGCAGGTTTGTACAGATGCTAATGGCGACCACTTTCAACGTTTGCTATGAACTAATGAACTCACAATACTTCACTCACACCACGGTATGTTCATATAAAATGTTAATTAATTTCGCTGATTGGTTTAAACGTGTTCATGAAAAAAGCAGTGGCCGGTAGCAGGTGGGACACCCTGTATAAACCATTTTTTAAATTTCCACGACAGAAGAACTTTAATGTTATAGTATGATATTCTTGCTGTACGTGTAGCAATGATTAGCCTGCAATTCTTGATGTACGTGTAGCAAAGATTAACCTGGAGAAAGATAGCTACACACCATATATTTATTTTGTCAACTATACTGACAGTCGCTCCAGGGGATCACACTGACAATTCCGACAAAAGGCGCCCAATATATTTCAATGACGTCTAGATATTACGTTGACAGAGAGTGTAGTTGATGGCCAGCGCAGTTTCTTCCTCACTTTAATCCAAATAAAGCGCAAGTTACATCATCAATACAAAACCATCTGATGATGCGCCTTATCGATTGCGATGGGCAACTAACATTACCATCTTTACTAACTGACTTTACTAACTGCCTTTACTAACTGACTTTACTAGCTAACTTTACAACCTAACTTTACTAACTAACTTTACTAACTGACTTTACTACCTAACTTTACTAACTAACGTTACTAACTATCTTTACTAACTGACTTTACTAACTTTACTAACACACTTTACTAACTGACTTTACTAGCTAACTTTCCAACCTAATTTTACTAACTAACTTTACTAACTGACTCTACTAGCTAACTTTACAACCTAACTTTACTAACTAACTTTACTAACTGACTTTACTACCTAACTTTACTAACTAACGTTACTAACTATCTTTACTAACTGACTTTACTAACTTTACTAACTGACTTTACTAGCTAACCTTACAACATAACTTTAGTAACTAACTTTACTAACTGACTTTACTAGCTAACTTTACAACCTAACTTTACTAACTAACATTACTAACTGACTTTACTACCTAACTTTACTAACTAACGTTACTAACTATCTTTACTAATTGACTTTACTAACTGACTTTACCAACTAACTTTACTAAATAACTTTACTAACTAACTTTACTAACTATTTTTACTAACTCACTTTACTAACTTTACTAACTGACTTTACTAACTATCTTTACTAACTTTTCTAATACAGTTTTCTAATCAACTTTACTAACTGACTTTACTAACTTTACTTACTAACTTTTCTAATAAAGTTTTCTAATCAACTATACTAACTGACTTTACTAACTTTACTAACTAACTTTACTAACTTTTCTAATCTACTATACTAACCAACTACACGTGCATAAGACAAGACAAACTCAAAAGTACCATTTCTGGGATAACTGCTAAAAAGACATTGTTTGTCAGCACCATTTATTTACGTCTTTTTCAGTATCTTCAGTTTTTATCTTAGTAGATCGTAAATTAATAATAGATCCAATAACGCTAACTACTGGTCGGGAAGTGACGTTTTATATAAATTATGGTAAGTTACAGAATATTTATGAAGTGACGTGGCCAGTTCCCTTCCATGCTGTCTTTAGCTTCCATAATAGTAAGGCAGGGTCCCATTTATAAAGGGGCTGATGAAGCGTACTAGTAACTGGTGTTGAACTCAGTATCTCAGCCCTACTACTACACTAATCAGGCACTCAGTAGATTGCATGAAAACAGCACTGAATTATTTTTATTTTATCAATTTTATTTTTTAACGGAGAACAAGGAACAAAACTGCTAAATAATTACTTTTTAAATGTTACCCTGTTGACCAATGACTTGGGCATAAGCGAGAACTCTGTCGTACGCAGCAGCCCTGATCATGTTTGAAGGATCGGTATAGCAACCTTGTCTATGAACTGGATGCACAAAGTCTGATCCCAGTTCAGGCTATCTCTGGAGATCAATCTGCGACTTTTGCAAATCCTGCGTAATAAATATTTTTCTGTATCACTTGAACGGTCTTGCTAAGAGATCAGAAGAGTCTTGAAGCCTTCCATTTGCATCCTTGGAATCCACTGGTATGACCTGGTTACCATCACTGAAGTCGTCCGACAAATGCATTTTGAGAGTATTCTTTCAACAGTGAACCGTCGCCGCCTTTTTAGGTTTGGTCAAGTGGTCCAGCACCCACAAGATGTCCCGCCCCGCCAGATTCTGCACACGGCCGTCGAAATCAAAAGTGAGAAAAGACTTTGCCCCAAATAGAGGTGTCCCCGTGGTCGTCTGCACAACCGCTGACTGTGAGAAATCGCCCGAACCTCAATTAGAACTAAACGCCTTATGAACCTCGGCCATTAATTGGGATTACACGATCGACCTGACTGGCTTTGATTGAGTAAGCGGAATATTTTACTATTATTATTATTGTTTGTTCCCTCACACTATACTACCTACTTCGTCTTCATTGCTGATTCAAATTTTCATTAATAGAATCCCATACAGAACGTCTTACCTATCAACAGCAATGGCGACGATGACCACACACGAGAAAGGTACTGTGGTGGTAATAAGAAAGTGGTAGACCTTGCAGATAAGGTCGACCGCCACAAAGTACTTGAGAGACTCCATTGCAATGGTGAACGGTATCGTTATCAGACAGGTAATGAAGTCTGTACCAGCCAAGGTCAAGATAAAAATCGTAGATGTAACCTGAAAAAACAAACATTCTTGGAGTTAATATTAACATCCCCCTCATTAGCAAGCAGTCAGTACTGAAAAACACAATTCGTTGAATAAATATTAGGGGAGATGAGGCTAACGTCTGGTCAGACAGAAAATACTGATCAGACATGTTAGTCAGAGTCAGGCAAAATGTTGTGGTCAAGACTCCCCCCCCCCCCTCCCTTCGACTTTCTCATAATGAGTTAGTTTCTTTCCACTTGTGCTGTTGGGCGTCCTGTTAAGCTTAAGTTGTCCATTCGCGCCAATTGCGTTGCGCCGATCAATGTGAGCCCGTGTCGCTGAACAATCACTCTAATGTCATATATCCACTTGATTCACTGCCGACACCTTGTAATGTAGCCAGATCTACCAGCGTTGTAAGCCATCAGTGGAAGTTGGTGAGGGTGCATTCTCATGAGATGAGCAAACCAACTTATTTTCTTCCTGGAAATGTATTCAGCACAAGACGTAGTGCCGACCATACTACGAATGTCTTCGTTCCGCATTCTGTCCTTTCTGATAATACCGTTGGCCTTCCTTATACACTTCATTTCACACGTCGTAATTCTGCTCTCACGCGCCCTGGACAAAGGCCATGTTTGGCAGTGGTAGCACAGAGTATATAAGTACTTTCTCGTAGCTCTCCCGGGTTGTTCGTCTTGGCAGCCTGGCTCACGATATGGAAAATGACGTAATCTCCGTGGTAGTTAGTGATACGCAGATAAAGCTGTGCAAAGCACAACCGTCTTGGGGACCCTGTTCCATCTTCATCAGCACTCGAGATGTGAGGAAAGCTACTATAATCCGCCACTTAACGCAATTTTAACGGCGCACAAAAAAGTAATGCTACTAATTTGGGCATTTAGCAACAACAATAAAAACTAAAAAAACTAAATTCTTAGAAATAATATTAACATCACACTCCTGACATACAGCAAGAAAAGAATAGGCCTTTTGGAACTTTCCAAAGATGTTCTGATAGACGACTACATAGGGAGTTGTACGTCGTATAGTTTTTCTACAGAGTGACCAGTGTACGATTGGATTTTGTATGCCCCCTAAAGTTGCCACCGCGTGGTCATTCTAGCGCTGTAGGAGTCTGGGATGTTGGTTTTGGTACTGACAATCTTCTTTAGTGGGCCAGGCTTGAGCGAGATTGTTGGTTTGATTACTTTTACGGTGTTGGACTGAAAGGTGCAAATATCGCTTTTCCACACGTGTTTACTTGATAGCATCATGGCAGATTGGCGTTATTTAGACATGCGACCCACGTTACCGAGAATATCCCTGCCCACCAGTTCTTCAATCAGGCCGTGTACATCAAGGATAAGAAACCCCCATCTCCATCACATTCCCGTCCATGCGGTCATCGATTTACCACCTGATTAGGTCAAAAAGGAAAGATATAATCTTTATGGCATGCGGCCGGGAACCAGAAATTCATCGTTCTCGTGGACGGTTGGATTGACACGACAGGTCCTTGCTGCAAACGGATTACTTACCTACCTACAGTAAGAGTAGGAAAGGCAGTGATAAAGAGAACTGTACACATCATCTCATAAATAAGCTTGTGTACGAGGCGTGTTCAAATGAAACCGGACCAAACTGACCAAGTGAACATACGTTCGATGTGCACGATGACGTCACTTCTGGTGTAAACAGCACCTACTAAACGTCAAGTTTGCAAAATTTCATTATCCTCCGACTCATAGTTTCCCCAGCAGACCTTTGAAAACATGGCGGATGTGATACAGAATCCGTCCAAAGTTCAGCAGCGAGGGGTAATTCGGTTTCTAATAGCTGAATGATATCGACCAGTTGACATTCATCGCAGCGCAGAATGTAGGCAGTGTATAGTGACAAAAGTTTGTCGAAGACAACAGTGAAGAACTGGACAACGATGTTTACAGAGGGACGCGAGTTAATGCAACAATATGCACAGACCTGGTCTCGGATGATCATTCTTTGGCCCGGTTTCATTTGAACACACCTCGTACAATGTAGTCTCCAACAATTTATTCCCGATAGTTCTGCCTATTCTTCGATTATCTTTCCCTTTTCGCCAGTTTCAGATTTACGAAGAACGCATTTTTTAACTGATACAGGAAGTGTCATAATTCATTATCGATGGAGTGTTGATAAATAACCTGAGGTATGCCCGTCGAAAACGTATCAATCAATCAAAACACTCCAACACCCTACAAAATATATCTCATCAACAAATACTCGCTACGTCTTGCTTTCACGGCGCAGTCATTTGCAGCAGCTTCCAAACCTTACATGACGTTTTATATTTGTCTAAACTTCCTTTCTCTATAAGTGATTAGGTCTGCCTCTACCTCCTTTGTCCTCGGGATTCGAGAACAGTTAATACCTTATTGTTTGCTATACATTGGTTTCCGTAATGCGTGTCTTCTGATTACGACTATAATTGACATTTGTCAAGTCCCCCCACACAGTTTTATATTAGTGACTGTATCACACACACCCTTATATTTCCTCTATTCGTCTCAGGCATCTATTGATAAAAGCTTGGCCCTTTTTAGTTTTCGTTTTCTTTATTCCCACGTCACAGGTGTACATGTGTGGAGTCCTTATAGTAGAGGGGAAATAGACATTGCTAGAAATGATACAAAGAACAGCGAGAAAACTGATAGTGGGATTCAAAAATTAAAGTAATGAGGAAAGACTAAAAAAAAACCCGACCTACAACGTCTAGAATAGAGTAGAATTCGAGGTGATTTAATACATGTTGATAAGATAATCAAGGGAAAAGATAAATTAGACTATTACAAGTATTTTTCAAAATACAACAGCCAACAAGAACAAGAGGGCACGGCTACAAATTAATTAAAGAAAGGTCAGGATTAGAAACCACGAAACATTTTTTTAGTCAGAGAGTGGTGAATGCTTCAAATACGTTGCCACAGAAATTAGTGGAGGCGGGTGAATTAATGCATTCAAGAATATATTTGATGCGTATAGGTAGTTTCAGGTCAAGTGAATGTAAAATAAACTGGTTCTACACAGACTCTGTAGGGTCTTCTAAACTAGTATATAGACGTTAAGTTAGGCCACAGAACCATACAATATGATGGACTTGACATTCAAGTTTAAAGATCTGGTTTATTTGGTGGGCGTATTTTCTGTTGATTACCACACATTTCATAAAAGCAAAAAGCAAAAACGTATTATAGAAATTGATAGTCCGATTAAAACACAAAAATCAGATGTATGGATTTAGACATTAACCATGGTAACTAACATCTTCTTCTTCATCGATCAACTGATGCTATGTTTCTAGTCTGGTGAGGCTCACGATCAACTGATGCTATGTTTCTAGTCTGGTGAGGCTCACGATCAACTGATGCTATGTTTCTAGTCTGGTGAGGCTCACGATCAACTGATGCTATGTTTCTAGTCTGGTGAGGCTCACGATCAACTGATGCTATGTTTCTAGTCTGGTGAGACTCACGATCAACTGATGCTATGTTTCTAGTCTGGTGAGGCTCACGATCATCTGATGCTATGTTTCTAGTCTGGTGAGGCTCACGAAGGAGACTGTCCGTTTCAGATCTTCGCCGGCCCTCCACATCTTTTCGAGCATGGTCGCTCCCTCAGACCAGACTGCCTCTCTTTGATCTGCATAGGTATGGCATTCTTACAGAATATGTTCTGGTGTTTGCTTGCTTTGGCGCTCCACAATCCCACGTGGCAGTGTCAATGAGACCCATTCTGTGGAGGTAGGCCTTGAGACCAGTGTCCAGTTCTGCGTCTGAAGATCTTTGTCTGCCCATCTCTGCCAAGTTTGTCTATGCAGTAATTTTCTGGCTTGTATTCTTTGTGCTGTTCTCTCCATTCTGTCCTCATGGATCGTTTGATGAGTGTCTTTGCTTCTTTATAGCTCTGTGGATGGGGAATCTGCTTGCCGCCGCTTCCAGGTTTTGCGAGCTCATCTGCTTTCTCGTTTACAGGGATCTCACATTGGGCCGGAATCCATTGTAGGGCTATGTATTTTTGAAACATCTATTTTATGTTGTATTTTATTTAGTGTGAGAGTCTGTCTTGTTTGTGGCTTGAGATTGCTTAGAGTACACTCCTGGAGTCTGTTAGAATGACCATTTTCCTTATATTTATATTTTGCCTGAAAAGAATCTGAGTTGCTGCATGAATAGCTCTTGCTTCAGCTCTGACATCGGTACAAGTCTCTCCTGCTGTTATTGAGTAATTTTCTATGTCGCCATTGGAGTGTTCAATGTAGATTCCATTGCCTCCCCTATTATTGCTCACCGAGGCAAATTCATCTGTGTATAGGTGTGGCCAAGTGTTGCTAGGTTACTGTCTCTTCAGCTCCTGTAGAACGTGTGGCCAAGTGTTGCTAGGTTACTGTCTCTTCAGCTCCTGTAGAACGTGTGGCCAAGTGTTGCTAGGGTACTGTCTCTTCAGCTCCTGTAGAACGTAATGCCAAGTGTTGCTAGGGTACTGTCTCTTCAGCTCCTGTAGAACGTGTGGCCAAGTGTTGCTAGGGTACTGTCTCTTCAGCTCCTGTAGAACGTGTTGCCAAGTGTTGCTAGGGTACTGTCTCTTCAGCTCCTGTAGAACGTGTGGCCAAGTGTTGCTAGGGTATTGTCTCTTCAGCTCATGTAGAACGTGTGACCAAGTCTTGCTAGGTTACTGTCTCTTCAGCTCCTGTAGAACGTGTGGCCAAGTGTTGCTAGGGTACTGTCTCTTCAGCTCCTATAGAACGTGTGGCCAAGTGTTGCTAGGGTACTGTCTCTTTAGCTCCTGTAGAATGTGGATTTTTTGCTCTGTTGTCGACTGCTCACTTTTCTTCGTTAACACTGGAACCTCCAAGAATAATTTTGGCCGGTCCAGGCTCCGTGTTCAGGGTTCTGGAATGAGTGCTTCGCACTTTTTGGTTTCAGTTTCAAGGATGTCTGTGTGTTTTCGGTGCATTTTTCTGGCCAGATGGTTGGGGCTTTTCCTTAGTAGTCTGTTTTTTTGTTCTCTCTTGGAACGTCTGGTGCAGAGGATGATCAGGTAACGTCTTTAGTTTTTCAAACTAATGGATTTATATTTTCTCTTTAATTCAAGGGGCTCAATATTTGCTGTTTTCCCAGCTCTGTAATTGGAGTGCTTTTCAATGCCCCAAGGGTAATTTTAAGACCCATATTTTCAACTCGGTCTAGTTTTTTTGTGGTTGTTTTGGCCACTGTTAACCAAGTGCTAGCTAACACGTAGACAATATATGAATAGATAAGAACAATAGAATGATAACCGTCACGTCAGATTCATCCAAACTAGTAACTCACAAATTAAAAATGAAAATGAGCAGGAAATACAGAACTTGAAAGTACCAACGAATTGCTCTTTGCAGACGACCAATGTTTGATCCATCCCAATGAACAAAACCTACGACGTTATTTTGACTCACTCTACTTAAACTGTCAAAAGTATGATATGAATATTAAAACATCAAAAATAGAAACAATGAATATTGGTAGAAAGCACACCACACTTGATATCCATGTCAATGAAACAAAAATTAAGCAGGTACAAGAATTTAGGTATTTGGGAACCGTATTTTAACTGAGGATGGCAGACTTGATAGATAGATAGAAACGAGAGTGCAAGGGAAAATTGTGTCACCTACCAGCTGTCATCACTACTAAGATACCCAAAGATTTCCTTCCAAGCAAAAAAACAGATGATAAATATTATTTGTATCTCAATTCTGTTTTACCAGTACCAGACATGGGCATTGAATAAGGCCCAGGAACGAAAGTTAGCCACCTGCGAAATGCGGTGCCTACGACAGGTCACTAACAACTCCAGACGAGACATTATAACACATGAGAATTCGGAAGAAGGTTGGAACAATTCCCTGCCTACAGTATACTGAGAAACAGAGAATGAATTGGTTTGGCAATATTGAGAGAATGGAACCAGACCAGATTGCTCATGCAATCTTCTACAGGAGAACATCAGGTAGAAAGGAGAGAGGTAGTCCGAGGAAAAGGTGGATAGACAGCGTAAACGAGACGCCGTAAACGGGACAACATGTTTCTCAGGCAATGACAGAGGTAAATGACAAATCCATACCATGACACTGGGCTATAACCCGCTAGAAAGTGAGGCGACAAAAGAAGAAGAAATGAGCAGATGTTATGTACACAAGTCATTCGACAACGATGTTGAAAAGTGAACAATAAACAAACAGTTGCACATGAGAATTGATTCACTATAGAAAATACATAAAAGTGTTTATATAGATTGTGTAAAAAAGGGCCGCATCTTGTGTAGAAAATACAAAACAAATAAGGAAGTCTTTTGAGAAACTAAGAACGCAAAAAGAGAATTGATAAAAGAAAGAAAGGTCAGATAGTGAAGTTATTTTGCTTACATCAAAGGAAGCAACACATAATCAATAATAGATAGGAAAAGTGGAAGCCAAACGAGCTTTAAGTGGGAAGATAATATAAAAATATGGAAAGCAAATCGTCTGGCAGATTAAAGGAAGAAACAAAGAGAGCTGGGATCCATTATAGCCTTTAGTCGATCTGGAGAAGGCACTTGAACTAAACTAAAATTCTTCTTTCTTATACGAAAATGTGTCATTCTCTTATTTTGCTACATCATATATATATATGACACTGTTTCTAGAGATTTTAGGTCAAAGCATGAAATCAAAGCAATAACATTTTAACTAATTGTAACCCACTGTTTGGTATATGACAGCAAGGGTTCTGTTGTGTTCAAAGGAAACTTATAGATTTTTAGTCTCTTTATAAGTCAGTTGACCATCGCAAGCGATGATGGTGATACAACCATATGGTTTTTTTGTATTGATGTAACTTGCACGGTATTTGGATGGTAATGAGGCTAAATCGGCACTGGTCATTAACTTTACTCTCTCGTCTCGAGCAATCTATGGCTTGGGGCAATACGACGAGTCGAATGACTGAAGTTAACTCAGGATGCAGGTACTCTGGTCTTACCTCCCTAGATATTAGAGGTCAAATGAATCTTGCAGGATTCGATCCGTTCATAGCTTTGAGAGGCAAGGTCTTTACCTCTCGACTACTCTCTTTAAGTTATCGGCTCAGATTTTAATCAGCAAGTTCGTGTAGCTTGCAGCTTTCATTTACACATATGTGGAGAGAAAATAACGTCTGGTCAGGAAAAACATACTGATCAGATGTGTTAGTCAGGATCAGGTAAAATATACTGATCAGATGTGTTAGTCAGGATCAGGTAAAATATACTGGCCAAGACCCCTGTTTCACTTCCACGCAGTTCTTCCTGGAAACAAAATATTTGTTGGTAGTCTTGCTAACGAGATGGGGGATTAACATGATCTCTGTAGTAGTGTGCGATACGCCAATGACGCCAAACATAGCACAACGGTCTGGATGATCCCGGTCCACCTTTAAATGCACGCCAGAGATGTGATCAAAGCTACTGGATCCTGCCACTTAACGCCCTTGTTCAAGGTGTTTACTAAGAGTCTTCTGTAGAGTGTTTCTATCAGATTATTCCTTGTGGGTATTCATTTAACAACAATAACAATACAATATATAAATATATAAAATAAATCCTGTGATCAGAAACATCCCGTTATGGATATGATCAAGAAGGGGGACGAATGAAATCAAGGAAACGTGTCTTTCAACATATACAATTCGCAAACCAGAAACCTGTGCACAACAGCACCAAATAAAAGGCGTCGAAGATATGGTGAGGAATGCATAGAATTCACAGAAGAACTTGAGACAGAGCATACTATGCCATACCCTGTTTGGAGAGCCCTAGACAGATTACGAACGGAAATGTCCAGGTGCAGATGGAACTTGAAAATATGAGGATATACGGACGACGATGTCTGGAATTGCGGAGCCCTGCAAGACCCAGAACATCTGTTTAACTGCCAAGAATGAAAGAATCATGCACTTTAGTGGATCTCATGGCAGCAAATGAAAGATATTCCAAAGCATCTGCTTTCTCGTATAAAACTTTATGAGGTTGTCGAGCACGAAAAGTAGGAAAGAACATATACATATGTCCAAGGCCAAGATGCAGCTGTGCATGAATTGACAACAGTCAACAACTCAAAGTTGGCTGTTTGCATCCAGGGTCATGAAACTATAGATGATAAAGTCTCCCATTCCACCAACACGGGGCGGTCATATAATCCAGACAAGTGATAGGGATCGCAGTGAGAAGGCAAACTCGGGGTTAAAAAAACCCCCCCAGCTGAAATGGAATGTGTCGAGCCGAAAGGGGCAGGATCACAACCTAATTACAAACAACGACACAACGTCCTTATTTGGACGAACGTCAATGAAGAAGATACACATGTACCTTTTTTCTGAGTCGCCATTTTGTTGCCGGAAATACAATTTGTTTAAAAAAGAATGACATAAATGACATTCTGGTTAAAGGAATATTCAACATACACATGCATCTCAATACGCACTTTTAAAACCGAAAATAATGACTCCCTGAAAAGCAAATTGGTGACCTTGAAACCAGTAGTGCTTTGTTCAGTGTACGGCGAATTGGAGCATGTTATATATCGTTGCTGTAGATGTTAATAACATTACACTTTTGTCAGCAGATGTATAACACGCTCGAGATGAGAAGTTATTTGATCTGGTGTTGAATATTCAATATATTCATTTCATGTGCTTGTTATAAATAGGTGTTCTGTTTTAAATGGATAGCTACTTCGTTTCTGTGACCTCAGATCTGAAATGATCGTTCTTTATTATTGTCAACTAACACCTGTGTTATGACGTCTGAGAGGTCGATACCAGCAAAGATAACGGGAACACAAACGTCGTACCTTGTGTTACGTTATGTTGTGTTACATTTTATAACATTAGGCTTAGTCAAACTGACATCTGTGCATTTCCTAAGAAATATAAATTCTTTTTTGGATTCTGTCTGAAAACTCATGAAGCTTTCAGAGATCGGCCATCGGGATATATGGCGTCTTTTTCTTGATTCTAGGAATCAACATCATCACACAGGGGACATTCCCATAAGTGCTTCGTTCTCCGGCCAAGCAGCCAGCCAAGCGTATATATACTCAGAGTCCAGTCAGGTGTTGATTTCGTGTTCTTCGGATCTTTTCAGGCAGAATACATATTCTCCCTTAATCACTCCCAAATCTATCACCCTCTGGACATATGCATTTCGCGACCCTTGTAGAGTATCCATGACTGCCCTTATCAACTCAACCCTGTCTCTCGACCTCACCGCGTCGTTCACCACAGCTCGTCCCGCCACTGCATCAGCTCTTTCGTTGCCCCAGGCGCCTGCATGTCCAGGGCAGTAGATCCTTGTCACACAAGTGCACCGTTCTATCTTACGGAGCATGCCCTGCGAGTCTGACAGTATCACTGCGTGTGTCACCAGTTGCGTCACCAACCAAGTCAGGGTCGTTGTTACCGCCTCAATCGCCATCCTCATACTCGATATGACGAGGTAGGCAGCTGATTTCTCCACCACCTCTTTGCCATTTTGGTAGCCAATGAAACCCCAACCGCACCCGTTTGCATCTCTGCCGGCGGAGCCAATTGTGTACATAATTGGGTCTTGTGGTCCTGAGTGTTGTTGGATCAGCTACTGTATTGAAGCTTCTATCCTAGTGTCGCCCCACTAGCCCCACTTACTGCTCAGTTGTATCACCACTCTTGTCAGGGGCTCTCGCTAACCACTTCTACCCATTCACTACCTCTTCCCACTTCTACCCATTCACCACCTCTTCCCACTTCTACCCATTCACCACCTCTTCCCGCTTCTTCTAATGCACAGATCCTCATCAGGGTGTCTTCTGCCTCTGCCATCTATGACCCTCCTCGCTTAATGTGTCTGCCTTTGAGTGTATCCAAGTCTTGGTGCAAAGGGTGGTTATCGTTGTTGGCAACGTTTGGGTACGCCTTTACCTGCGCTAAAGATGTCGCACCTTGATGCTTGGAAAATCAAGCAGAAATCTCATGGCACAAGTGAGTATCTCTAGTGCATCCCAGAACTGCTAGCATTCCGTCGTTCTGGATTCACTCCAATCTATTTACCTGTGTCAGCGATAGCGCGAGTAACCCAAGACCGTAGTCCAGGACAGACCAAAACAATGCTTGCATTAATAGGAAGAGAGTGCATTGTTGCTTGTCTGTGGCCGCCATGACTTTTATAGCATTGATGCCCCTCTTTGCTTTCAGAATCACATTGTCAACATGTTTATTGAAAGAGAGACTTCTGTCAAATTTCTTACCCAGGTATTACATGTCATGTCCTCTCTCAATTATAGCGCACATGCCGGTGACCCCTGGTAGTGTATATGAGACAAACCTATTGTTTAGAGAGAACCTGGCAATCTTGATCTTTTATGGCAGCAGCAAATTGTCCTCACTTTCCTCGGTCTGTGATAATTCTTTGTATGCTACTGTAATTCTAATTCATGATTTGTATGTCAGTTGTTATGGTTTCACTTCAAGTTGTTATTGGATCAGCTGTCTTTCCCTTTAATTCTTGGGTCCATTGCGTATAACCACAGTAACCAGTTCCTTATTATGAGATAATTATTTACTTTCCGTGTCCTGGTCCCCATTTCAGACATCATGTTTTCAATGTTCGGCACGTGAATCTCCTTCTTCCGTTCGCTTGTGTCCTGCTTGTGCCTTTCAACGTCAGGTTATGAAGAGGTTTCTTGACCGAGCCCTACTATGTGCTTTGTACATGGCAAACCTTACTACTTCTGTTATTTCTGTTATTAATCTTTTGCTAAGTCGGCCCTTGGCTTTGTATCCATTGTATCTGTATAACATTGCTTTCTGAGGGATAGTATCTTGTGTTTGACGTTTTGCGTGGCCAAACCATCTGGTTTGCTGTTTCTTGATGCGGTCTAGCACTAGTGTTGTACCTACTTGTCTCCTAATGTCTTCGTTTCTCATCCTATCCATTATTGTTACTTCAAGCATTCTGCGTAGGCATTTCATTTATATTGTTACAATATTTCTTTTGTCTTTGCTAGTCAATGTCTAATTTTGGTACTGAAAGTGCAATGTGGGTAGGAATATCGTGATTCAAAGCATTCTTTTTGTACCCATTGTCACGTGTTTACATTGAAATATCGGAATCATTTTCCAAATGAATTGACTTGCTTTATTACATCTATGTTGGATTCCAGTGTCTCCTCTGCCATCTGCTGGGATTATATTACCCAGGTACTTGATATTTTTCACCTATTTTACTTACTGATTTTGAAGAAATATATTTGTTTTTGTTTCTTTTCATGCAATTGTCATAACTTCGGGTTTCTCTACGTTAATTTTCATACCGTAATCCATACATGCCTCATTAAGATTGTTGATATATTCCTGAAGTTGTTTGTCTGAGGTTGCTATTATTGCTTTGTCATCAGTAAATATAAATTCATTTAAGTGATCACTGTGGTTGTTTTTCTCACTAATCTTCTTTTGTTTTTTACATATTGCGGCTATATATGTGATAAACAGCAAAGGCACGTGAATTGACGTGTCATTCCCCTTCAACATTTGAGTCCATATTGCATGCTTCTGGAAGGTTTGGACAGATGATCAGGTAGACTAGGTCTTGTATTGAGAGTCCGTCAATGTTGATTGAATTCAAAAGTAGCGGTGTCTTATGATCCATGATGCTTCAGCAGTGTTTCCGTAGTGAAAGGATTAACCGACTAAAAAGATATTTCCACGGAACGCCGATTTCTGTTAATTACAATCTTCTGTGACTTTCCTGTTGAGTCCGCCGGAAGTAGATAACGACGTTCATAAATAAAAAAAAAAAGATATAATCATAAAAAGGGGGAACCTCAACGAAGAGAATAAACGTCGCAATTATCTGCTCTCTTTGTTCAAACAAGCAATCAGTTCCCGCATACGATTGGTCACGCGCACGCATAAACGCCGTTCGGAGCATTTGTCTCTATCTGACCTACTTTGTATTTTCTAATGAATCACGTGAGCAGATTTGAAAGCTTTGTGTAGGAATAGATCTGAAAATTTTCGGTGAAATAGATATGACAGTTTTGTGTATAAAGTGATCTCAAGAAACAGACTTGAAAGTCTCATTTTTCAAAAGATCTAACGAGTAGATCTTTTTCGAGTAAAGATTTTTTGTATGAATAGATCTCTCAAAATATATATGCAAGTTTCGTGCACAAATAGATATAACGAATAAATTTGAAAACTTTGTGTACGAATATACTTTCCGAGGAAATCAGAAAACGTTTTGTACGAATATACTTTCCAAGTAGATCAGAAAACTTTGTGTACGAATTTACTTTCCAAGGAGATCAGAAAACGTTGTGTACGAATATACTTTCCGAGGAGATTAGAAAACTTTGTGTACGAATATACTTTCCGAGGAGATTAGAAAACGTTGTCCCATAGCAGCCCTGAGAATTAAAACGAAATAACTTGTGTTCCAGGAGACGATGAACGAAATCGGCGAAGATATCTTTTGTAAAAGTAGAACGGGAACAACCATATGTGCGACTGCCCGAAACTCTTGACCTGTTAAACTAGCCTTCGGTGTACAGATCACAGAATGAGTACTTGGAATACTTAGAATCCTGATATTCAAACATGAATGTTAATGCATATTGCCAGGTAGCCGAAAGCTGTCTGTACGGCTTACTAGGCCTATGGGAAGGCACACATAATTTGGGTAGATTTATTACTTGAATTTTGACCGTGCAGCAGCCGTTAAGCCTACTCTTTTCGATTTCTAACTGCCTATGGATTTGTAACCTGCTCGACACTGGACACGGAAGGCCGATCACACTACCCAGAGATCATCGCAATTTTTACAAGAAGATCCACGTTAACAAATCTCGGTCTCCACCGTGATTCGAATCGGCGACCTCAGGCACCCGATGCGGACACCTTACATCGAGGCCACTGAGTCCACTTGATCTAGTTTAGGAGGGAACCCGCTCATATATAGATACTCCATTGTTTAGCTAGACGTTAGAACTATTTTAGTGTGTAGCATGTCAAATATTTGTGTGTGTGCAACAATTTGTTGGGAAGCCTGGTTCTGCATACATGTTTAATCTGCTACATCAAAGCTTCTGTCTGTGTACGTCACCAGCAGTTATGTAATATCATTAATAGCATAACACATATAACACACGTCATCACACATCTGTACTAAGAAAAACAACAGTCTGCAAAGGAAGTGAGACAAACGGTAAAAAGCATTAGTTAGACCTCTATTGGAGTACTGTGTTGAGGTGTGGAGTCCTTATCGTTTAGGGGTATAAACATGTTGGAAATGATTAAAAAAACCGAGACAAAACTGATAGTCGGATTCGGGAATTATAGATATGAGGAAAGACTCAGAAACTCCGGTCTGCAGTGTCTAGAAAAGAGAAGAATTCGAGGAGATTTAATTCAGGTTCATAAGACAATCAAGGGAAATGATAAATTGGATCAAAACTAGTTTTTTTCTTCAAAATGCAGCCGGCTGCATTCATAAAAAGGGCACAGCTACAAATGTTAATTAAAGTTTGGTATAGATTAGATACTAAGAAATATTACTTTGGTCAGAGAGTTGTGAACGCTTGGAATGCATAGTAACAGAACATAGTGGCGGCAGGGTCAATTAATGTATTCATAAATATATTGGATGCACTTAGTTATTTTTAGATCAAGGGAGTAGAAGACACTGTTTGTATACATCCACTGTAGAGCGTTTTAAACAAATGTAAATAAGTTAAGTTAAGTTATAACGATAAATGGGTAAACGTTAGAATTGTTTGACGTTCAGAAAGATACGAAAAATGTATATCCTTTCCCCTTTCTGTTTACGATCTATGTCTGGAATATAACGAGAAACGCCAGAGAAGACCAAAAACACTCACGCTGAGACGCTTTCATCATAAGAGCACATCATATTTCAGAAATCGGAAACACGGGTGACACTGTCCTCATAGCGGCGACACAAAATAGAATAAAAAATGTAAGTATGTCCACAAGACAACACAGCAAGGGACATAATCTTTATTTAAACACCAAAAAACTAAAATTACAACGACATACAAAGTAGTGAACAAATCAATTATCGCCTTAGATAATGGAGAAATAAAAGATGCAAAATAAAAGGTGGGAAAAAATATAAGTATTTGGATGGCACAATCAACAATTCTGAAGACTGTTCAAGAGACATTAATCGACGACTTGCAACTGCCTTACATAAACGAAAGCAGATGAAAAATAAATTGCAGGAAAAAATCAAGAAAACGAAGATTCAACTTATCAGTTCGTGTATTTTATCTGTGGCAGCACATATTTGCCAGACATGGACAATAAACAAAACAAATACTCCAAAAAATTTTTAAATGTTTCATTACGAAACTATATAAAGGGACCCTGAGAATATAGTTGACAGAGAAGAGAAACTGATATACGAGTGACGTTCACGTTAAAAGGGACTTTTTTGTACGAAATGTTTTTTGTTTTGTTTTGTTTCTGTCAAAATGGCATTTATTTTTCGATATAATCTCCTGCTACGTTTAAGCCCTTATCTCCGTGTTTAAGTATTGCTTGAAAATCTTCAGCGTAAAATGTTTTATCAGTTTGCCTGAAACAATCCAGGACATCCTGATTCAGTTCGTCATCAGTGATGAAATGCTGACCTCCCCGGAATTCTTTTAGGGGTCAAAACAGGTGGACATCGTTGGAAGCGTGGTCTGGGCTATAAGGTGGATGGGTCAATATCTTCCAGCCGAGTTGCTGCAGATGGCACAAAGTACGGTGAGCCGTATGAAGTGTTATCTTCTTGAAACGAAATAACTTGTGTTCCAGGAGACGATAAACGAAATCGGCGAAGATATCTTTTGTAAAAGTAGAACGGGAAAAACCATATGTGCGACTGCCCGAAACTCTTGACCTGTTAAACTAGCCTTCGGTGTACAGATCACAGAATGAGTACTTGGGATACTTGGAATCCTGATATTCAAACATGAATGTTAATGCATATTGACAGGTAGCCGAAAGCTGTCTGTACGACTTACTAGGCCTATGGGAAGGCACACATAATTTGGGTAGATTTATTACTTGTTGATGGAGCCAGTTGAAGAAGGAAGAGACGTGTAAGATGAATTGGGCAGTAGGGGGAGTAGAGAAACGTCGATTAAAAAGGAAGGGAGAGATAAGTGGGGGGAGGTTTAAAGAAAAATGGATGACCGGTTTGAATGAGGCAGTGATTATGGGAACGGGGTAAGGCGGGGGGGGGGGGGGGGAAGTGTGTTAGTCACAACTGGAGGAGATGCGCGCGTGTTGGGGGGGGGGGGCGTAGTTGATTGAAGGTTGGATAACTTAAAGTCTTTATAATGGTTTATATGCCTCTGCAGAGTCTTTATACAACCAGTTTCTTGGAGGATGATTTTTACCGATGTGCGAGTCCATCTTAATAGACTCAAACACTAGAGCTAAGTAGACCCACAGCCAGTTACACGCCATCTGCAAGGGGCTTGTCATAAGTCTTTACCCTGACTAAGAAGGAGTAAGAAGAGAAAGTGGAAATTTGGTTTATATGTAGCTCATTCAATTTGTACTGGACTTGGCTTCGTTCGTTTTCAATCTCCCGCTACCAAACTCTATAAGGGCTTAAGTAGCAGAATGCAGTCCAGAGAACGGAATGCGTTGTGTCGTAGTTTACAGCTTGACTGTGATATTTGCACCTTTCGGTCCAACACATCTGATTTCAGCAATCATTTTTTGAGTACCGGGTTAGCATTCCCTCTTCGATCCCTTCTCCTTAGCCAGTCTGCCCTACTGCAGCATGTTATCCAGGATCACCCCGTGGAGGTGTAGAAGGGTCTTGGCAGCTCTGTTTCGCTGGCCATGACGCTAGCAGTCAGCTAAGGGTCGCTGACCACTGCAGCTCATGCGCTGCTCATCATCTTGATCCCTGTACTGGACTTGAGATATATGAATTTTCCTCCTGGACGGATTTACCCGGTATGGTGCATGGCGTAAAGCACTTTATTGACCGGATCTGCTACTCTAACGTTTTGTCAGAACAATAGAGACATCAGAGGCCAGAACTGTGTTAATATTCTTGACGTTGCAGTAAAAACACCTACAGGGAGATGGAAAAAGTGTTTGAGGAATTGTCCTTCGTACGCTTCTCTAAAAAAACTGGTGTAGGCAGTTTAAGTGTTACCGTTCCCATGTTGCTGATCTTCCAAGATCAGGAAGACGATCCTCAGAGTGCAGAGATGCGAATGCTGCAAGAGTGAAGAAAATCGTTGACCAGGAGACAGGAGAATGACAATTGTAGAGATATGTAGGTCAGCACAACTGAATGAAAGTAAAGTATTTCGAACATGAGAAAAATGTGTGCTCGCTGGATCTCATGACGGCTGACATGTGAACAGAAACAAACGAGGGTTGATTGCTGTGGCCAGATGCCAAAAATGTGTCGGTCTAAAAACGTGTTGCCGAGGATGGTGACAGTAGATGAGACTTGGGTTCACCATTATGATCCAGAGCCCAAAATTTCCAGTATGCAGTGAAAAACCCCGGGTTCACCAACACATGTCTAGCCAAGAGCACATACATCTGCAAGAAAAGTGGTGCTGACTGTTTTTTAGGACGTCAAAGGTGTCATAAGAAAAGATTACCTGTCACATGGCAACACGGTTAATGGGCAATATTATGCAGATCTCCTTACCAAAGTAAGAAAGACTGACCAGAAAACGAGAGATAACCCGCACTCAAATTATGCCTTTGCTTCAAAATAACGCGCCCGCCTATAAAGCAAGGCATGTGTTGCAAACAGCCATTGATTTGAATATTGAAATTCTTCCAAACCCACCATATTTTCCTTATTTAGCTCCACCAGACCTTTTTCGTTTCCCAAAATTTAAAAACAGCCGAAAGGAAATCATTTTGACAGTGACGAAGATGTCTCTTACTGCCTTGTGATAACTGGTTTAGTTTGAAAAATCGGTTACTTTATTCTGAAGGTCTTTTCAAGGTCACGCAGAGATGGCATAAATGTATACATTCCGGGGGTGGCTACATTGCGAACGAAAAAGCACTACGCCAAATTTCAAATTTCTGCTCTTACTCCTTCATGGTCAGACTTATAACAAGCTCCTTGTAGAGCTTCTTTTAACAAACCCCCAAGGGAAAGAAACAAATAACTTGGGTAGATTTTTAATTTTTTAACCAGGCTGCGGCCGTTAATCCTACTTTTTTCGATTTATAACTGCGAAGATATTTTTAACGTGCTCGACACTGAACACGGAAGTCCGATCTCATTAACCAGAGACCAGGGGAATTGTTATCAGAAAATCTACGTGAAAAAAAAATACCATTCTCCACCGTGATTGAACACGCGACCTTCGGTACCCAAGGCAGACACGTTACCCCGAGACCACCGAGTCCCCTAAACATCAATTGGTTCTTTCATTTTGTTCAGCTCGACTGGCGAACATATGTTCTGCACGGGTATGCTAGACTTTAATGATGGACAAAAACGTAACAGAAAACTTACATTTATTACCTTTTGCTTGAGGTTCGTGAAGACGTAGAGCGCCAATGCATTCCCGAACGTTCCTATCACTGCTAGCGTAGACAACATGATGATGATGATGAGCCGTTCAGTATCTGTTATTCCATCCTGGTCGCTAACATCTTTATTGACAGCAGAATCCTTTGTTGTGGTAGTGGCAGTTGTGGTAATGGTGAGGTTGTCCATGGTGGCGTTTTGGTAATAAGCCGGCTGGTTACGGTGAATTGACGTTTACCGAGTGCCGGATTGTATGTTTAGTTCAGCTGAAACAGGCAACATACTGCAACAATATTTGTGTTATCATTTTATCATTATCTCAGAAAACATTAGAACGTTATGGAGTAAATCAACATTTGACCAACATATGTGAAAGCCTTTAAAAAGCCAATGTGTAGTAGGAACAAACGCAGGATCTTCCGAAAAATGTAATTTTAGATCTGGTGTGCGGCAAAGAAGTATACTATCTCCTTTACTGTTTATCACTTATATAAACGCAATATCTAAAAAAAGCCAACATTAGTGAGGAAAACAACCTGAATAATCACTTAAATGAACTACTCTTTGCTGACGACCAAGTACTAACAGCAATATCAGAAATACAACTGCAGGAACGTATCAACAATCTTAAGTATGACAATCAACATAGAGAAAACCAAAGTTATGACGAAAGAAATAGAACCGACAATATTCGTACAAAATCAATACGATAGACAGCTGAACAATTTCATGTACATTGGTAACATAATCTCAGTAGATGGAAAATGCGACACGGAAATACAAAACTGATGTATTCAAGACAGTCAAATTATTGAGCATATCCCCGATATTGCTATGTAAAAATACTGGTAAAAGTTCCCCTGATTTCTGGTTAGTGAGATCGGACTCCCGTGTTCAGTGTCGAGCACGTTAAAAATCCCTTGGCAGTTAAAAATAGAAAGGAGTAGGCTTAATGGTCGCTACCCGGACATAAGTCAAACTTATAGCTAAAAAATCCACCCAAATTATTTGTACCTTCCCCAAGGCCTAGTAAGCCGCAGGAAGTTTGAAATACCTACTACGGATAGCCGAAAGCCTTCGACTACCTGGCAACAAACAGTAACATTCCTGTTTGAATACCAGTATTCCAAATTTTAAGTCATTACTATGTAAGCACTTGACAATGGATAAAAAAAGAATGCTATACAATATTGTTAAATGGAAATAAAGCCAAGCGCCAACCAAGCAAACGATGGATAGCAAAAATAACAAGCAGTAAAGCTTTTCGTATGCGAATCAGATAATTGGGCCAGACCAAAAAACCTATACATAACCTAGCGCTGAAAGGCAGATCAGGGCAATAGACGAAAAAATGAAAAAAGAAGCAACAGTGTAGCATTACGGATCGTACAGAATAGTATTTTAAGCACTTTATGAATATATCCTTTATCCCAAAGCCCTTGAAATTCTCCACGTCCACTTCATCACTGTGAATAAACGCAGAAGTTATAGTTTTTCCCAAGTGGACCCTGGTGGTCTTTTACTGGAGAGGAAAGCATATTGCTCCTTACTGGGGAGGCCAAGGTAGCGTGGTAAGAGCACTGGTTTTTGAGGCGAGCAATCGTGGTTCAGTTCCTAGTTGCTGCGGGTTTTTTCGATTGCCAAACTGCTCATGAGGTCCACACAGTCGAAACAAATTTGGTACCAAAATGTTCTGGCAAAGTAAAGGTAGCAGACGTGATGATGGTGACATGACCCCTAATGTGCAGTTGGTAAAGATAAATATGTGCCAACCAACATATCAAAAGGCGAAATATGGCTAGGTATGGGCACGTCACGAGGTTCAGGGGAATTACAAATTCGATACTGCATAGTTCCGTACCAGGAAAGAGATGGCGTGGACGTCCAATAAAGAGATGGGCAGACATCACTGAGCGGTCAAACCTTCGTCCCGGTGAGGCACGACTGGCGGCAGCGAACAGAGAGAGATGGCGTGGTATTGTGGAACTGTCTTCAAGTGTGCCCTAACGACCTGATGGGTTACGGGTTGAACTGAACTGAACTACCACTATATTCCTAAAATGTCACATTTGCGTGTTAACGAGGTATATACTTCTTTACTTTCATTCTGGGGAGGAAATAATAGGGGTAGGAACAGAAAATATGCATATAGAGAGTGCCTTAGTTGTAGATATGTAACAGCTACTTGGTTAGTTAGTTAGTTTTATTATGCTGTTAAGCGTCGTGGGTAGCTTAAGTCGTATGTGTTGCGTCGATTAATGTGATCACGTGTCGTTACACAATCACTCTAATATCATCTATCCTCAGTAGCGGCTTCCGCCTTGTCGTGCAGCCAGATCTACCAGCGTTGTAAGCCATCAGTGGAAGCCGATGATGGCGCATTCTCATGAGGAGATGACCGGAGCAACGTATTTCATGCCCGGAAATATAATCTGCACCATATTTCGAATGTCATCATTTCGCTTTGTATTTCCTGGTAAAACCGACGATCTTCCTCAAATACTTCTTTTCACACGTCGATATTCTACTCTCACGCGCATGTACAGAGCCATTTCCATCCATGTTTGGCACTTCTAGCACAGAGTCGGCATAATTGGGCTGTTGATCAGCTGTTGCATTGTTGCCAAACTAATGCTCGGGTGCCTAGAGGAGTGGGCGACAGCTGATAAGTCACGTAGATCCTTTCTGAGATCTAGTCTCGATTTCCTTGTTGATTTACCATCTGCCTGAAAAATTACTATCTAAATACTTTAACTCACGAGCCTGTTAGACGGCAATAATAGTTACGCTTAAATTGAGATGTTTAGGTGTTTGGTATCCATTATCGACACGCCAGCTGTAAATGTGTAAAGTGCTTACTATTGAAGAATGAAAGACACCGTAGAAGGGAAATGGACACACACCATCATAAAAGCTGAGACTAATTGTGGAACTAAAATTAGAAAATTGAAACCCCGACAGTATTGTCTGCAATTTATTCAACATATAAACTGAACAACGCGAAAAAGGAAAGTCATAGCTATTTCTCACTTTTATACTCTTCGTCTACCTTGGGGGAGAAGAGACCTTTGTTTATACTTTCAATCAAGTGTGCATACAAACAGGTGTTTGCACATTTCTATGATGGATCGTCAGCCTCATGTTGGCCTTTATGCAGACAACTATTAAACAAGGATTTAATTACCTTTAGATTGTTTCCCGGACAGGGTTCTGTCTTTGGAAAGCGCATTGTTTAGGGAAACGGGGTGGACGTTGCAGAACAGTGAATGAGCTGACAGCAGCCAGCTACTCATAAGTGGCTGCTTGCTTCAGGGTCAGCGAACCACAGCTGACCAAGACGATATCTTGCCTCCAAGCGGTAGCCCTGCAGTAGTGCCGACTGGTTGGGAGAATATGGATCACAGTGGGAAGGCAAAATCGGAACCTAAAACAGTTAGCTAAAATCGCCGCAAATCGACGGTTCGGATGGCGAATATATTGCAGTCTCTCTGTAAACTACGATATAACATATCAAATAAAAAAAAGAGGAGAAATCCTGGAGGACAGGGGCGACCGACCCAAACCAGGCACGTCCACAAGTGGGGGATAGTGGGGCGACCGACCCCAACGTCCACAGGTGGCGGAGAGTGGAACGACCTCCAAATATGGAGCGTCCACAGGTGGTGGATAGTGGAACGGCCTCCAGATATTCTTCTTCTTCTTCGTTCGTTCTCAATCTCCCACTACCAAACCCTGAAAGGGCTTAAGTAGCAGAATGTAGTCCAGAGAGCGGAATGCGTTGTGTCGTAGTTTACAGCTTGGCTGCGATATTTGCACCTTTCGATCCAACACATCCGACTTCAGCAAGCATTTTTTGAGTACCGGGTTAACATTCACTCTTCGATCCCTTCTCCTTAGCCAGTCTGCCCTGCTGCATCCTGTTATCCAGTATCACCACGTGGGACCTCCAGATATGGAGCGTCCAGAGGTGGCGGATAGTGGAACGACCTCCAGATATGGAGCGTCAGCTACAATATATAAGCCAGGTATAATAACTGGACGAATAAGCAGTCGTGGACCAAACGGCGGTGTATTCCAGCAGGATGGGGTGGGACAACAGGTGGCACTGCTTTCCCCACTGAAATACCCCATGTGTCCTATGACGGGTACACCAAGCGGGTAAGAGCCGCTATATGCTCTAGCCACGGGAAGGAAACCACGGAAGACAAACCAACCTACTGCCTTGCAGGTACCATCGGGAGATGGAAGGTTATGGGAGACAACCCAAAACAGAAAACTCAACCCGACCTGCCGAAGACGGAGTCTGTCAGCTACGGCGCAGGAACCGGGAAAAATCAGGGCACACACGCATCAACAGGATATGGTCATGCGACAGTCTACCCTGTCTTCATGGTGTCGCTCCTACAAGTTACAACCGGGGAGGAGCTGTGCCAGGCTCCCAGCCTCGAGGGGACCCACCCAAGCAACCGGTGCCTCTGCTAACCTAACGGTCAGGGGGAGGCAGAGTAGTGCGACTGATCAACAAACAAGGAACCTAAAAGTGGTACAATGGAATGCAGAGGGCGTGATAAACAAGAAACCCGAACTGCAAGAATTTCTCAAGGAAAACGATATGGGCATCATTTGTTTTTCAGGAAACACACCTAAAAGAAACTCAAAAATTTTCCATCAGAGGATATGAATGTTTCCGAAAAAATAAGGAAAAAAGATTCACAGAATGAATAATAACACTAGAAAAAGAATTATATACCAGCAGTAGAAACAAATAGATCTGGACCAGATGAATTAGAATACATCACAATAAAGATCATCCTACCCAGTGGATACTCAATGATAACAAACTGCTATAGTCCACCAGCCACAGCTCTGGCAATACAGAAAGTCAAAATTGAAGAATCGAGACACCTCATAGTGGGAGATTTTAACAGTCACTCCCCAAGCTGGGGCTACGAAACAATGGACCAGAGAGGCGAGGAGGTAGAAGATTGGATGATAGAAAACAAACTCATCCTAATAAATAGGCCAGACGATAGGCATACATATTACTTTAGAATATGGAATAAAATGAGTACTCCAGACCATGCGATGGCAACGGACGACCTTTACCGGCTAATAGCAAGAACAGTCAACAGCCAACTGGGTGGGAGCAACTATGTCCCAATAACTTTAGAAATATGTAACATGGGACAAACAGAGATAACAGATATGCACAAAAGCTGGAATTTTAAAAGAGCAAACTGGACTCTATTTAGAGAAAATGTAAATAAACTCTGTCAAGATATATCCCATGCCAAAAATTTAAACAATAATGTTACCATCATGACGGAGGCTATCATCCAGGCAGCAAAGAAATCAATTCCACGCGGATAACGGAAAAATTATAAACCCTTTTGGAGCATTAAACTAGGGAAAATGCACAAGGAACTAAGTGAGGCAAGAGATACCAAGGAAACAAATCCTTCACCAGAAAACATTGGAAAACACAGCAAAATTAAAAACACATTCATAGAGCAAAAGAAGGATGAGATCCAAAGAAAAAAAACTGAAAGCTTCAACATGGACAGGGATACAAGTAAACTCTGGAACCTGACAAGAGCCTTAAATAAGGAAACCAGAGGGAGCCATGGGAAGACGGTCATTAAGGAAAATGAGAAACATCATACTGGGAAAATGGCAGCAATCATCCTGGCTGAATTTTTCAGAGACGAGAGTACCATAACATTGACACGAGAACGCAAACTAGAGGTCAAAAAAGAGATAAAAGAGAACCTGAAGACACAGAATGCTGATCCCTGCATGAAGTCATCATTCAAAATGATAGAGTTAAACACTGCTATTCGGAAACTGAAAAACAAGAAAGCTCCAGGAAAAGATGGCATCACAAATGAAATGGTTAAAAACCTAGACCAAGGGCCAAGAAGAAATCTCCTGAATATCTTCAATCAATCATGGAGCAAGGGTACGATTCCAGACCAGTGGCGGTAGGCTTTCATTATCTCCATCAGAAAACCAAAAAAGGACAAGATTAGCAAGGAAAGTTAAAGGCCAATAAGACTGCTCAGCTGTGTTGGAAAAGTCTTTGAAAAAATGGTAAAGGCAAGACTAATAAAACATCTGGGAAAAAACCATCTCCTACTCAATTCACAGTCAACCTTTAGGAAAAACCGCAACACAGAAGACCAAATAGTGTACCTAATCCAAGAAATAGAAAATGCATTCCAAGGTAAGGAAAAAGTACTTGAAGTTTTTGTGGATATGGCAAAAGCGTTTGACAAAGTATGGAGAGAAGGACTTCTCCTAAAACTATTAAACAACAAAATAGAAGGGAAAATGTACAGCTAGATTCAAGACTTCCTCTGATACAGAACTTCTAGAGTCAAATTAGATGGATCACTGAGCCATAGAATAACTCTCCAACAAGGCGTACCCCAGGGATGAGTCATCTCTCTTGCCCTTTTTATCCTATTCATAAACGACATAGCGGGAAAACTCCCAAAGAAAGTATCCAGTGCCCTACACGCTGACGACTTCGCAATGTGGAGTGCTGCAGAAAAACTACCAACAGCTGAAAATAGAATGCAGACAGCACTTGACACTGTTGGAAAATGGGTTACAGATTTGGGATTGCAGATTAACATCTCAAAGACAGTTACAACATGCTTCTCACTGTCCAATACCAAGGAAGTAACAGAACTTCATCTAAATGGCAAAGAGCTTGTACAAAAGTATACCCCAGTGTATCTCGGAGTTAAAATGGACAAGAGACTCACATTGAGGGAACACATACAAGAGATAGAACAAAAAGCAACCAGAAAACTTTCCCTCATGAAGAAGCTGGCCGGAACAAGCTGGGGTGCAAATAGCAACATCTTTAAAAATGTATACACTGGCACAGTAGGACCAGTACTTGAATACCGCATGACAGCCTGGACCACAGCATCAAAAACAAACACGGAACGCCTAACCAAAATTCAAAATTCAGGCTTAAGGATAATAACAGGAGGAATGAAGACAACACCAATCCAGAAAATGGAAACATATACAAATATAAGACCCCTAAAAACTAGACAAGAGGAAAGAGTGCTGACACATAGTGAAAAGATGCTAAGCATGCCTGATCATCTCATACATATCAAACTGAAACACTCAGTTAAAAATAGGCTAAAGAAAACCAGCTTCATTCATATATCCAACCACCTACACCAAAAATATGGAGAACTAATTCCCAACCAACCTACAGAAATATAAATGCTTATTAACTACGAAGAGCCAAGGTGCAACATAAACAACATCGAAATAAGTACAGAGATCCCAGGAATAAGAAGAAAAGACCAACACAGTGTCCACGAGCTGAAAATTTTAGCACAAACAATGATTGAGGAGAAATATAATACCAAGGAATGGACACAGGTGTACACAGATGGTTCAGTAGAGGGGGCAGGCATATTCATAAGACACAAAAGTGGAAAAAATAACAGAAGAGGCCCTCCCAACAGGAAAGTTGTCCACAAACCTCAGAGCAGAATCGATGGCCCTCCTGTGAGCACTGAAAATATTTCAAACAGAAAGGCAACCTCCAACAAATACAGCTGTATTCACGGACTGCAGAGAACTATTAAAGACAATACAAAAAAACAAAAACAAACGACGAACCACTGTTATCAGAGATCATGGCAGAACTGAGAAAACTCCAGAGATCCTCAACAAAAACGCTCCAGTGGCTACCCTCCCATTGCGGAATCACGGGAAACGAGAGAGCTGATGCTCTGTCAAAAGATGGCAGTAAAAAGGCACAATTTAATCATCGAGTACCATACAGAGAAATCAAGAACATCATCAGAAATCAGTATATACACCAATGGAGAGAAGACAGAAACATAAGCAGTACAACAGACCCAATTCACCAACTCAAAAGAAATCAACAAACTACCGTATTTTGCCTGAGAACTGGACACTGCAGACTACTAGCACATCTATACCGACTGAAGATCTCATACACCGATGATTGCCCATGTGGAACAGGATGCCAGAACCCTGAGCATATTCTACAGGAATTCCCAATCTATAGGGACATAAGATGCCAGACCTTGCCAGATGGTGCGGAGCTGAGACATAAGCTGTGGGGCAGCCGCTCCGACCTGGTGAAGACTACAGACTTCATCATGGCGACTGGCCTGCAGATATAGCATTGCCAAAAGATCCTGAACGCAAAGAAGAAACGAAGAAAGAAAAAAAGACAAATAAAGAGATGAAGAAATGAACCAGATTCATCTAGATGGCGAAAGCGTTTCACTGTTAAAAGAGGCCACTTTGTGAAGTTCGCACATTAGCTGTACCCCTCCCTCCCTTCTCAAATAAGTGCTACATCTAGGGTATCGCGCGTTCACATTTCGCATTCTGTTTAGGAATATGACAAATTATATGATCCACACATGTTAGCAGCCATTACTGTTTCCTAACTTTTCACGCATCAATCAGAGTCAATGGTGATGGTTCGTCGTTTCATTGAGAACTATATTGTATATCTTTTATAGGAACCCTGTATTCGATCTTTGGCAGTTTGCGATTTCAATAGCGTTGATTTTTCCTGAAACACCCAACGATTAACATGCCTACAAAAATAATATTGCGTAACTGTATATTCGTTGCCAGCAGTGGATTATCGTTGTCAAACATGAGCATAAAGACTCAAGAGACAACGATTACGTCCTTAACTTAACTTAACGTTTTTATACCAGTTTAGAAGACCGTTCAGAGTCTGTATACAACCAGTTTCTTTTATATTAACTTGATCTAAAAATACCTATGTGCATTCAATCTTTTCTTGAATGCCTGTTTTGACTCTGCTTCCACTGCTTCCTGTGGCAATGCTTTCCAAAAATCACTATTATCTGACTAAGCAAATATTTCTTTACATCGAATCTGGACGTTTCTTTAATTAATTTGTGGCTGTGTCCTCTTGTTCTTGTAGACAGCTGTATTTTCAAAAAACAAAAAAAACAAAAAAAAACCATTCTAATAGTCTAACGTATCCTTTCTGTTGATTATCTTAAAAACCTGACACCAAGAATTGTTCTCTTTTCTAGACAATATATGTCAGTGTTTCTGAGTCAGTCTTCATAACTGTAATTCTTGAATCCCACTATAAGTTTCGTCGCTCTTCTTTGTAATCTTTCAAGCATGTTTATATCCCCTCTTCAATAAGGATGAGAGATGAGAGATGAGAGGCTTAAAGAAAAACCATGCATATCATTAGAAGAAGCAGCAAAAGGAATGATAAAGTTAGAAAAACTGTCGAAATAAGACAACGCATCGAACACAGGGACAGGAAAATAATCAAGTAGTTCGGACACCTAATTCTAATGAAATCTTTTAAGTTACCCCCGTGCGCTTATAACGTACGGCGATCTGGCTTCAGCAACGGTGGAAGACCAAGAACAAGATGGATTCGAAATGTCAAGGGTATCCTAAACCGATTTGGGATGTCAACAACTACAGTGACGCGCATGTCCATAGACAGACATCTACGGCACCACGTTACGGATATAGACAACAGTGAGAAGGAGGGAGGGGGAGGGAGTCAGAGAGAGAAAGAGAGAAAAAGAGAGAGAGAAAGAGAGAGAAAGGGAGAAAGAGAGAAAGAGAGAGAAAGAGAGAGAAAGAGAGAGAAAGAGAGAGAAGGAGAGAGAGAAAGAGAGAGAATGAGAGAGAGAAAGAGAGAGAGAAAAAAAAGAGAGAGAGAAAGAGTGAGAGAGAGAAAGAAAGAGTGAGTGGCTGCTAATAATTTACACAACTCTCTTCAGTCGCAATTTACGACCTGTTTGGGATCCTTCCGCAGCCCTTTTCTTTTCCACCCTACTGCCGCTTGGTTAAGAACAGACCATACTTTAACCTTTATGCCCGTTACGTCTGTAGACATTCAATGATTAGTCGCTGTTAAGAAAAACAGAGCTGTGTTGTGTTTTATAGATATAAGAGCACTCGAGCTCTCAACCTTCGGCCCAATGCAATGTAATGTTATCTGTTCATGTTTGTTAGTTATTGTTTAGATCCAAACAGCGTGTTGCATTTATTGTGTTTTGGATTAAAAGCATTTTTCTTAACATTGTTGAGAGACAGACACTCAAAGATATGCTGATTGGCGGTTTTGTACGGATGTGTACAGAGATGGCACTCTGGAGTGGTTGAATTATGTCCAGGTGGTTGTTAAGATATAATTGAGAAATCTTGGAGAATTTAGAGCTTATTAAATTGACAACAATGCGCCGACAGCGTCTACTTCTTCTCGCTTTCTTCTTCTAATTCTGCTTCTTCTCGCTTTCTTCTTCTAATTCTGCTTCTTCTCGCTTTCTTCTTCTAATTCTGCTTCTTCTCGCTTTCTTCTTCTAATTCTGCTTCTTCTCGCTTTCTTCTTCTAATTCTGCTTCTTCTCGCTTTCTTCTTCTAATTCTGCTTCTTCTTGCACTTCTTCTTCTTATTTTTCTTGTTCTGCCTCTTGTTCTCGTTACTGTTGTTCTTATTGTTTCTGTTGTTGTTGATGTTGTTGTTGTTGTTGTTGTTCTTCTTCTTCCTCTTCTTCTTCTTCTTCTTCTTCCTCTACTTTGTTCCTCCTCAGATCAAAACAACCCCGGGTTGTCTTACAAAGTGTACCGTTGTTTGTTAGGATGTTTTGTCTATGCACATGTACCTCCCATTCGACTCGCTAGATCTGTATTGTACTTTCTCTTTCTATATGTCGTTGTAGGTTTGTACGATGTTTTTGGCAGTCACGGAATGCTCCCCACATGGACACCTGTAATCTTTCGCAATCCTAATTTTGTTTGTAAAGATGACCCTTGAGTCTGTTATACCTAATTCTCAGTCTGAAGATGACGTTCTGCTCTTCTCTAGTACAATGATATTAGTTTATTTTCAGAAGTGGGTATTGATTAGCCAATTTTCCGCTAAAGTTGGATTTAATTTTCATCTTTAATGCTCAGGTCTGTTTGTGGGGAAGCTCCTTAACACTTAGATAGTCTGTCTGTAGCTTCATTGTCTTAGGCATTGCAGATATCAGGATTTTACAGAATGATCAACTTTGAGTATTCTGTTGCGAGCTGTGTGAGTGAGTACACACATTAATCAATAACTGTTTTTACGTTGTTTTAGCGCTGTTAATATTGATGAAGCATCCGCCATGAATACTACGTTTTCTATGTGATTATCTTCATCTTGGGTTAAAAGCTCAGCAGCCTTCTACACTGAAGTTATTTTCATATGTTCCCGCTGTCAGGAGTATATATTTTTTCTTCGTTAGATTATAATAGACCTATTCACCTTCACTGGATGTAGCTAGTTTATTGAGCCATCTGTGTAAGTGTATATACGTGTATTCATGTTTCTGGCGCTGCAAATAATAGTAACAGAAAATATTGCTAGAACTAGTATCATACAACTTATACGCAAAATAACAGAAATAAAATGAATAGCCACTAGGAAATTAAACATGGTCGATTAAACGTGTGTTAATAATAATTGTAAAAAGTTTGCTTTGGCCTCATCCATGGATAACTGCTCCAGACATCGTCCAGAGCGAAAGCGGAGGCTACTACCTGCTGAAACTATACTGTGCAGGGAGGGCTTTGTCTGCGCCTCAGCCAGTAGAGGGAAGCCCTTTAGTGCTGAAGAGCGATCTATATAGTTTCTTGTGGACGGGCTTTCATGCTTCAGCCGTATGCCATGACAGAACAAAGAATCCCGCCGGTGGCCAATGTATCTGATAATGGGAGTAAGCCTGTTTTAGCATAAATCTCCACGCTGCGGATGTAGTCTTGCTATCGGATGGCCAAGATATACCGCTGGTTGCGCATGTGGAAGATCTCTAGTCTCAATGTGACATGTTTCGGGACCGTAAAAGACTGGAACCACGCAAGATTGATCGATCCGAATTTTTGGTTTAGAGGAAGTCTTGCCGTTACTCTATACACGTCGGAGCTCATACATAGCAGGTGCATCTTTACGGGTCCACCTTGACATAACTGGATGCTGCGTCCATCATGTTACTGAGGCCGTAATTAGGAGGAGAGAATAATAACATTGTTATCTGCCAGACCTGTCTAAAATGGTGAATAGAAAGGGCTCCACACTTAGATGGATACTCCATAGCAAACGAACTATATCCCATGAGTACATGAAATACAGACACCTACAATTCAAGATGAAATAGTAGCAACTATATTAAACAAGCCGGCAAAGCATAGATAGCGCCTCGCTTAACGAAACAGACAGGTTTATGGATGCAGACAGCACAAAATAATACTTTCTCTGCAACTTCGCTGTTACCTTAATAATCCGGAAGAACATAAGCCTGCAACATACACAACTCGTAGAATTAGATGTTTTACCTTCTTTGGCAGCTTTAGGAAGAAGACTCTCCAATTAATGTGTTTGTGCTCACTATATTCACAAACGCCAAGCGACTATTGAAATGGAGTCGTCTTTTAGGTTTGAATGAAAGCCCTAGAAATAATACCCACGTATAAGATGAATAAAAAAGCTAAACCCTTAGCAAACATTGTTGTCGAGGATAAAGTGTTAACCACTTCATTGTACTAGACTTAATATTTTTGTGATGTTAGGGTGAGCAGTTCTCTTTCTTGCTGCCTCTCCTTCCTTAATAGGAAGCCAGGTGCCCATTTACCACAGCATTATTTAGAGGGTAACGAAAGCGGGAACGAACCCGATACATTTGCTTAGTAGCGAGCACTTTACCACTCTTTCACTCAGCTACAGGAATAAATAGAGCGATACAACTCATTTTCCAAAGCATGATAACAAAGCATCTTCACTTTCCCCATTACCTGTGGGTTCCAAATCACCACATCTATTACTATGGTGTTAGACATCTTCCATATTTATTGTCTCACTCATTTGCACATTGTCTCTTTAATCCCCAGGACAATTAGTCTTTGTGGCAATGTTAGGTTGAAGTAAATATGTGTCTGTGATGAGCTTATGGGATGGAATATGCGCTTGCGACGAATACACATTTTGGTCGGTTCTCGACTACATAGGGGGAGCCAGTGGTTCGAGGTAACGTATTCGTCTGGAGTGCTGGAGATCGTGGGTTCAAATCACGGTCGAAACCGATTTTTTTTTACGTGAGTAGTGAGATCAGACACACGTGGTCAGTGGCGCGTACGTTAAAAATCCGTTGGTAGTTGGAAATCGATAAGATTACGCTAAACGCAGCTGCTCACGGAAAATGAAAGTAAAATATCTACTCAAATTATTCTATGGATTCTCGTCCCACAGAGAATATGTCGCAAAATTGGGTCTGTATGTCTATAACATCAGATCTTGGTTATGTGATTAGCGGTGCGGCATAGATGGCGCCTGACATACTTAGGGTCTACCTTGCTTAATTTACGTTTCTACCCCCACCAGTCCCAGAAATAGACAATTGTATATTCCAGTGGGCTACAGAAAGTGTGATTGACCTGGAAAGTCACAAACGGATTTTGGCCTTGCTAAAAAATATGAAAAAAGCAGGTCACACCTCCCCACGACGTCTAACGACACAAATGGACTGATACTAGATAGAAGATAGATAGACTTGTCTACATCCACGTGGGGACTTTTAGTTCCTTTCTTAGACTAAATAGTTTTAGTCAGTTGTTGTAAGTTCGTGTAATTGAAGAATGAATGTTGTTAATCCATCTGCAACGCTGACGTTCTCGTGTCTTATAGCCTGATCTTCTTGTGTTGTAAGCGTACATCGGCATTTGATCAGGTTGCATGCACATGAGAGGACCAAACCATTGTATTTTCTGTCTTCATACGCATTCAGAACATGTGGTAGTTAGTTAGTTATCTTTCTTTCCACTTATGCATTTATAAGACGAGGGGAGTTTAAGTCGTCTCTTCTGCGCCAAGTGCGTTGCATAGGTCAATGTGAGCCCGTATCGCTGCAAAATCACTGTAAGGTTACATACCTGCATGTTTCGCCGCCGTTCATTTACTCTGTAGGAAGATCTACTAGTATTGTAAGCCATCAGTGAAAGTTAATAAAGGTGTATTCTCATGAGATGACCAAACCAACGTAATTTGCGCTTTAAAATATATTCTGCACAAGTCGTAATGCCGACCATACTTCGAACGCCGTCGTTTCGTATTATATATGTCATGGAAACTGGGGGCTCAGTGGTTTCGAGGTAAGGTGTCCACCTCGGGTGACGGAGGTCGTGGGTTCGAATCGCGATGGAGACCACCGGAATTTCTTCACGTAAGTCCGAACTCCACTTCCTCAAAACGCTTTCCCAGTGCAGCTATTGCTGTGTCATCTGCACATATGAACTGTCTTGTTCCTGGGCTAGCTGGTTTGATCATTCGTGTATAGCATAGGGACCAGGAATCTTCCTTGTGCAATGCCGTTCTTCTGGTTGCGTCTTCTACTTTTTTTTTTCAAAGTCACATAGAAGCGCCTAATCTGTAGAAAGCATTTGATTACCTGAGTTAGCCGCCTGTTCTTAGTGACATTTTATATACATTTATCAGCAGTAGTTGATGGTATAATATCTCATATGCAAAATACAAAATAACCGTACCAAGATGACGGAACATCCGGAAAAGATTTTTACTCCAAACCTATTTAAAATATCGTAATTTGTGTTTTCTGGACGGAATGTTAATCTAGTGCACACCGGACACGAAGGGACCACCCCCCCCCCCCCCCCCGACACACCCTCCTCCCCCTCAACACACGGGACAGATTGTAACACAAACTCAAATTTGTACAACAGTTGGGTGTGCCCTGGAAACAACCACTAATAGTTGGCAAACTATTTCACCGCCGGTAACCAAACAAACCCTTACTACGTATAGCCGATAGCCTTCGGATACCTGACAACAGACATTGCCTGTTTGAATACCAGGAGTCCAATTATTCTAAGTATTCATGTTAACACAGATGGCCTCTCTCAAACATGTCATTTCAAACACCAAAATTCTGCTGTCATCATATATCTAGTGGGATCGATTTTTGATTAAATACCTTCTGTTCAAGGCAATGAATTTTCTAGCACACTTTGTTGCGCACGTTGTCATTTTCCTGTAACAAGCTTCATATGAGGACCAAGTTTGTCATTGGTAACACACAGCTAGTATGACATACTGTAGGTCAGTTTGTTGTATTTTTTGCAAAGATGATGTTTGGGTGTATACGCGTATAAGCAATGGTGACAGTTGATACGTCACATCGGAGGCTTTCTGACAGAGCATCATCAGCATGTAGCATGTCCTTTATAGAACGTCGCTCCCATCACAGCCTGATTGAAAGAAACTCGTTCCCTTGCTAAAACTGCAAGCTCCACAACAGACTCACCCAGGCACTCCAGGATATCTTGGTGCCACGGTCTTCTCGGTCTATCGCTGTCTCTTTTGCCTGGCATTATATTTTCCATCAGTGTTCTCACATGGCAAATATTTTATATTTCTCTATCAAGATTTCCATCTTCCGCGAAAGTACTTCCCATGTATTTGAACTCTTGGGCTTGTTTTGGGTTGATATTGTTTACATATATGTTTATTGGATCTGTCTGTGTCCTGTGTGCAGCATCAGACATGATGTTTCCAGTGTTTGGTTACCTGGATTGCCTTGTCGTTTCCCCTCAATATGTCATCCATTTTGCATGTTTCCCGAAGGTTTGGACAGATCATCAAATGGTTAGAGTCTTGTTTTGATAGCCATTTAATGTTGATTGAAATCAACAGGAGGGCTGTTTTATGATCCACGGTGCTTCGGTAGTTCTTTGATGGTGAAAATATAGACCTACTGAAAAGTTGTTTTCAAGGGATGCCCGATTACTGTGTTAATTACTATCTACCTGAAGTCTTCTTTCCTGTGAAAATCGGCATTTTATGTGTTTCACATGCTGTGTTAAATACGAAGGAAGTAATTCAGTAACAGCAATTTTATTAATAACACTTTTAAAAGAGTGCAAATCAGAAATGTTGTTGTGAATTATTTTTTGACGTTATCTCAGTGTCTACCAGTCCACTAGATAGTAAATGCCGTCTAAAAATGACTTTTGGCGGGACCTTTAATAATTTTGCACTAGCGAAATATTCTATTTCTCAACCACCTTGGAACCTATCTACTATCCACGTTCCTATAACCGACTTCATCAGGGACAATTTTGTTAGCAGCTCTGTGACTCAGGTTGAAATCTATAGTGACTCGCGTGTTGCCATGGACTAGCTGGTCGATCTGCTGTATCACTGTGTAACATTTGCTGGTCTCCCACGCCTAAGTTCATCAATGACGTTTTGTCTTCCGTTTTGAAATTTTTCTTTCCAACCACCCAACTTTCCCCCAAACTATAAAACTGCCAAGAGCAACTATTATACGCAACTCTAAAACTGTCAAAAACAACTGTTGGAACCAACTCTAAAACTGTCAAGAACAACTGTCATACCTAACTCTAAAACTGTTAAAAAACCGGTTATACCCAACTCTAAAACTGTCCAGAACAGCTTTCATTCTCAACTCTAAAACTGTCAACAACAACTGTATATCAGATACCCAGAGTCGTCCCGACTGGTTTATTACCATTGATACGCGGTTGCTTAGGACATGAAAGTGAGGCTGATAACCAGCGCAATTCTTCGTTACTATAATCCAAATACAGCGCAAAGAACATCATCAAAGAAAGAAAAACCGTCACATAATGTCACCATCATCGCCTACGATGGACAACTAATAATTTATATTCCATAAATCATACGATGAGAAAGACTATAAGATACCACTTTCAGGACAATTTCATGCCTCTACTGAAGAAGAAACAAAATAGTCATACGCGATGACAATGATTTGACAAACACCAGAAGCGGAAAATTACTAAAAAAGGCAAAAAGGAACAAAAATGATCAGAAGTAGACGGGCTTACATCAGATACAAAAAGTGGGATGAAGTCAGGCATATAATATGTAACGTAGATACTAAGGAAAATGTTTGGGCAACTGAAACATGAATACATTTGATAACATTTCTGTTGTTAGTTTGTAGACATACTTTTACAAGATGTGGAGTCATTCCTAAATGGTCCTGCTGAAGTCGGATGTATCGAACTGAAAGCTGCAGATATCGCAGTCAAGCTGTAAACTACGACACAACGCATTCCGTTCTAAGAACAACATTAAGCAACTTGCAAAGCCCTTTTCATGGCTTGGTAGCGGGAGTTTGATAACGAACGAAGAAGAAGACATTCCTAAATGATAGTAGCAACATAGACGAAGTAGGAGGTAAGACTGGCTATATAAGAAAACGATCACAAAATATGCTTTCGCTGCATTTGGGAACATGAAATGAAACGAAAGAAAATATTTAAAAAAAATTAAAATTACGCGTTTCACTCCAATGCAAAGCTTATTCTATTGCATGGCTCTAAAATAAAATTACAAAACAATAAACACGTGAATATAATAAAAACCACGTTTTTCGGTACAAATTTGTATTTATTCAAAGACAAATTTTCTGTTTTTATTGGCCTACACGGGTTAACGATAATTATACAATGTGGTATATGCACACATATTTTCTTAACTCCGAATTTTGAATTGTAAAAGTACGTTATAAACCAGATGGTAGCTATGCTTCACAAAGTAGGGAGAAAAGTGGGTCTCGAAATGAACACCTATAAGACAAAAGTCATACGTAACCGTTTCGCTACAAATGACCCAGTCATCCTCGATGGCGGAAATCTGGAGAAAGTAGAAGAGAATATCTAGCTGCGACGCTTATTGAACATGCAGAACGACCTAAACCCAGAACTAACAAGACATCGTCGCCGGGGCTGGGTGGCATTCTCGTCCATAAAGACGGCACTAGACCAAACCCACGAGCAGAGTCTGCGTGACTTCATATTCAACTCGACAGTGCTACCTGCATTGTGTTATGTCGCAGAAACATAGGCTCTTAAAAAATAATGGAGTCCAAACTCAGTGACCCAAGCCTCACTCGATATACATATGATCGCCATCACGCTCCGCAACCATCGTTTGGAAGGTATTCACAACACTGACTTACGGCAAACCTCATTGGTTAATGATGCAGTTAACCACGTAGATACGGTAAAGCATTGCTTGGCTGGTCACCTTCTTCAGAGAACAGCAGTCTCGTAGCTACGAGGCAGAAGATGACCACGAGGAAGAACACCTACGCGCAGGTTATACTCCCTCGAGCTCAAAAACAACACCTACGATCCTGAGACGGAAAACTAATCACCCAATCTGGTCCACAGTGTCCCAAGACAGAAGACAATGAAAACGAAGTTTCTATGAGAAACGGGTAATCCAGTAATCCAGTTATTTAAGGCACCCTCATATAACAGATCTATGACAACTCATTAAAGGATCCTTCAAAATTTGTTACATTAATTAACGGGTCGCATTAATTGAGACTGTGCACACAATTTACAGCTCCCTAGGTTATGGAGAGGGTAATTAAAATAGGAGACATAGAAGTCCAAGTGAAGGACAACGGTTATGTTAAGTTAAATATAAACGTGTATAAGTACACATTTATAGGCATATATATTCATAAACTCGTTTGGCACGGTCATATATCGAGATTAAATGGTCCCGCAAATACCATTCTGCACGGAAAGGTGCAAGGCAGACGACGAAGAGGCCGTCCCAAAAAAAGAGATGTGAGGACAATATAAAAGGATGGACAAATCTCCGACCAGAAGATGAACAGGCAGCGGCCGCTGACAGAGAAGGGTGGCGTGAGATTGTGAGGATGTCTTCATGTGCACGTTAAAAATATCTTAGCAGTTGAACATCGAAAAGAGTTGGCCTAACGACCGCTGCTCTGGCAAAATTCAAGTTAAAAATCGACTCAAATTATCCTAGGGATTCTCACCCCACAAAGAATATGTCGCAAAAATGTGACTGTGTGGCTATAACATCAGGTCTTGGTTATGTGGTTAGCAGAGCGGCATGAATGGCGCCTGACAGGTTGCGGGTTTACCTAGCTCTAATTTATGCTTCCACCACAATCAGTCCCAAAAATAGGCGATCGTTTATTCCAGGGGCTAACAGATGCAGTGATTGACCTGGCAAGTCACCAGCAGATATTCGCCTGTCAAAAGAAAATATGAAACAAAGGAGGTCACACATCCCCACCACGTCTAACGACATAAGTAGACTGAAGATAAATATAAGATATATAGATATTACATCAAGCGACACGTTTCTCGGAGTTGAATGCCGAGCTGGACACACTGGACGGTACGCAATGCTCAGTTGGGCGTCCTACCGGTGGGAATAACTTCTTAGCTGTGGGATACCAATGAAGCAGAGCAGACGGGAAGGACTACCTGAGTCGCCGACCTCAACGCCTGCTCGTCTGCTCTACGGTCTTTGCACAAGGAATCCATTCAGCCTCAGCAATTTTCAACTCTAGACAATTGTTGTCACAAGCCGTCTGTCAACAAGTCGTTCGCTGAGCCGACAGGTCAAGTCTATAGAAAAAATTCCGGCTTTCGCTTTGCCTGTCCCGAACTGGCTGCGAGAAGCGCTTTGTAGATTTTGGTTGAAGAACAATACAAATGAAGTGATCTTACTTAATGATCATCATTTACTTGTCAGTAAAGATGTCGGAGAATAGTTCCAACTCAATATATGGATTGCAATATTCATTTTAAGTCTGCAGTGCGGTTTCAGTAGCAATGTGTCCCGCATGGCGCCATTGCCAGCCTTATACAATTCTGTCACGGATCTCCAAGAAGGAAACAATGATTTATCTCTCCATTCTCCCCCCCCCCCTTTCCTCGAGAATAACACAGGGGTGAATCCGACGAGCGACGTTCACCATCGCGAGGGGACGACGGAGATGTTGATAATCTGTTGGTAGAACAAATATCACCGTCCAGGCTGAGATTCAACAGCTCCCAGCGATCGTTCGATGATGAAGCATTTGCTACTACCACTATCTTCTTCTTCTTTTTCTCCTTATTCTTCTTGGACGTTCGCAATGAAAAGGGCGTTGTAACACTGTATCGTGGTTTATTGTGATTGTACAATAGCTGCACCTTTCGCACATCGCATCCGATTTCAGCATTTTTGGGACTTGGTTTGCCTTATTCTTTCGACCACTGTTCTATCAACACGTCTGCATGGGTGCAGTCTATTTTCAGGGCCGTCACATGGAGTCGAAATAACGTACTGACCAGGTATGTTTCGGTGACCCTGATAAAGCTATGAGTGGCTCGCTGCTATCCGCTAATTAACTGCTGTGTCTCCTGCCTCCTTTAACCACCAAGATCCGCACTCAAGTCGTGACACTTTCAACACTAATTTTCCCAACTCATTCATCATTTTCAAAATCATTTGTTTGCCCTTCCAAACTAATGGGGAACATAGCACTGACGAACGATGGAGATTTTATTCGTCTGTTGTAGAACTAAATCTGAATAATAATAATAATAATAATTAGCAAAGGCAAAGGCCGCCGTCCATCGTAGACGATGATGGCATAATTTATTTGCTAGCGCTATTTTTAGTAAGGATTAACTTCCCTACTTTTTATCCTCACTCTCTCGTCTCGAGCCCCCCGACCCCAGTGGCAAGTTGAGGACAAGACGACTAGGGGGGCCACTACGATATATAATTGTAGTAATAATAATAGATGCCCACTGCAACATCATCAGAATATTCCTGCGAAATATGTATCCAACGATGGCTGTAAAGACCAATCCTGGAACGCACACCCTACCACATTCAGGGCAGAAATGCATGGAGCCGGTTGTGGAATCGTTGCGAGTAATGTTATTTCAGACAGAACGCTTTCGCCGAGCCTTCGCGATGGCTGCACACTTTGCGATCTGAGGACATGCAGTGATACTAGCTTGCCAGGTCGTACGGTCTTGTGCAAGCATCTCCCAGAAGGGGTACTCAATATCGAAGAATTGCAAGGAGTCTCTGTAGCGTTACTTCTGTCCTTCTGGTGAGCGTCTGATGTTTTGAGTATGTCGTATAACAGTTGCTTCGGGATGCATTGATCTGACATGCGAATAACATATCCCGTTCATCACAGTTGAGCCAATTTTAGAAGTGTATCGATGCTTAACATGTTAGTCAACTGTCAACAGGATTTTTTCACATTACTGGGGTAGTCGAGGGGTTATATAGACTGACAACCACAGGCCGCTTCGCCACTGCTGTCGCCGCGTCGTGTGCTGGCTAAACAGAAAAACAACATGTCATACCAAGATTCGAACCGCTGCCCTCCTTGTCGGCAGGCAGGCCTCGAAATCATTCGGCGACCATTTGTTAGGCAATTTGTTCTGCAACCTGTTCCTAAGCATCATACCCCTATTTAAATCTGATTAACCTGGCGATGTGTCTAGTTTTCTGGGACGCAGTGCTACAATGAATGCACTTGTCATTGATATTATGGTTGGATACTTCAGTTTACCCCATGTGGTCCCAGTGGCTCTGACCTCCTCTTTCAATATTGTTAACGTAGTGTTATAAAGTCTTCTCACCGTTTTCTTCGTCAGCATAGTTTTCGTTACATTGTAAACCTTTATTTTGTGCATGTTTCTTCTTCAACTCTACTTTCTTTTCATAATCTCCAGATGTATTTGTTGTTGTTGTGCTCAGTCCAATAGATATGTGTTGGGAGCTAAGAGCGATCAGGCTGATGTGAAACAAACTGATCACGTTTGAGTTCGCGATCAATCTAGTCATCGCGTTGGGGATCGAAACTTTAATCCTTATATTGGTGACCTTGCAGATCATTCGCGCATTGCAGTACAGCTAGGAGAATCTCGACCCACCTTTTCAAACTTATATCGGGATGTAAGAAGAGCTACTGTAACCTGCCTCTAAAAAACGTAAAGAGTTACATTAATTCAAGAATAAATGGCTCCCACAATAAAGATAGATCTGTTTCTGTTATAGCACATGACTGCCAGGTAGATACTACGGAAAACAGGTAAAAAATAAGACAGCGAATTATAAGAGATGTATCAAGCCCAAAGTAAAGTAAAAGACTATGTAACAATAAATAATCTGTAGTGGTACTGGAGGTTGATAGTCAACAAAAACATATATAAGTAATGGTTCAGAGACCACACCAGGACAAATACAACAAAGAAACTCGCGGTACGCTCACATGGAATTAATCAGGAAAAATAGCTGTGGAAAACAAATAAAAATAACACAGCCGATACATGATGTATCACGACGATACATTAATGTTTTGAGTTGACAACCATAACAGGAAGTGGACAGAGATAGTTCTGAAAAAAAGTAGATCAACCCAGAAAAGGAAAAGACAAGAGATTTACATAACCATAGAACATTCTAAAAAAAAGTCATGCAGATATATCATGTATATCATCTGAAGTTGGTAGTCCTCCTCTGCTTTTCCTGGTAATCAACTCTTTTCAGAGTCAGGTGTTTTTTATTGATGCTCAGAAGTTAAAAAAAAAAAATGATATGCAGCAACATCTGATTACGCTTAACTCTGTTTGTGAAAGATACAGTATGAGATTGAACATATCCAAAACAGAAACTATGCAGCTAACAGATCGTCTGTAAACGGGACCAACATAGATCAAACAAGTGCAGGATTTCAAGTACTTGGGCAGTGTTTTCACATAAGATGGATGTTTAGATAAGAGAGTTTGATATCAGGTGCCAAAAAGAAAATGCAATTGCATACCAGCTTTCACGATTATTGAAACACCCTAACATAAACATGTCCCACAAAAAATGCTGATCAATAGTAAATTCATGCCAACACTTTGTTACCAGTGCCAAACGTGGATTGACAGAAACAAAAACGCTAGAGAGACAAATCACGACATGTAAGATGATATGAGATGCCTTCGGAAAACAATCAACGTGACTAGGAATAGTTGAAGCAACATCCTGCTCTGAATATAATGATAAAGAGAGAATCAAGTGGTTCGACCACCTAATGAGAATGCAACCTGATAAACTACTCCTGTGCGCCTATAACTCAGCGCGTTCGGGTTTTCTCAACCGTGGCAGACCGAGAACTAGATGGATAGGAAATATTGCGGATATTCTAAATCGTCATGGGATGATGACTACTTCAGCGACGCGTCTGGCCTTGGACAGAAAATTACGGCTCCCACAGGCGCCTCACGGTACAGGTAGTTAAGACAAGACAAGACAAGACTAGACAAAATAAGACAAGACAAGACAAGACAAGATAAAACAAAACAAGACAAGACAAAATAAGACAAGACAAAATAAGACAAGACAAGACAAAACAAGACAAGACAAGACAAGACAAGACAAAACAAGACAAGACAAAACAAAACAAAACAAGATACAACAAGACAAGATAAGACAAGACAAGACAAGACAAGACAAAACAAGACAAAACAAAACAAGACAAGACAAGACAAAACAAGACAAGGCTCAGAAGTTTAAACCTGAATGATAACTAATTTTTTCGGACATTTAGGAAAAGGCGGTCATCGTGATGCTGACCACATCATCCACTATGTGGCTGCTTTTGATTACAGAATAATATGGTCCCAAACACCACATTCCCTATTCTCTGCATAGCGTGACGGGATCTTTACTTACCCTTAGAAGCAAACCCTTAGAAAATGCAGGAGGAAGCAGACCCTTACATAAAAAGGAATGCTGAAATCGGATGCACTGGGTTGACAGATGCAAAATAAAAACCACAGTGCAATGCACACCGCCTTGGGGATTAGAGAAATGAGGTAAACGAAAAAAAATAAAATATTATACACACACACATACATACATTCATACATATATGCATAAGTATATATATACATACATACATACATATATGGAAACATACATACATACACACGCACAAATACACATATACACGCCAGTACATATGATTAAATAAGATTCACACGAGACACGTCATCCGTACAATGGATTGCACTCATTTGGTCAGTTGCATGCAACAATTTGCCTTGTCAGCAATCGACTGTGTGAATCAGTTCCCTCATCTCTGTCTTGTTACACGGCGCAGTCACTTAGAAATCCGATGTTCATTTTCCTGCTGTCTTCTACTTTACGTTCTTGTCTGTTGTTTGTTGTGTATTGTGCAGAAAAATTCTTGTCTTTGTTATCAAGACTACAATAATGATTCTTTTCTGTAGTGCACCAAGGTTGACATCAGCATAATAATTAATTGAGTGGTGTCACTAGATACTTCTGAATCCACACGGGCAAAAACTTAGTGTATTAATTAACATTTCCTTCACCTCAAACAAAATCTATTCTTTGTTGTTGTTTGCGAATGCCCACATTGAGTATGTTACTCTGTTGAGCGCCGTGAAAAGGACGTTAAGTGGCGGTGTCAGTAGCTTTCCTCACATCCCGAGCATGCAAATGAAGATGGAACGGGTCCTCCAGGGGTCGTGATTGCTTGGATTCATCTGCGTATCGCTCACTACTACGGGGATCACGTCGCTTTCTCACCTTGTTAGGCAGGCTACCACGAAAACAGCCTGTTTCAAGGGAGGGCTGCGAGGAAGCCGAGGTGAGGGTCTTGGCCATTATATTTTGCTTGACCACGACTAACATGTCTAATAAATATGTTGTGCCTGACCACACGTTAGTCTTCCTCTTTGTTAATATTAACTTGTTGAATATGTACGAGGCGTGTTCAAATGAAATCGGACCTAACTGCAACAAGTGAACATACATGCGATTCGCATAATGACGTCATTACTGGTGTTAACATCATTTACCAACCGTCAAGTTTTCAAAATTTCATTATCCTCCGACTCATAGTTTTCTCAGCAGACCGTTGAAAACATGGTGGCTGTGATACGGAATCCGTCCAGAGTTGATCATTGAGCGGTGAATCGGTTTTGAACAGCTGAAGGATGGCGAGCAGTTGACATTCATCGCAAAATGCAGGCAGTGAGTGTATTGTGAGAAAAAGGTGTCGAAGACAACAGTGAAGAACTGGACAACGGTGTTAAAAGAAAGACGTAATAATGATAATAGTTTTTAAATTTCTATGGTAACAAATGTCAAACAAATGTTTGTGTAATCTGCGTTACAGTGAATGATTCCAATGAGATGAAACGTGAGGTTTAGAGTACTGCATTTTGTGAGGTGAATGTCGTCATCATCATAAGACATAAGCGACTAGGTCCTCGACAAGGCTAGGCCGACGTCGGGATATTGATAACATCAGCCATAATTTGAAAAAAAGGGATCCTATCGACACGTTTCTATTATGCCTCACGACATGAAAACAAGATCTTTCCATTTGAAATACTGAATGTTTCCAATACTTTAAATGAACATCAAGAGTTGCATCCGTCAGCGACACATTGCTGACTACAAGCGTCAGGACCAGAGAACCAGAGCTGCCAAGACCCTTCTACACCTCCATGCGGTGATCCTGGATAAAAGGCTGCAACAGAGCAGACTGGCTGAGGAAATGAGATCGAAGAGGGAATGCTAACCCGGTACACACAAATTGCTAACTGAAGTCAGATGTGTTGGACTGAAAGGTGCAAATATCGCAGTCAGTTTGAAAGCTACGACACAACGCATTCCGGTCTCTGGACTACATTCTGCTACTTAAGCCCTTGTAAGGGTTTGATACCGGGAGATTGAGAATGATCGAAGCGATGCCAAATGAAAATATTGCTTAGAAGAAACAATCAAAAACAAAATGTAAAGTTCCAAGAACGATGTGCTTGCTAAATGTTAACAGCCTAATGAAAGCAGCTGAGTGTATACCGACATATGCCCTATCATTGGTACTGTGCTGTCTTAGTCTTAGTCAACCTGTACTTCTACAGAGCAAAAGCCCACGTGCAGGTCTCATCTCTGATGTGAGCTGAATGTAGCCAGGAGGATGATTTCCAACTTAGGGGGGCTAGGCTCGAGCAGCTTATTACTCCACTATGGAGGGTGGCTAACTAATGTATGAGTCCGTCGTAATAGACTCAAACGCTACATCAAAGTAGACCCGCAGCCTGTTAGGCGCCATCGATGCTGCTCTTAATAAACCACCTAACCATTGCCGGTGTTATGCCATGTTCAACAGTTAGTCGCCTCTTACGACATGCTCTCTGTGTGGCAGTGGTACTATTCTTGTCCTTGCCATACGCATAGACCTCCCACCCCTCCCGGAAAACCACTCGGTACTGTAGTGTTGACTGGTTAAATGCATCATGTTATCTCCCAATTCTTGTACTGTTATTTTTACATTGTGTTGCTTCCGTGACTTCAGGTCATTTCAATCAAACTGGATTTAATAAAAATGCAAGCCTCTATTGACATTTAGTTGAAAAGTTATTCCTAGACTCTTCATTACTAAGGTTCACGTGGTACAGCGTAACATACAAACGGAACCGACATACAGATGAGCAGTGTGCAATTATATATATATATATATATATATATATATATATATATATATATATATATATATATATATATATATATATATATTAAGTAAGAATTAACTGCGCTACTTTTTATCCTCAAGCCACTCGACCCCAGTGGCAAGTTAAGGACAAAACGACTAGGGGGCGACTACGAGATGCAGAAGACTTCGCATAAAGCACCCGTGAAAATGACGGCGGAGTCCGTAGTCGAACCCACACCTCCTGATCACGTGTCCAACGGCTTAACCACATCACCACGGAATTATATATATATATATATATATATATAATATATATATATATATATATATATATATATATATATATATATATATATGACTGGTAGTTCCATTTATAACTTGAGGAATAATAATGTATCTGATGTCCCTTCCTCTAATCATAGAGATGTTCTGATCTTGCTCGTGAAAGTTGGTAGATATGACACCAGAGAAAGGAGAAGAAGGATAGGTAGATGCAAATGCACACCAGAGAAGAAGGGGCTACCTCTGCCTGTCCTTCCTCGCTCCTCTCAGGTTTCTTCTGTTTCATCAGGCAATTTGCTTGCTGGGCCAGTGTCTGTATCGTTTACTAGACATTGATTTCCATCGCGAATGAAAGATTGATCCATTCAGTTTTTTAAACACAAAAACTCCGTTGTATTGCTTATCCAATCAAAGTCTGAGAAAAGTGTTGTATATGATGATTAAATGAAAGTATAACTGAAATTGACGAGACCATCCACAATTAATGCATATGATATATCTTGTTGTTGAGAATATTAACGATGTTGAATTTTTCATAAACGAAAGACAGTCATTAAGTAGCAGTGATTTTATAATCAAGTGCATGGAAGAGTATGTACAACGGGAAATATTATTTCAGGGCACAGTTTGGCTCTTTAGAAATACTCCATGTAGGGTTTGTGATGATCGAGCAAGTTGCGCATGCGCAATATAGTGTACAGCATGGCCGCTCCACTATCGACATGCAACGTAGAAAAGCAGCGAGCCGGGATTTTTGTTTTTTCAGTTAGAGAGTGTTAAACCTTCTGAAATCAACAGGAGAATGAAGGATGTGTATGGGACAGTTGTTTGAATCAAAGGCGAGTGTATGAATGGATATAAGGATTTAAAAACGGAAGTCAAAACATCATTGATGAACCCCGCGTATGGGACAAGCAAGCGTGGCAATTCCCACAGTGACACAGCAGTTCAACCAGCTAGCCCGTGGCAACAAGCGAGCCACTATTGATGAAATGACGCGGACTTCAAATTGGGCCACGGCGCTGCGCACAAAATGGACCATGATAATCCCTGTTAAAGGACATATTTTGCAAATGGATCCCAAAGAGGTAATAGAGGCGGGGCACAATTGGTAACGTTCTCATGAAGACTTTCTTCTAGAGGGCATCCACAAGCTAGTGGACACGTAGACAAAATGTGTTGCTAGGGACGCTGACTTTGTCGAAAATAAGACACAAAAACGGTCTGGTTAGCACTCTCGCAAAAATGTTATTAATAAAGTTGTTTTTACTTAATGACCCTGCCTCGTAATTACATTTATGGTAAATTATTTAGAATGGCATGGTTAATGACACTGATTGAAGATGATGATTTCTGATTGTTCTAATGTCAATGAAACTAATTATAGATCTGATGATCATACAATGATCTGAATTTTAATGAACGCAGATCCCATTTCTGTTCTTTTCCTAAGAATCTACTTTACTGCATTCTGTGCACATACGTCTTTACTCCGTCTCTCACACTAAATATTGAATGGTGTGGATACAGATGGTTCCTGCTGCTTGTTGGCTGTACGCACCTGCTCGATCCTCTCTTGCGCCTCAGTCCGTTCGTACCTTTGCTCGATATCAAAGATCTGCAGTCTATGTATTTCTGATTCATCTATTGCGGTGTCGATATCTAACAGGTGGTCAGCGATAGACTTCAAAATGACACATCAATCCATTTTTGTGTTTTCATATTTGAAGCCTGTACGTCAGCTCTATCGTTGTCCAGAAACAAAGAATGACCAGGACAGTATCTCCGTTGCGTTTAACTATATAAGAGGACAGATTAGATGATATGTCATGCCTGGTTGAATGAATATTGTTCTTGCTCTTGGTGTTAATAGACTTTGCTGGACTCTGGACATACCCATTATGTGATAAATCTTTCCTGGTTGGTTGGCCAGTTGGGAACTAGAACAATTAGAGATCCACGTCTATTTTGTTTTCTTAATTGGAAAATACAAACACACATACACACATACCGTCCTATAATACTCTTCTTGGAGGAAAGATAACGTCTGGTCAGGCACAACATACTAATCAGACATATTAGTCAGGGTCAGGCAAAATATACTGGCCAGTTTTTAGGTGAGTCTCTTAAAGGCAGCAAACGCTGACTTTTTTTAAACAGGAAATTGTCCATCTTCTGCTTAACCTAGTTGTCTGCGATTTACTCTCTCTCTCTCTCTTTCTCTCTCTCTCTCTCTCTCTCTCTCTCTCTCTCTCACTTTCTCTTTATATTCCAGTGTATTATGATAAGAGTTCATCTGAAACTCATTCTATCTGTTTTGCTTGGGTCCGTAGCTCCTCTTCACCATCTCCTGATACCTCGAGACTGTCCAACATTTCCTCTGGTAGCCGAGGATGCTCTCTGTCCAGGCTCGGAGCTCGACTCTCACTAGTCCAGTGAAGCTCCGCAAAGGAGCAACATCACGAGATTGAGCTAAAGATGCACATCCACTCGAATGGAATATATCTTTAGCAATTTTTCGACCGGACAATGGACTCATCCCTGTTACAACTGACTGGGGAAATGATTTCGGTTGAGCTTCGTCTGCTGTGCCATCCAGCTGCTCTCTTGTGGGTAAAACCCTAACCTTTAGCTTGACTGTGGAAGAACAGGGTGACACAGTCTTGTAGATGAGGCAGGTTTCGGCGTGAGAGGGTAAGACACGCTGTGCCTCTTGAATTTCACTTCCTGCCTAATTAGAACCACGCAACAATCTTTGAAACCGATATTAAAATTAATAGAATAGATTACATATCTCAGGATCGAATATGGCATTGACGTTAATAAGAATAAATATGTATCTTTTAGGGAATATGTCTTTATTTTTGTATGGCAAATCTTGCTCCTCTCTTCCAACGAAAAGAGACAATTACATTTCTGGTTTTTGACTGGCGTGGAAAGAAAATTCACAGTTCCCAACATTTTAAATATAGAATCCTCAAGAACTAGTCGCTCAGATTGAACATAGAGAAGACGAAAATGCGAATTCCCAATTGTTTTTAAAACATCAGAAAAAATCATAGGCAGGTATGGTGCAGTTACTTAGAAAGGACATAAATACAAATGCATGTTACGGCCACAAGACCTTCGTCAGGGACATAGAACTTAACGGAAACACCCAGTGAATCACAAAAACAACAATGAAAATAGTATGGCCCCAGATACAATGTCTCGAGTGGTCTGCCGGGGTCTTTGTATATGAGAAGGACAAGAATAGCCCAATTGTCTCACATAGAGCATGTCGTAAGTGGCGACTAACTGTGTGACATGGCATAACACCGGCCATGATTGAGTGGTTTGTTTAGAGCAGCATAGATGGCGCCTAAACAAACTGCGAGTCTATTTTGCTCTAGTGTTTGAGTCTATTTAGATGGACTCGCACATCGGGTTAACCACCCTCCGTACGCGATTGTTCATACGCAGCGGAGTATTAAGCTGCTTGAGCCTAGCAGGCCCGCAGGTAACCCTTTTCCCGGCATCATCCATATCATACCAGAACTTGGACCTGTACAGAGGCGTCTGCCCCTATAGACGTACAGGTCGACTAAGAACTAAGAAGAAGAACAGACACAATGTGAATTAAGGCGGTCATAGCAGGAAGAAAACGTAGTGTAATGAGGGAAGGAAGACAGTGATGTGGAGGATACAAGACAAGAAATAGAGAGCAGTTGTCTACTAGGTCAATCGAAGATGCAGCGGTAATGAAGGACACAAAGCTATAAAAAATAATAAGGTATTGTTCAGTTATCCGAACCGATAAAGAAACAGATTGAGAACACGGGTTACGACAACACAGCCTTCATCAGGAGCGCAGACCATACGATTTTCTATATACCCATTAGAACAAAACAATTAACTAGACTCAATAACTCAATTAGAGTGACCGTCCATAAAAAAACGGAAACAGCAACAACAGATTTTATGTTTAAAAATCAATTGCATGGTAAATGACAATTTAAAAAAATAATGACTTATAATTCTCCAGTTGATAGATCTACACTACACATCTTTCAGATGTTTGAAATCAAACGTGGTTAGAGTAAATTGGTGCGCAACATGAGAGTGTACAGTCAGCGAGCTTCAGGAACTACTAGTAACCCAAACGTCTCAATTTGTAGTGAGAGACCAAATATCTTTCTACGGTATAAGGTTATGTCAATTCTGTATAGCATATAATATATTGCAGTAATATAGTTGTTAAACTTTCATGCATGTTTCAGCTCAAAGGGCAGGCAATACAAATTGCACTTTTCTTTCCAGAGATAAGTTACTGTGAATGATTCCGGCCCAGTGTAGGATTCTTGGAAACGAGAAGGCAGATGTGCTCGCACAATCCGGAAGTGTCGGCACAGAGATTCGCCATTCACATACTTAAAAAAAGCAAAAACACTCATCGAACGACCCACGAGGACGGATTGGAAAGACCAGCACAACAAATTCAAGCCAGAAAAGGACAGCATAAATAAACTTTGCAGATATCGGCAGACAAAGATCTCCATACTCAAAACGGGATAATCCAGACTCAACGTCCATCTCCACAGAATGGGTTTTAGAGACACCGCCACGTGCGATTGTGGAGCACCCAAGCGAACACCAGCAAAAATCTTGCAGGACTGCCCAACGATTGTGGAGCACCCAAGCGAACACCAGAACAAATCCTGCAAAGACTTCCACACGATTGTGGAGTAACCAAGCGAACACCAGAACAAATCCTGCAGGACTGCCCAACGATTGGGGAGCACCCAAGCGAACACTAGAACAAATCCTGCAAGACTGCCACACTATTGTGGAGCACCCAAGCGAACATCAGAACAAATCCTGCAGGACTGCCCCACATTTGCAGACCAAAGAGACGCAGTCTGGTCAGGGTGAACGACCATGCTCGAAAAACTTTATGGGACAGGCGAAGACCTGAAACGCAGATTCTTTCGTATACCTCATAGGGCTATTAAAATAACATCAGTTGATAGAAGGAGAAGATAGAAGTGCAAATGAAATTGTCCCTAGCCTCGCGCTTGGAACTAAAATAATCTCATTGATATAGAATGTGGAACACTGGATATCTAGTTGTCATGATAATGCCCATAGTTAGTTAGTAGTCCTGTTCAGTCATGACTAACTATTGAATGATAAGACCTTGGAGTGGTAAACAAAACTATTTACTGAGCGTTTTTTCTCTTTCTCCTTGCGGCGTAGCCATTTCACTTTTCCGTGCTGCAAGAGATTCTCTTCACCGAGCCTGAGGTGGCGCTTCAGAGTACATTTTCACTAGGATCGGTCTGTAGGTTGGTCTTCCCAGGATTTCAGGTTCAGGGCCTTTATATCACGTTTACACACATATTTGAACACGAACTGTGGTCAACCGGCTGTTCTCTTGCCATCCGTCAACTGGGAATATCTTCCATGCAACGAACATGACTAAGCCTTTGTAGTCTTTGCTCCACTAAGGAGAATGTACGAAGGATAGTCGAAAAGCTTTGCACTTAACTGGAAATTGGTGGGAACTTAAGCCCTTCTCTGTGTATTCACTGGACAAGGCGATCCACTTTTCCCATCTTTTCTTCACTGTTCTGATGTCCTGATTATAGAACTTTCTCTGTCTGGGCCTAAAACAACGTCTTCAGTTCAGTTATCAAGTCATGAATGTCATAAAAACGACATCCAAGAAGCAGATTCGTCACGTTTGAGGACATGAAAACGTCACTAGATGTCAAGTTTGTTGAATATGGTGGATGAGGAATGATTTCATACCGGCACATTTGTCTGACTTCTAGGACCTGATTTCTGAACTGGAACAGTGTTTCAAGCACCAACGGCAGAGGAGTTCTACAAGCAGGACATCAGGAAGGTGAAGAATAGATAGGAGGTGGTTCTCCTTGCAAGGAGAATACACAGAAAAGATATCAAGTTCACACCAATGTCCAGCTAAGTGCCTTGACTCCTTCATACTAAAGTGGACAACTTGTCGACCATCCCTCGTACATACTTACTTGGAATACTTATGCGAGAGAGCATATCTGCATTTATCACTCCCTCCTTCCATGTAATTCTAAGAATGGATCCCATGCGATGAGGATGGAGAGTGTTACACATGTGCTCTTGTTTGAAATAGGTGCACTAGTTTCGCTAAAATACAGAAGCGTGCTGAAGACACACGCTTTGTACACTATGTCTTTGGTTTTTATATTGTGGTTTTAAAAGCATATAAACTACTACATTATTTAAGATGTTTCAACTTGGATAATAGTCAAGACAAATACACACTTATACAGCTGAAAGGGCGGGCAGTCAACAACTACAAACACACATTAATCTCAAAATACCATTAAAAGATCAACACTCACGTTAATTATGTAAACCTTACTTCAGATAATGAAGAAAATGTACATCAAAGAACCACCTCTCATCAAGGAGATTAAACTTTATAAAAACACAAAACAATATCAATAGATTGTTCAGAGAAACAAACAGTGAGATTTACTAGTCATCATCGTCTTCTATCCACTTGAATAGTTAGACAACGTGGTGTGGTGTAGTTTTCTGTCGTGAAAATATGTATTACACAATATTTAAAAAAAAATCAGAGAGTGGTGAATGCTTTTTATGCATTGCCACATGATGTGGTGGAGGCGGGGTCAGTTAATGCCTTCAAAATATATATGATTATCAACAGCTGTTTTTAATATCGGTGGAGTGGGGATGGCGTGGGCTAGTGGTTAAGTGACACGGCTCAAAACACGAAGGTGCTGGGTTCGCTCCCCAATTACAGTAACGTACATTACCCAGGGGAAGCAAACCCTTAGAAAATGCAGGAGGAAGCACACCCTTACAAAAAATGAATGCCGAAATCGGATGCACTGGGCCCACTTGCGCAAAATAAAAACATAGTGCAACGCACACTGCTATGGGGAATAGAGAACTAAAGCGAACGCAAGAAACAAATGTATATCTGCGGAGTAGAATAAAATAGTATACAGACAATGTAGAGCCTTCTAAACCAGTATTATGAAGTTAAATTGACGCCGATGTTGGTGTAATTCTGTGTTTCTTTTGACATTAATGGTCACATTTCAGTTGATGTTCTCCATTGTTACACTATGGCTGGTAAAAATTCACTAGTAGCTTTCCGGGCCAATTTTAGTTGTTCTTAACTTAACTGATATTCTGATTTTGAAGACTCTGCAGAGTCTGTAGACAACCAGTTTCTCACTTTAGTCGAGTAGTTTCGTCACAACGGGACCAACGGACATGTAACATGTCCTCTAAAGTAGTACTCGAGCAGTCATGCTGACGCTGGAGTGGTCTAAGCTGAAGGTTATGGAGTTGGCATAGGCCATGTCTTTTCTGATCAGCGGGCCAGGCTTGAACAGGGTCGTTGGTTTCCTTACTATGTCTGACTGCTGCACCATTCCCTCTGTCACCTTCCCCCATATGTACTCGAAAATTGGCTGCCCCTTGTGTAAATGCATTGACGATTGATCCGGAAAAGGGTTCAGTTCAGTTCAGCTCATCCCGTCACCCATCAGATCATTGGGACACACTTGAAGACACTCCCATTATTCCACGCCATCTCTCTCTGTCTGCTGCGGTCAGACGTGCCTCACGTGTACGAATGTTTTACCATTCAGTGATGTTGTCTGCCCATCTCTTCCTTGGACGTCCCCGCCCACTCTTTCCTAGTACAGAACCATGCAGTATCGAATTTGTAATTCCACCGGACCTCGTGACGTGCTAATGCTAAATCATCTTTCTCTGATAGCTGTGAACAGATCATCAAAACGCCCAATTGCGTTTTCTACTCTACGTCGTATTTCTACGTTCGTGACACGATCCTTATATGTAATATTCAAGAGTCATCTAAAGCACGCCATTTCCATTGCATGAACATGGTATTCTGCATGATATTCGGAATATCAGTCCTATGTCATGTAATGGTATCTTGTTTAAGTCTTAAGTTAAGTTAAGTTTAAGTCTTATAAGTGTTTGTTAGCTGCTGAATAGTGTCACCCTTCCTCTTTCTTCTTATTTGGCGTTTGCTTTGAAAAGTACTTTATTTTCGTTGCGTGGTAGTTTACAGCGAGACTGTGAAATATGCGCCTTTCGACCAGAGACGTCCGTTTTCATCTTCCTTTTCTGAAACCGGATTTGCTATCCCACTGTGCTCCCTTCTTTCTTTGCCAGACTACTCTAGTGCAGCCTGTTTCCAGAGCCGCGGCTTAGGGACGGATTAGGATCTTGAGATTTCTGGTTCGCTGACTCTAATGTAAGCTGATCAGTCGCTGGCTACTGTCAACTCATTCACTGTGCTGCATTTTGAGTCCAGTGCTGCATCTTGAGTCCAGTGCTGCATCTTGAGTCCAGTGCTGCATTTTGAGTCCAGTGCTGCATCTTGAGTCCAGTGCTGCATTTTGAGTCCAGTGCTGCATTTTGAGTCTAGTGCTGAATCCTTAGCCCATGTGTAGGGCCATACGAAATAATGAATTTATCTGGTCACGAGGAAGAATAATTGTCTAAGCAACGTTGAACGCATGACACTCGCACAAAGAGAAGATACTCAACAGATGTGTATGGTTGTGTACGCAGCTGGCGTTCTGGAGAGTGCTTTGGATGGATTCTGTTCAGGTGCTTGTTAATTAAATGAGATGCGTTGTCCACGTAACATTTGATTAAATTTAGTTCATTGGCTTAAAAGTTATCAGGCAAAACCAGGGATCGTTAGCGAGTAGGATATCCTGTAGTTCTGTGCGCATATTCCATGTTTCCTTTATTGTGGTTCAAGCTGTTTTCTCCAGCCATGCAGATTCCTTGTGGCCTTCGCTGCATAGCGCCTTTAAAAATTTGTACATGTCTTGGGTGGCTGAGTTGTAGATTTTAAAAAGTAGACTTGTCCATATTTGTTTAAGATTTACGGGCTTAAAATTTATACAGTGAGTTGACCAGCCTAGGCTTCCTTAGCATTTCTTACGGCATACTTGGAAGGTTTTTAATCTTACTATTATTTGAACCCGTTTGGGACTCTGGCAATATTTGAAACGTTTACATCGACTATATTCTCTTCAACCGTGTACTACTCCAGTGAGGTACACGTTAATCATGCTGTAAATTAATAACTAACAAACAGCTAAGGAGCAAAAATGTCGCTCAACTTTACCAAATTCTGATACAATGTACAAAGAAGTCTCTAAACTGGCAATTTTTACAAGGTTAATGGTCCATCTGGCAGAATCATTGAAAAGGGGGAGGTGGGAAAAGTTGCAGCACAATAAATGAGCCAACATATGGCTCAGTAAACCAGCTCTGACCCTACCCTTACCCACATCTTTAGTTGTTAACATTCCCGTTCTTTAATTTGTTTGAACACCTGTGGATTGTAACTTATTTAGTAATTGTCTTAAATCAAACACTGTATTCATTTGCAACGTTGAAAGACAAAAGTTCAAATTGTTATACATTTTCCACTGGGATAAATAACCTGGAATAATTATGCGTCTATACAACTTAGAGGACAGTCAATCAGACTTATAATAAAAAACAAACACATTAAACGTGTACTGTCATTTGAAGAAAACAAACACATACGGGAAAATCATTACCAACTTACCTAATAAATAATGAATATTCCGCTTACTTCAAAGAGCAGATCTCATCAAAGGAACAAGGCCTGAAACAGCACAAAGTAAACATCAGTAGATTGAGATGACAGCTGTGAGTTACCATCATTACTAAACAAACACTATTGCAAATATCAAAGTTATGTACACTTCAGACTGCAGGGTCTAACTGTTAGCATGTTGCCGATGGTTTGTTTTCTTTCCGCCTCTTTCGCTAATCTGGTCTCTCGCTTTTCTCATTAAATATTTAGATACACACAGCTAATATGTTTATTTTTGCATTCATTATTGTTTTTTGTGTCAGTGCACTTACATTGAAGAACATTACTTGTTTGTATTGTAACACAGGTACACATGAACAATGTTGTGTTTCCGTAAGATTTCGATTTAAGCGGAGCATGGAATTACTTTTATCTTTGGGCTTGTAATAGTATGTTTTGTTGCTGTTACATTTGTATAACTGTGACATGGCATAACACCGGTCATTGTTAAGTGGTTTGTTAAGAGCAGCATATATGGCTCCAAACAGACTGCGGGTCTACTTTGCCTAAGTGTTTGAGTCTATTAAGACAGACTCGCACATCGGTTAAAAACCCACCGCGGCACTTGTTCCAAAGCAGCGGAATGATAAGCTGTTCGAGCCTAGCCCGCAATACAGGACATCCTACTCCCGGCTACATCCAGCTTCCGCCAGATCTGGGACATGCACAGGGGCATCTGTCCCTGTAGAGGCACTGGTCGATTATGGGCATCTATCCCTGTACCGGCACTCGTTTACTAAGGGGCATCTGTCCTTGTAGAGGCACTGGTCGACTAAGGGGCATCTGTCCCTATACCGGCACTCGTTGACTAAGGGGCATCTGTCCTTGTAGAGGAACTGATCGACTAATGGGCATCTGTTCCTGTAGCGGCACTCGTTGACTAAGGGGCATATGTCCCTGTACCGGCACACGTTGACTAAGAAGCATCTGTCCCTGTAGAGGCACTGGTCGACTAAGGGGCATATGTCCCTGTAGAGGCACTGGTCAACTAAGGGGTATATGTCCCTGTAGAGGCACTGGTCGACTAAGGGGCATATGTCCCTGTAGAGGCACTGGTCGACTAAGGGGCATCTGTCCCTGTAGAGGCACTGGTCAACTAAGAGGCATCTGTCCCTGTAGAGGCACTCGTTGACTAACGGCTATCTGTCCCTGTAGCGGCACTGGGCGACTAGGTCTAAGACTAAGACATTTGCATAAGATTCGGTCTTGTGAAAAAATATAGTCCATGTAAAGAAATGTAGAAGATTTGTGAAGACAATATAGGGTCCATGTGAAGAAATGTAGAAGATTTGTGAAGAAAATGTTGGGTCCATATGAAGAAATGTAAAAGATTTGTGAAGAAAATGTTGGGTCCATATGAAGAAATGTAGAAGATTTGTGAAGAAAATGTTGGGTCCATATCAAGAAATGTAGAAGATTTGTGAAGAAAATGTTGGGTCCATATGAAGAAATGTAGAAGATTTGTGAAGAAAATGTTGGGTCCATGTAAAGAAACGTAGAAGATTTGTGAAGAAATGTAAGGTAAATGTGAAGAAATGTAGGAGTCATGTGAAAAGATGTGGGAGTCTTGTAATAGATGTAGTAGCCATGTGCAATGATATAGGAGCTTTGTAAACAAATGAAGTAGCTTTGTGAAAAAATGAAAGATCTTTGTGGAAAAAGGTAGGAAACATGTGAACAAATCTAAGATCCAAAAGAACATTTGTAGGAGCAAGGTGAACAAATGTAAGAGCCATGTGAAGAAACGTAGAAGGCTTGTGGAAAAAATAAAGGATTCATGTGTAAGAATATAGGAGCCAAGCAAAGTGCTGCACGGAAAGAATATTGGATCCTAGCAAAGTGCTGCACGGAAAGAATATATGAGCCAAGCAAAGTGCTGCACGGAAGAATATAGGAGCCAAGCAAAGTGCTGCATGGAAAGAATATAGGAGCCAAGCAAAGTGCTGCATCGAAAGAATATAGGGGCCAAGCAAAGTGCTGCATGGAAGAATATAGGAGCCAAGCAAAGTGCTGCATGGAAAGAATATAGGAGCCAAGCAAAGTGCTGCACAGAAAGAATATAGGAGCCAAGCAAAGTGCTGCATGGAAAGAATATAAGAGCAAAGCAAAGTGCTGCTTGGAAAGAATATAAAAGTCTAGCAAAGTGCTGCATCGAAAGAATATAGGAGCTAGAAATGTGGTAAAGGACGTTCAGAAACACGTGCATGTTTGTAGAAATGTGGTAAAGGACGTTCAGAAACACGTGCATGTTTGTAGAAATGTGGTAAAGGACGTTCAGAAACACGTGCATGTTTGTAGAAATGTGGTAAAGGACGTTCAGAAACACGTGCATGTTTGTAGAAATGTGGTAAAGGACGTTCAGAAACACGTGCATGTTTGTAGAAATGTGGTAAAAGACGTTCAGAAAAGCGTGCATGTTTGTATTAATCTACCTAGTCAAGAACAAAAACACACAACAACAACACTACATGAAGTCAATCAACTACTGAAGACTGCGAACAAAGTGGATTGGCTGACTAGATACGCAATGAGGATTACTGGGAGATAAATTTACATTCCAAATCCAAAAGACAACATCATCCTCCTGAAAAGGAGAGATCAAAGCACCATTTTCTGACTTTGCACTAAACACATACAACTAACAGTAATTAGAAAAGAATTAAACCACAATATACCCCAGAATGCCGGCTGTGCACACATCACTGTGACACTGATAAAAACCATCTTTTTTAGCGTCCAGCTAATGATGGTGTTAGGAAAGAGCATCTTCCTCCGAGGCCAGACAAATGGAACACGTTGTGGGGAAGTAAGCAACAGCTCACAAACACCATCAAATGTCACTGTATGACATTGGACCAAAGGGTCTAAGCCCACATACTTCTGGATCAATACCAACCAACCAACCAACCAACCAACCAGAACACCCGTCTGGCATATACAGCTAAAAAAAAGTCCAGAACTACAAAACGTACATTCAACTAAAAATGAAATGAAACAAACAAAGATAAAAAACATATTGTTTTTAAATTAACGAATAATTATGAGCAGAAGGCTTGCTTCACAGAGCCACTACAAAAAATACATTAAACTAAAAATGAAACGAAACAATCAAAGATAAAAAAACATATTGTTTGAAATTAACAATTAATTATGAGCAGAAGGCATGCTTGACAGAGCCACTCTCATTACCCGAATATAATTTGACACAAAACAAGTAAATATCCTTGAACATATTGTTGTTGTTGTTGTTGAATGTCTACAATGAGTTTGATTACTCTTTTGTGCGCAATGAAAAAGGCGTTTAGTGGCGTGTTGCAGTAGCTTTTCTTACATCCCGAGCATGCTGATGAAGGCGGAGTAAGGTCATAGAGGCGGGTTTGCTTTTCTAGGCTTCAACTTCGTGTCTTACCAAGTAAAGGTAAAGGTCAGTCCCATGGCAAAAATTACCGTCGGGGAAGAAGATAACTCGTCATGTACTAAGCCGCAGCCCATGTGAGGTGTGGTGGCCAGTTCCCTTCCTTGCTGTTTTTAAATTCCCCAACTCCTACGTCAGGTACACATTTACAGCTGAGTTGGCTGGATGAGCAGTCGTACCAGGTACGAACCGCGGCCCGGAATTTTGTTCCTGCCCGTCCGTGATTTCGAACCATTGACGCGCTGTTATCCTAGTCTAGCAAACCAACTCAGTACTACAGGGATCACTTCGCCCCCTCACCTCGGTGGCCAGGCTGTCATGAAAAAAGCCCGTTTTCAGAAAGAACTATGAGGACGAAGAGGTGGTGGTATTAAGCAGTGTATTTTGTCTGACCCTGACTAACATGTCTGACCCTGACTAACATGACTGACCCTGACTAACATGCCTGACTCTGACTAACATGCCTGACCATGACTAACATGTCTGACTCTGACTAACATGTCTGATCAATATGTTTTGCCTGACCCTGACTAACATGTCTGATCAGTATGTTTTGCCTGACCCTGACTAACACGTCTGATCATTATGTTTTGCCTGACCCTGACTAACATATCTGATCAGTATGTTTTGCCTGACCAGTCACTAGTATCCTCTCCCTTTCCTTGAAAATGTAAAGACACGCTCCTGGTTAATAGAGGATAGTTGTTATATGCGTTTGAGACTGCCACCCTACCATACACACTTACATCTAAAAGGACAGATGGCAACTGAATAATAAACTTGCAAACGATGTCAAAGAACATTAAATAAAATCGCGAATGGTCTGCCGGGGTCTTTTTAATGACAACGACAAGAATATCACCACTGTCCAAAAGAGAGTATGTCGAAAGACGCGAATGTGTGATATGGCATACCACCGGCCAGGGTTAGGTGGTTTGTTAAAAGTATCATAGATGACACCTGTGGGTCTACTTTCCTTTAGTGGTTGAGTTTATTAAGATGGACTCGCACATCGGCTAGTCACCATCCAAGAAATTGATTGTATAAGACTCTGCAAAGTCTTCTAAACCAGTATAAAGAGGTTACGTTAAGTTGATATTTCAGTTCTGTTTTATCAAAACTATGCAAATTACTCCACTAAATGTGAGGACAATATCCTTAAAGAGGAAAAGTGCTATTAACGAACGGATGGTTTGCGTTTCGTTCATTTAAGAGGAGTCACCTTCTCTTGGACTCCTCTGACTGAATAAGGTGAGAATTAGACTATATGTATGTTGCTTTCAACAAACAATGGTATTTGTTATTTCTTAAATATACCTACAAAATAGCTTAATTTGCATATTACTTTGTAACAGCTATAGAAATCTTCTCACGTGACAATAGAAGATACACCCCTGGCTCCTACCATATTTTCTTATTTGTGCAATGTCAGTATATTCTATTTTGTAGGATCAAAATAAGTATGTCGCATAAAAAGTACACATAAACTTTCTGCTTTAAGAAAACGGCTGTGCCTGGATAATTGTAAATTAGAAAATCACAATGAAATGAACAATATAGGAACACATGCACAGATTCATAATTGTCTGTGCTAGTTGTCTCGATATATTGGAAGCAGATTGAAGGCACATATTTCTGAGGGGACTTTACCAAATGTATACATACATGCACATGTTTATCAACAGATTATAATAAATTTCTACAAACATGCACGTGTTTCTGAACGTTCTTTACCACATTTCTACAAACATGCACACGTTTCTGAACGGACTATACGATATTTTTGCAATGATTCTTACAAGTATAAAGGTTGACATAATTCAAACTGTTTAATTGTACAAACCCTGAACAAACATAGTTCATATATTGTACAGGGACACGAGGAAGAACGAAATCGACGTTACGACCAAAAGTCCTTCCTTTGGGTCAGCGAAACACACATATACACGTTTAAATAGCTTTTCCCAACAGATCAGTTTTTATTTTTCCTCCCTTTTTCTACTTCTCTTGCATTCCTGACCAGCCTGATAACTTTTATTCCTCATAGCAGGGAGGAATGTTTCTTGCAAAACGACTCTCCGTGTAGTGCTATGTTTGTGTTCATTATTCCTCTCCTGATTTGTTAGTTGTTTTCTTATGTGTTATCTATAGTTTCTGAGGAATATCTTTTGGTTGTAACGTAGTTTTAGTACTTATTCTTTTGGTTGTAACGTAGTTTTAGTTCTTATTCTTTTGGTTGTAACGTAGTTTTAGTACTTATTCTTTTGGTTGTAACGTAGTTTTAGTACTTATTCTTTTGGTTGTAACGTAGTTTTAGTTCTTATTATTTTGGTTGTAACGTAGGTTTTAGTTCTTATTCTGTATAGGACCACCGTAGTCTCACATTTGATTTGACCAAGACTACTTTGTCGTTTCAGATTTGCTCATCTCTGATTCAACCAAACTAAGAGGCTCGTATGTCTCCCATTACGTATTTAGAAAAACATGCGCAAACTTGTTGACATTTAATTTCGGTTATTATTTGTTTCCAGCCTGTGCGCATGAGAGCATGTAGCTATAGATTTGTGAATATTCTAATACTCCAATCAGGAAGTAATTATTATTGCCATTTTTTTGTTTTTCATTTCTTTAGTAGTATGGCTTGACAACTATTATTAACGTTTTTACTTTGAATTGTCACAATTTTATAAGCCTGTCATGACTGTTGGGTTTGAGACTCATCAAGAAATAATAAAATGTAATTAGCTGTAAATTAATATCCTAAATACAAATAAGTTACGCAAGAACAAATGGAAGTGGACTACATCTGCCCCGCATTTCTTTATAAGGTCATAAAGCCCGCATATCTGATGACGTTTCAGCTGGATAACTTAGACACCTGTTCATAGAAAACAAGAGAGGGTTGGGAAAGGGGGGGGGGGGAAGCTTAGACTACATCCCGGAATGGAGTCAAAGGTTGCCTGGGCGGACTTCTTTATTTTTATACTGGTTTAGAAGACCCTGCAGAGTATACAGACTCTGCAGGGTCTTCTAAACCAGTATAAAAATAAAGACGTTAAGTTAAGTTAAGTTAAGTTACGTTAAGTTTGTCTTTCTTCTTCTTCTTTTCGTTTGTGCAATGCCTGTGCCTCTCAGCGTCTGGTTATGAAGAGTATATGGTCTGGTTTTTGTTATTGTTTGCGAATGCCCACAATGAGTAGGTTAATCTTTTGTGCGCCTCTAAAAAGGACGTTAAGTGGCGGGTTGCAGTAGCTTTCCTCTCATCTCGATCGTGATGTTGATGGTGGCCCGGAGTCCTCCAAGCGGTTGTACTATGCTTGGCTTCCTCTGTGTATCACTCACTATTAGGGGATCCCGTCGATCCCTCACGTCGTTAGCCAAGCTGCCATGAAAACAGCTCGTTTCCAGGAGGGCTACTTGGACGACGAGATGAGGGTCTTGGTCAGTGTGTTTTGTCTAACCCTGACTAACATGTCTGATCAGTATATTTTACCTGGCCAGATGTTAGTCTTCCTCCCCTTGTGGTCTGGTAAACGTTACTGCACTGAAGGTATTAAAGTTAAAACGACATTCTCGAGTGTAACTGATCTGAAATCGAACCACTGCGACTGGTCCTGCGAACCGACAGTGCGTAGCGTCGCTGAATAGTTTTCTTCTCTTTAACTTTGTCAAACAACCTAAAATAAAGGTATGAACCAAAATGCTACAATCACTTACATTTCAACACATAACATAACTACAAATGAGATGGGAAAATTACCTCTAAAGATTATTATCCCGATTACCTGCAACTACACAGAAATAACACTAAGATGTCGTTAAAATGCACAGAGAAGATCTTGTGGTAGATGGATTGATGAAATAACAAACTTCCCTCAACAGCAAAAGCGTACAATGACCGTCGACACAAACTTGGCCAAGATAAGAAACATGATCGCCCAAGGTCGCTTAGCGGTAATAGTTGACGCAAATGGAAGTAAGCACAATTTAAATGGCATCCCCCTACGATTGTTTTGGCTATGGAACATTTTATATTCTGTTAACTGGGTGTACGCTAAGCCAAATCATTTTGCGAATCATATATGGCATGCAGACTGCTGTTTCCAAACCACGGGTGAATTCTTTCAAATATATACATTTGCAGCTTTAATTATGAGTAGGTTGTGTTGTCTTTCTGAACAAAGTGAACAATTCCGAAGTTTTGACGTTGCAGTCTATCCTGATTAAAAGTGGTACGCTAATTCGAAATTGGAAAAGCGCAAGAACAGGAATGGGAACTGGTTGAACACCCTCCCCCCCTCAACTTTGTCAAAAACCGTGCGGGAGGCAAGCAGAATCCAATGAACACCCTCCCCCCCTCAACTTTGTCAGAAACCGTGCGGGAGGCAAGCAGAATCCCATCAGCGATCAATTCTTGGCCCGCGTTTCACCAGCTAACAAATACTGTGCTAGAAGCCTACACTATATGTCAATTTAATGGGGAAAAGTCTCAACTTTTGACTAATTTGAAGGGAAAAAATATAGCACAAAGAATATTCAAGTATCTTTAATAAAACAGCAGATAGTTTGTAATAAGAAGCATATATTAATCTCCAAATTAAATGGAAGGAAAGCCAGCATTCACAAATATCGTTTCAAACTTTTAAAAATAATATAAATTATTTGCGAGGGACCCAGTGGTCTCGAGGTAAGGTGTTTGCCTCAGGTTCAAATCGCAGTGGAGATTGGGATTTTTCAGGTGGATCATCCGATACAAAATTCCCCTGATCTCTGAGTAGTGCGACCAGACACCCGTACCAGTGGCGCGCACGTTAAATCTCCCTTTGGCAGTTGGAAATCGAAAATAGTAGGCTCAACAACCGCTGACCGGACAAAATTCAAGTTAAAACTCTAATCATATGTATTCTAGTGAATATGGAGAATATGTCGCAAAAATTGGACTGTGCGGCTATAACATCAGGTCTTGGTTATGTGGTTAGCGGCTCGGTATAGATGCCGCCTGACAGGCTGCGGGTATACCTTGCTCTAATTTACTCTTCCACCACCACCAGTTTCAAAAATAGGCTATCGTATATTCCAGGGACTATACTGGGATTGACTTGGCAAGTCACCAGCGGATCTTCGCCTGCCCAAAAAATATTAAACGAATGAGATCAAATGTTCCCACTACGTCTAACGACACAAGTGGACTGAAGATTGAATGACAGATAGATACATTATCTGCCTGCTTCTAAAGGCCACACGAATCAATGGAATAAAACTTGATACAAAACCCAATGAATATCTATGAAGTGACCAGACAACTGTTGCAGAAACTACCAGATTTCAACAAACATCCTTGCAAATGTAGTTGTAGGTACCTCAGACTAACGGTTACAATTATTGGTATGCCCTCTTTGATGTGCTTGTCTGTCTCAAACACTAACCATGTGGCTCTCATTTCTTTATTTCTCATTAAGAAAAGTTCGAACAAACCACGTGCCATTTACGAAGTTTATTTTTGCTGTAAAACTCCATTTGGTGAATGAGACTAATAATAAAAGCTGTCCATCGTTGTCGATGTTGACCACCGACATCATCCTTGTCACAGATTTCCCTGTTGGGTGCGCATGTGGCTGAACAGGCCAATGCGAGCACGAAAACATCTGCTACATATCGGGCACACGAGGTTTGTAGAAGGGGATGATGTTCTCTTGTTAATGGGTCAAGATGGCGCCGGGCATGGTCGCAGTCAATTTCCCTCTTGATTAAACGGTGTTTTGTTTGTGTTTTCTATGATAACTCTCGGACTATTAACGTGATTCCTGGATATGAATGTGCCGACTTGTGAATTAAGCATACTAATGTGAAAGAAGTGATGCAACGAAGTATATAACAGTGTATTTTTAGTCGTGAAACGTTGACTAATGTGTACAGTTTCGATGGGACAAAGCGTGGCCGAAACTTGACCCGGTCAAAAGCTAGTGTCGCTCCGTGCTGTATCGTGACCCAGATAATAAAGCATGAACACTGAAACGAAGGAGGTAATCCTGACCCCGTCAAACATACGGTACTTCAGAAAGGAGCTCATCGCGCTTCGATCAGCACACTACGTCCCTTCAAAATCAGATCTACATCTGTTGCGTGTGCTGAAAATACACTTAACCGAGGAGGCATCGGAACTCACAAGTATACAATGGTGAATGAGACTACATCAAATTTATTGACCTTAGGATTATATTTGTCAATTTTTCAACATTTGTTGCCCATGTGCTATTGGTCTGGGGTCACCTAATGGAGAGGCTCATGGGCAATGGCTCTAATCATTGGCTCTGTTCGTCTCGTCAGACGATAGTAATTGTTCTATTTGCACAAACCCAGGGAAGAAATACCGAGACCATGTGTTGCCCATGCAGTATGGTCCCTCTCCCGGTTTGCCTTGTTTACTCCAAGGAAAAGGTAGTACCAATACATTTAAATGCAATGCAGAGAATAAACTTGATGAAATGGGGATACAGCAACGACGATATCCATGCATGTCCAGGATCAGGAACACCACATGACCTGCCCGCGTCTATTACACGCAAATACGATGGATAACCTGCTATAGAGAAACGACAAAGCGGTCAGTGCGGCAGAACACTATGACATAACGGTATGGACATAAAAAGAAAGAAGATACGTTTTTATCTGACGTACAGATAGGTGTCCTGGTCAACACCCATCTCGTTTCTCTAAAGTTTATTTTCTTTGACCACCGATGTGATAAATCGATCAGTCTAGCATGACGCGACCAGTCAAGATAAATGCGTTCAGTCAAACACGCGCGATCATTCAAGCATGACGGAGTCTTTATAGGAAACAAGACTTTCTCCACTTTACTTATTTTCTCCTGCTCTGGTTCTTGATTTTTATATGTTTCTTCGCCAGATTGTCTTAGTTTGGTGTCTGTTTCGATTTAACCCATGAGGTGCAAAGAATGGCGGTTCTAGTGATGGGATGAATTTCTCCATCAAAGGACATGGCCGATCCAATTCCAAAGTCTAGTAGTTTAAGGGACGGCGTGGGCTAGGGGTTAAGGGACACGGCTCACAATCCGAAAGTGCTGGGTTTGCTTTCCATCACAGCACTGGCCGTTACCTCGAGGAAGCAAACCCTTAGAAAATGCAGGAGGAAGCAGACGAGTACTTAAAATGCATGCTGAGGTCGGATGCACATGGACTGACTTGTGCAAAATAAAAACATAGTGCAACGCACACCACCTTAGAGAATAGATAAGGCGAACAAAAAAAAAAAAAAAAAGAAAGTCTAACAGTTATAATGATTTGCATATTTTCTTGGTTGCTATGGACGCGCAGTAGTGGTTGATGATCGTGTTCGGCTAGAATATTCAATGAATCTAAACATTATGTGTGGAAACATTAGATTAAACATGTCTTTTTCGATCACTTTCCCGCACTCTACACTAAACAGACGAACATCAGTACACTATTCTTTTGGCCATATGCGATCACTCAGTATCCGAATTGGCATCACAATTCCGGAACCGTGGGATACAGCTGGAAGTTTCTAGGCAGTTAGATTTTGATACCCTAATACATGTAGCATTCTTTCTTGACCAACGGCACACTAGGAGTCATATGACCAGCATGACGCCGGCCACCTTTGTTTCCCAGACTTGCTCTGGTACTCAAATTTTGAGGATAGGGCTACCTCAGGAGCCGTTTGCGATCGATACAAATTCATAGGCGTCTCAGTCTTGGCAGACTATGCGCGTGGCACCCTGTGAGTAGCCTCTCAGTGCGCAAGCATGGGCGCTTAATATGAAGAACCTGGGCTGCCCAAACTGCAGGATCCCCCTCGGCCTCGCATTGATCCAAAGGAATGCAAAGCATGGCAATTTGGTACCAGTTCAGCTGCAGGAACTACCGGAATTAGTTCGCAATTTTGAAACCAATTTTGAAAACAATTTGTCCGTCTGGATTTACTTCCGTAGCCCTACCCTCTCCACAAGGTTTCCGCAAAGCACTGGAGTCGTTGCCTGCAGATGCTATTTATTCGAGACATGCGATGATACTCTTACTTCCCTGCTTACAATCCTGCGACATATTTTTTTCTGCGGTTGCTTTATGTGCCTCCTCGGGTCGTAGGTTAGTCCATTCATGGACGTTGTCTTCCCATCCTTAGCTCGGACGTGCACGCCCACGATTGCTATGTACTGTGTCTTTTAGTATAGTTTTTGCAAGGCGCTTGGATTTCTATACCATGTCAGCTTTCGGCTTGTGACATTGTGAGCAGGACGCCATTCAGTCCACTTGCATTCTCGATTCTTCGTCGTACTTCATCATCTGTGATACGGTCTATGTATGTGACATTTAGAAGTCTTCTAAAACATCTCATCTCCATGGTCTGGATTCTTCTCTGGAGGTCTGCTGTACTGGTCCATGTTTCACAGACATAGAGGAATATCGAAAGAACCAGGCTGACCTTTATGGCGGAGGAGAGTCGATTATCTTGTCGTACATGTTTCAATCGTACAAGAGCTACTTTTGTCTGTGATATAATGACTAGAAACTTAATTACATTTAATTTTTGTTTCTGCGTACGTACATTTAAGCAAAACACGTTATATTGCGTTATGCTGTGTACAATCGATGTGGAATCACGGTAGGAAGAAACATAACAAACAAAACCCCAGCCTCATGTCCGCGTTCTTAGAAATAGGCTATGTCGCAGCAGCCTAGACAAAGAGGTAGGGATCGACACTCCAAGAAACATAACAAAAAAAACCCCAGCCTCATGTCAGCGTTCTTAGAAATAGGCTATGTCGCAGCAGCCTAGACAAAGAGGTAGGGATCGACACTGTAATATCCATAATGATAAGCTTATGCAAGTCTTGAGTTGTATGAAATCCAGAAGGATACCATTTGACATTTTCATATAGGCATTGGGATGTAAGAAGAGCCACTGTAACCAGTAACCACAGACACGTCGTGAACCGTTAATTCAGCACGAACAATATCACTCATACAAGTAAACATAAATACAGATATCAAATCAGACAAGGTTGCCTCAATACATGTGCCAAAAGCTATTTGAATCCGTGTCTGTCCTTCGTCTTGGGGTACCATGTTGATTATGGGGCGTGATACAGGAAATCCCTACATCTCGTTAGAAGATGGCAGCGCAAGGTTGTACTTGTATGGCCTCAAGAAAGACATCCTTCCCTTCAATCTATCGTCAGTGGTAGGGATCAGATGGCCGGTCCAATTGTACTTTTGCATTCACACAGAGTCGACGACGTCTCAAAACTCTGTTCGTGGATGTCGGCATTTTGGACATGGTCTCTCAATGAGATATTTATGACTCTTCGCATAATTACAATTTTGGTAGCTTCTATATGTCTGATTTGCGTAGAATCCAAACCTCACACCGTTTACTATTGCTGTAATAACCATGCTATTGAAGGCATGAGCTCTGGCGTTGACGATAATCATCTTCAGGAGTATTAGTATCACGCCAATGAAGCGTAGTCAACCCGCTACTGCTCTCAACAGCAACCACAACACATAATCACAGACGTTGTACTTGCTCAGGCTATCTCAGTCAATAACGAGATGTATCGATACCAATAACTTTGCATTAAAAAATTTAGGGAAGTCAAAACAAATTAAAACCACCACCAAAATGCAAATCTTCAACTCCAACGTAAAATCCGTTCAATTATATGGCTCTGAAACACGGAAAACATCACAGGTACTTATGAGAAAAGGTACATACTTTAGTAAATGGTTGTCTGCGTAAAATATAGAGGTAGAAATGGTACGACTAGATCACAAACGTGGAACTGATGGGAACAACTAGACAAATACCAGTGGAGCATGGGAGACGGAGAAGACGATGGCGATGAACAAGCCACATTGCGGAAACCAGTGGATAACATCGTCAGACAAGCTCTGTTCTGTAATCCACAGGGCAAGAGAAGTAGAGGAAGCTCGAAACGCTCATGGAAGAATAAACTGGATGTAAATGTAAAGGCAGCAAACAGGACGTGGACAGAATTGGCTCATGATGGGAAGACGTAGCGAGTATTTGTTGAAGACCTATGCTCCACATGAATCTAATTGATTTATTTATTTATTGATCGATACTAATATTTCCGTTTGCTCCATGTTTTACGCACTCGTGATCTGTTACCTCATCGATCGTACTTACTGAACTCTCGCCGGATGTCAGATTTTTGCAATCTCTGGATTACAAGTTCATTTATTGCATTGATTCCATATTTGTTCATTTCAATATTTTCCGATATCAATATATATTGACGCCATACGTGCGCATTTGAAGCTAGCATGACAGATAGATCATTGATCGGCTTCCAATCATTACAGAATCATTATTTTCCATTTAAGCTCTGAAAGATGGTTGGTAATTGTAAACCTGAATTTACCCAAATATCTGCAGATGTCAACCAACAAATCACATCTCTTGAAGCCAGACCAGAGTAGTTATGCAATGGATCCCTGGTTACATGGCAAAGACAAGGCAGACAGACTATCTAAGAAGTGAAAAAAGTCAAGAACAACAATACACACTAACAAACCTATTTACAGTCAAACAATTAATGAAGAATGCAAACAAAGAGACATGGCTAAATAGATGCGCAATGGGGATTACTGAAAGATGAATTTACATCTCAAAGACAACATCAACTTCCCGAAAAGTAGGTATCAAAGCACCATTCTACTACATTGCACTCAACAACTTAACAGTCATCTGAATTGAATCCAACTACAACATACTCCAGAATGCCAGCTGTGCCCACATCTCAATGGAACTGTCAAACACCATCTTTTTGAATGTCCGACGTTTGACAGTGTTAGGAAAGAGCTTCTTCCTCCAAGGCCAGACAAATGGAATACTTTGTACAGAACTAAATTACAGCTCACACACACTTGCAGATACCACTATATGAACCACATGCCGCGAATCAATTCCCAACAAACCAACCTCGGCCTTACATCCTGAAAAAAACCCAGTACATCAACACTCGTTTCTTCATATTTGAGGCATCAATTTTCATTAAAACACTCGTTGGGAACAATGTAAAGACATTACAAAAGAGGTAATTTTTGAAGATTTAATTACAAATATATATATATATATATATATATATATATATATATATATATATATATATATATATATATATATCTTTATATATATATATATATATATATATATATCTTTATATATATATATACATATATATATATATATATATATATATATATATATACGTTGAATATACATATATATATATATGTCTTTGTGGATGTGTCTATTTATTCGTGTATATTTACATACCTGTGTATTTATGTATGTGTATATTTCTACAACTGTGCTTTTTAGTTTGGGTGCTTTATAGTATACCCATATGTACTGTTGATTATGTGTATGTTATAGTGTAATAATAATAATTGGATATCGCAATTGAAGTAGGCAGCAGCATCAGAATTGTGCTGCGTGTTCTGTTCTTATATGGCGATAGAGATCTATCCTGGCACCGCAGCCTTTGTCGCATGAGGACATTCATATCAGAAGACGGTTGTAGCGTTGTCTGCAATTCCATTTTGGCTAGAAAATGCAAATACTTTGGTCACATCAAGAGACACAACGGTCTTGAGAGAACGGTGATGGAAGGTATGGTGCCAGGCAAAAGAGGAAGGGATATACCGAGAAGACGATGGCACCAAGATATCCAGGAATGCCTGGGTATGACTGTGGCGGAGGCTGGAGTTTTGGTAAGAGAACAAGTTTCTTTCAGACAGACTGTGATGGGAGCGACGTTCTACAAAGGACATGCTACATGATGATGATGATGATCTGTTCTTATATGGTGATATACATTTATCCTGGCACCGCATACTTTGCCGCATGAGGTGCATTCATATCAGAAGACGGTTGTAGCGTTGTCGTGCGTTTTGCTTTTTTTCGGGCGGCACTCCAACTCTGAGCCTCGGCTATGAAATTTCGCTTTGTGCGATCGGAAAAGTTCTGTGTCAGCAACTTCCTGGAGGTAACATAAATGTTAAAGTCTTTCATAGACACTTTCAAATAGTCTCTATAGCGTTTCCTATGCCCCACTCTCCCTAGCCTAAAGAGCGTCCGCATGCTATCAGCTCATCGTACAACAGCTGCTTATGAATGTGCCTATCAGGTGTTCGAACAGCAATTCCCATCCATCTTATCAGAGAATTTATAAAAATGTATTGATGCTCAACATGCTAGTCTTGCTAAGAGTTGCAGAATTAAAGATTTTGTCCTGCTATCTGGTCCTGACCAACCTAGGTACATTGTCCCACAACCTGATCCTGACCGACCTAGGCACTTTGTCCTGCCACCTGGTCCTGACTAACCTAGACACTTTGTCCTGCCACCTGGTCCTGACCGACCTAGGCACTTTGTCCTGCCAACTGGTCCTGACCAACCTAGGTACTTTGTCCTGCCACCTGATCCTGACCGACCTAGGCACTTTGTCCTGCCAACTGGTCCTGACCAACCTAGGTACTTTGTCCTGCCAGCTGATACTGACCGACCTAGGCACTTTGTCCTGCCACCTGGTCCTGACCAACCTAAGCATTTTGTCCTGCCAACTCGTCCTGACCAACCTAAGTACTTTGTACTGCCACCTGATCCTGAGCAGCCTACGCAGACATCTCAAGTGAAAACTATTTACCTGGCTGGCGTGTCTGCTATACACTGTCCATGTTTCGTAAGCATCCAACAGAGTGGATATCACTACAGTACAATACAACTTTACCTTGTTGGGGACACTGATGCTCTGTCGGCTTTATGCGTTTGCTTGCAGTCTTCCAAACGCAGAGATCGTCTTTGCAATTCTGCTGCAGATATAAAAGTCGAAATTTGCCTCTCTGGCAAGGGAACTGCATATGCAGGTGAAGATAACGGCTGCATGCACACGAAAATGTTTGGTTGAATGCACCCTTTCAAAGTAGCAGACGGGAAAGAGTTCTTCATTTTTTATGTAGTATTTATCGTAAGAGCAATGTTAACGAATGCCGCCGAAATAAGTCCGTCATGGTGGATTGCGTATCTTGCTCTGACCAGGTGATAAGGCCACAGACGTCAGAAAACAGAAGATCCAAGATCGTGGCCTCGGTCACCTTGGTGTAAGACCTCAGTCCCCCCGGATTCAACAACCGATTTTTGTGTTCTGTACCTGATACGCATATTAGTCAAGAAAAATCGGTCTTCCAGACCAAGAAGTGAATCTAATGCAACAAAACCCTTGTCGCTGGAACTGAGACAGATAGTCCGCGGATAGTACATGGAACCAGCGCTGACATTGCATAAATTCATGGATAATCAGCACGTAGTCGCATAGATCTTTGTAAGAAAGATGTGGATTTACAACAACAACAACAACAACAAATGCTGCGGATCCCATAGACTACAAGGAAGACTTATGATGCAGTACTTAAAGAGGAACAGGCACAAAAACAATTCATTGCAAAGATCAAAACAAAACAGTCATCTTTTTTCGGGCATGTTATGAGAAGAGGCGATTTTGAGCACGTTGTGACAACAGTAAAGATACCAGGAAAGAGAGACAAAGGAAGGCCCAGAGAGAAGATGCTGGACAACCTGCTAAAATGGCACGAGCGTCAGTCCAAAACAGAGTTAGTGAACGACACACGTGATAGAAGCGGAAGGAGGTCCATGATCGCCAACACCAATCGACAAGGCACCTGATGATGATGACGCATGTCAGTAGCAGCGCCATGTACTGAGCCCTGCTGCAAAGAGCATTGCTAAAGAGTGTCGGTGCAAGCATACAACCCTGTCTGACAGAGTTGGCGACTTAAAGGCTGCAGACAATTCTCCTTCAGGCAGTCATTGAGCCATCACGAGGTCATGAAATTGATAACAACTGCAATGAACTTTCCGTGCAACCAAACTTCGCCATCACCTGCCATAACCCTTCTGTATTGATGATATCAACGGCCTTGTTCATGTCGATATTAACTGTGTACACCATTGTGACTTGTACACATTCGAGTATTTATATGCGTGTTTGTATACATTTGCTTATTTTTATGATTGTGTCTACCTAGTATTTTACATATTTTTTATTTGAGTTTTTATGTACAGGTGTGTATATGGGTGATCACGTACCTGCGTGCGTGCTCGCGTGTGTGTTTGTGTTTGTCTGTATGTAGGGTATAATTGTTTTTGTGGATATTTCTGTATATCCGTTGTGGTACAACTAATAGCGATAGTAATTCACAAAAAGCTCTACCCTATTTAACTTCTTTTGGATTCGTAACTAGAACTTCCTGTTTCAATTACACGATATTACACAGCACCGGAAATTTCAAGTTGGCGATGGAAATTAATATGCGATTCATAGTCTCTGTGATCATCTAAAGGGAGGTTATTGAGTGATTTCAATGTTTTACTACTCCAGGGAATCTCAAACTCAGTCTTCACTGGGGACCCGAGAAAATCGAGTTATTTGACCAAGTGTGACATTTATTGAGCACTTGTTTTTTTACGAAAACGGTACGGGGTTTAGCTACAACAATCGTAATGTTCAAAGAGACCCAGTTGCAAATGGTTACCCGGCATACGATTTGGGAAGCATAAAAGCAAGATAAGGAAATGACCTACTCCTTCAAACAAGCTCACCCTGGGGGCCACTCTTCCCCTTCTCTCTCTTCTCACATCACTCTGTTTCATTTGACTCTGTCCAACAGTCACACTCTTGCACACTTTCACACGCGCCCTCATGGTGAGGCCCTTTCATTGCACTTTGGTTGGGCTAGCTTCTGAGGGTGCACAAACCTAGCATAGGTACATACAGACGCACACATGCATCCAAGCACTGGTTTATGCGTCCTGATATCGCACAATGGACTACGGTCTGGGGTGGAAAATGGCGCGCCTCCGCCAGAAGACACTAGTGAGGCAAACATCTAAGCAACAACATTCAAACAAGCTTTAGTTAAGTATATTGAAATCTCTCATCACGATCATCATGAAGCATCATTCTGTCTGAAAAAAACTATTTACCTTGCCAAAACTCCAGCCTCCGCCAGTCATACCCAGGCATTCCTGGATATCTTGATGCCATCGTCTTCTTAGTCTACCCCTGACTCTGTTTCCTGGCACCATACCTTCAATCACTGTTGCACATACTATACTGTTCCAAGCACTTTGCAATAAACTTGCCAAAAACAGAACTAGTTGACACTTGCACGTTGGATTAGAGGCCAGAGAAACAAAGCTGTGGCAAACTGCAGACTCAAAACGTGTGTGATAGAAGAAAAAGTAGCATATGGCATATGTCTCTCACTGACGCAGATTTCAATTGTTTATTGAGACTGGCCCGATGCCATCATAACAACGTGAAGATAAGGGTAAACAAATAAATTATGCCACATCATGATTTTACACACGGAGATTGCCAGGTTGACCACTGAGAATAAAAAGGGCGAGGCGAGGTAAAGACGCGGCCTGGGAACCATATATGTTGTTGAGGATCTTGCAGTTGAAAATGAAACAGTACTCAGTTCAGAGGGAGGGTCGAGATATAACGTGCAACTATTGCGGGACGAGAAAGTGAAGAAAGAGTATTGCCTTTGACTTAATAACAGATCCTAAGTAGTGCGGACGAACATCTGAAGATTACAGTGTGTGGGAGCATGCTAGAGAGATGTGAGATAGAACACGTGAAGAGAGATGTGGGATAGAATACACGAAGAGAGATGTGGGATAGAACATGTGAAGAGATATGTGGGATAGAACATGTGAAGAGAGAAGTGGGATAGAACATGTGAAGAGAGAAGTGGGATAGAACATGTGAAGAGATATGTAGGATAGAACACGTGAAGAGAGATGTGGGATAGAACACGTGAAGGGAGATGTGGGATAGAACATGTGAAGAGAGAAGTGGGATAGAACATGTGAAGAGAGAAGTGGGATAGAACACGTGAAGAGAGATGTGGGATAGAACACGTGAAGAGAGATGTGGGATAGAACACGTGAAGAGATATGTGGGATAGAACATGTGAAGAGAGATGTGGGATAGAACACGTGAAGGGAGATGTGGGATAGAACATGTGAAGAGAGAAGTGGGATAGAACACGTGAAGATAAAGTGGGATAGAACACGTGAAGAGATATGTGGTATAGAACACGTGAAGAGAGATGTGGGATAGAACACGTGAAGAGAGATGTGGGATAAAACACGTGAAGAGATATGTAGGATAGAACACGTGAAGAGAGATGTGGGATAGAACACGTGAAGGGAGATGTGGGATAGAACACGTGAACGGAGATATGGGATAGAACACATGAAGATAGATGTTGGATAGAACACGTGAAGGGAGATGTGGGATAGAACACGTGAAGAGAGATGTGGGATAGAACACGTGAAGAAACAGAGACATTGCATAAAATTGAGAAAAAGACAAGAAAAGAAATTGTCCTTAACAGGTGCCGAAGTCGGGTCGCTAGAGCAGAAGCACAGAGAAAGTATACTGTTGCAGACGGGAGATCATGAGATGTGTACAGAAAGATTCAAGGGAATGCATTATCAAGTTGGCACAGGTGGCGGTAAACCCTGAATATGACATACGCTATGCAAAACACAGCACAACATAGCCAGATAGTCTCTTACATAGGGTCCTCAAGGGAAGAAATAGAGAGATATAGCAAGAGAGAGAGAGAGTGATATATATATATATATATATATATATATATATATATATATAGAGAGAGAGAGAGAGAGAGAGAGGTAGATGCAAAAGTACACGGGAAGAGAATGTATGAAAGAACTAAGATTAAATGATTACGCTTGGATAGGGACAGAAAGAACAACACAGGACCGTGAATTCTGGCAGAATGTAGTCAATCGTTTATGCACATAGAGCAGCGAGTGGCTTTGATTGATTGATGATTTTCAATTCACAATATAATATTGGGTATTATTACGAAACGCAACGAAATGTTCCAGTTTTTAAATCAATCGTTTAAAATGTTATTGAGTAGTGCGAACTAATTTATGTGCTCTGTGCTATGGACAGCAATTCCCAATAAGCCAGAGGTCTCTCTTTCATGAAATTTGTTTTTAGTAGTGCCCCGGCGTTTTTGCAGGGGGCCGTTCGAGACTTGTAAGTGTTCTCAAATTAAAAGCATACATTCAGATTATATGATTTACTGTATATTTATTCGTTTTCGTTCCCTTGTTGTATAATAAATATATACCTATCAGCAAAACAACTGTTTGTAAATTTGTAATACTGTAAACATCTACATGTCAAGCGCATAAAAGCAAAAGGTCTTCTGAACTTCGCAATAGGAGTCAGAATTGTAAAGGGCTACATGCTTGCATTACATTATTTTTGGTTCAATTTGGAACTCCGCTTCATTCTCCACGTAAAGAAAAAAAAAGATGTTTAAAACAAATGTAAAAGTCAACATAAATTCAATTTCTAGCCTGTGGAAATAGAACAGGTCACGAACTTTGATTGTCTAGACTATAGAATTGACAATAATGGCGATTGCTCAATTGATATAAGGAGAAGATTGGCAAAGGCAGAGGCTACAGAAACTGAGAAAACTATGGGAGAATACCTGGTAAACATTCTGATAACCTGTGTTTTTCCAGTGGCAGCATACGACTGTGAAACATGGAAAATTACCAAACATCAAGTTCTTCAAATCAAAATGGTATTGAAGACTCCTCAAAATGCTTTGGACCGAAAAAAATGCAGGCATTCGACAAGAGTTGTGCATAGAAGGGAACTAATTGATAAATTCCATCTTGACAAGAACATTGAAATACTTTAGCCACATCAAAAGGCACAACGGTCTTGAAAGAACGGTAACGTAACGTATGGTGACAGGCAAGAAAGACAGAGGCACCATGTCGATGGCACTAAGATGCCATTGATTGCTTGGGGATGACTCTTGGGCAGGCTGGGGATTTGGAAAGATATTGAGCTTCTTTCAGATGGGCTGTGATGGGAGTGACGTTCTGTAAAGGAGATGCTGCGTTATGATAAGGTCAATAAAATCGATCAACGGTGGAGAGCCGGACATCCTCCAATGGCGCTGGTGTTTGATAGGACACACATTTCAAAATTTGATTGATTATTACCAACAAGTCCCTCTTCTGGAATGAGCAGGGAGCAAGAAATAGATGTAAACCTAATCATACACGGGAAATGAAGCTTGTGACGAAAAGGAGATCTTGGCCAGAATATAAACGGTTGGCACATGGTAGGCAGTTGTGGCGAATACTTAAAGGGAACCGGTATTCCACAGGAAGCTCAGAGGGTTTGATAAATTGTAAATATATCCTATAATATTTGGCTTGGAAACATGGTTTGGAATGAAATTTTACATTCAGACTGTGATCTTTACATACAGATCTCACCGTCGATTATCTAACAATATATAAAAACGGAAAATGTGGATTCCGTGACGAAGTGGTTGAGTCGTTGGTCTCATGATCAGGTGGTATAGGTTCGACTCCGGACTCCGCCGTCTTTTTCACGGTTGCTTGATGCGGAGTCACCCGCATCTTGTAGTCGCCCCCAAGTCGTCTTGGCCTTGCCACTGGGTCGGGCGGCTCGAGACTAGAGAGTGAGGATAACAAGTAGCGCTGATAATCCTTACTAAAATAGCGCCAGCAAATAAATTATGCCATCATCGTCTGCGATGGACAGCGGCCTTTACCTTATATTAAAACGGTCACAAATCTGTGACAAGAAACATTAGGGCTTACACAAATGGAGATGTGGGAACTAGAGTGTGGATCGAGGATGCACACCTACAGGCAGTATCTAACAATAAAATAAGAGAAGTGATGAATAGATACCCCCGGAAAAATTAATAGGTGTCGAGTCTAAATAAACATTGAAGAAGGACATATGATTTAAGTAAAGAACAAAGGTCAGGTCAATGGATTCGACATTTACACTGGGAAAATTAAAACTATGGTGACTAGCAAAGCAGACTCGAAATCTACTTTATACATTTAAAAAAAAATGGTCAAATACTGGAACAAACCAAGAGCTTCTGCCATCTTGGGAACATAACAATGAAAGCAGGAAAGATGTGAAATTGAAATCAGCAAGAGAATAAGGATGGGCAAATCTGTTTTCACCAACATGAGGAATATATTGACATCCATAAAAGTCACTCGGAAATCACAAGTGGGAGTGATGAAGAGTGTTATGTATACCTCTGCATGGTGCAGAAATATGGACAATGCATAAATAATTAGAAAAAAGAATTAATGTATTATAAATAAATATATTTAAAAGAGTGAATATTTTGAAAAAAAACTAACACGAATAAGGTACCCTTAGAGTAAATTATGTGTGCAAGGGGAATTGATGAAATAAATCAGAAAATAATGCTATACAGCTACAATGAATACAAAGCTAAGAGCCAACAAAGCAAAAGATGGATATCAGAAATAACAGAATAAGTAAAGCTCCCAGTGAACGAAATACGTACTAGGGCCACGTCAAGAAACCTCTTTATAACCTGACGCTGAAAGGCAGTCCAACAGTTCATATATTTTGGTCACATTGAAATACAGCGATGTTTGGGCTGGACGTCCCGCTCGATAAAGGAAAGTGAAGCGTATGATATTGCCTCTCCTTTCCAAGTATAGAGATCGCCGCTGGATTCACTGTTCGGCTTGCCGTCCAGGAGTTTCCATGCCAATGGCCTCTCCTGCAGTATTGTGTCCCCAGCAGCACCTTCATGAGGGATCCCTTGTTTCTTACACAGCCTGCTGTGGGGCGCGAACGAGTACCCGGTGGTATAACTGGGTGGGCAGATTGGGCTCATTAGCCTTGGTTGGCAGCCAATCTAAGAAAAGATAAACTCTGACTCTAAACCCGGGTAGACGAAGCTCGGCAGCCTGTTCAGGTAGCTCGCCTAGGAGAGGAGAAACTGACTTTAAACCCACAAGTCTCAGAGTACTGGCTAGTTTTGGGACGATAAGAGTATCATCGGGTGTCTCGAGTAACTATCGTCTGTGGGCAACGACTCCACTGCCCTGTGGAAACCTGGACACCTCGGGAGAGTGTAGGGCTGAGGCAGTAACCCCAGACAGAAAATCCAGAGTGGTTGAACCTAAGGTGGATGGTTTCAAAATTGCGAACTCATTCCGCAGCTCCTGCAGCTGAGCTGGTGTCAAATTGTCATGCTATGCATTCCTTTTGATTACACCAGCGAGGTCGAGAGGGGGATCCTACAGTTTGGGCAACCTATGGTCTCCATATTCAGCGCCCAGGCTTGCGCCCTGAGAGGCTAGTCACAAGGTGCCACGTGGATGGTCTGCAAAGGCTGAGACGTCTATGATGATGATGGAAATACAGAACATCTTGCTGAAAATAATTCTGGAGAAAGGGGAAGCAACTCTGTAAGTGGCAGGATGACTTGAGACAAATGTATTGCTTTAAACCACTTTATAACCTTTTAAGGTTATATCAGTTATTTTTTTTTCCATAGGGGGACTCGGTGGTCTCGAAGTAAGATGTTAGGGATTTTTTTTCACGTGTATTTTCTGGTAAAAATTCCCCTGAACTCTGGGTAGTGAGATCGGGTCTCGTGTTCAGTGTCGAGCATCTTAAAAATAATTCCTTGGCAGTTGGAAATCGAAAAAGGTAGGTTTAACGGCCGCTGCCCGGACAACACTCAAGTTAAAAGTCTACCTAAATTAATTGTACCTTTCCCCATGTGATTTGTTAAGAGCAGCTATAGATGGCGCCTAACTGGCTGCGGGATTAACACTTAACAATAGTGTTTGAGTCTATTAAAATAGACTCCCACATCGATTAAACCACACTCCAAGACACTGGTTGTGTAAAGACTCTATAGAGTCTTTTAAACCAGTATAAAGAAGTTACGTTAAATCAAGCGTTCGACGTATTTAAGAAGAGGTCAGTATAGCTGGAGTAATGGAAAGAAGGCGGATGGGGGAGGGGAGTTAAGGAAGACGACTCAAAATAGAAATACATGGAAAGTATTTATTCTTTGCAATCGCGTGTTGCAGGTGGTCTAAGGTTGATTCTTCCTTTTCTTCGGGTTCGCCTGAAAAGGACATTGTGACTTTGTGTCGCAGTTGCTGCCGTGCTGCGAAATCTGCGCTTTTCGATCCGACATATTATTTCAGCTGCATTATTTTGTAACCGAGTTTGTCTCCCCACTACGATCCCTAATAAATGGTCAGACCACACTAGTGACTAGTACAGCCTTTTTCCAGGGCTGCCACATGGAAGCAGATCATGGTCTTGGTCAGCTATGGTTAGCTGACCCTGATCCAAACATCTAGCTATGAGTTTCTGGCTGCTGTCAGCTCACGCACGCAGTGCTCCTCCAAGGTGGAATGTTTAAAGGGCTGCAGTCTATGCGATGTTAGAGTCGCTGTATCATTCAAACCTCAGCTGATTTCGCTGAGTCGGGTCATAAATCTAATTATGAGTAAAGTGCTGTGGCGCCAAATTGGCAGATCAATCAGATTCGATCAACATCCAATGCATCAATCAGACTAGACGGAAACAGTGACAGCGCAATCTTGTAACGGTAGATTATCGTGCATTTAATTGTTGCTATTAGCTCTGCTACTGCTACACATGCATATTGTGTATGTGCGTGTGTCTGTGTTTGTGTATTTTGTTATATATTTTTTTGTTATTTCTGAGTAATTGTGTTTAGGTAAAACTGTGTATTGGGTTTTAGTCTTTGTAGTTGTGTATATGTGTGTGTATGTTTGCATGTGTATGGGAAGCAGTGTTTGGGTGTATGCTTGTGTGCTTTATTCCGTGTGTATTTCAATGTGTTATTTGTATATCTATATTTATATATTTGTGCAATGTGTACGTATTTATTTGCATTTATATATAAGAGGCACGTTAAAATGAAACCGAAGCTAACTGCACGAAGTGAACATCGTACGATGTGCACAATGACGTCAATTCTGGTGTAAACAGCACATACCAACCGTCAAGTTTGCAAAATGTAATTATTCTCTGACTCATAGTTTACTAGCAGAGAGTTGAAAACATGGCGGGTGTGATACGGAATCCGTCCACAGTTAATCAGCGATCGGTGATTCGGTTTCTAACAGCTGAAGAATGTCGACCAGTTGACATTCATCGCAGAATGCAGGCAGTGTTTGGTAACCCAAATTGTTGCATACATTTTGGCGATGACATCTTCTGACACAACAATATGCGCTTAACTTGGATTCGGAAGAGCTTTCGTTAACTCACGTCCTTTTTTAAATATCGTAGGCCAGTTCTTAACTGTTGTCTTCGACACACTTTTGTCATTAGCCCACTTGCCATGGGCCAGTCACGTCACAGATAAATTTAAAAAATGGCTCACAACACTGTTATTGCTTGCATAGAAAAGCGTATTGTGATGAAGTTTCTTGTGAAACCTGGGGAAATTTGCAGCAGCAACAGCAGTAAGACATGGGAATGGTGTAAAGATGTTAGAGAAGGCCGTACATCCGTGAGCGATGATTTCGACCTTGGTGGCTCTGAACCCACTACATTCATTCCTGTAAATATCCAGATTGTGGAACGCCTTTTCCTGGATGTTGATTTTTACCCACTATCAACAGTGAACAGTACATTTCAATTTTGCATAGTCCGTAGGTGAAAAACGGCCTGGTTTGATCATAAAGGGCGTCCTGCATCTGAAAGATAACGCTTGACCTCATCCGGCTTATATCACTATGTGCTATCTGCAGCAACTCGTCTGAGAGGTATTGCCACATCCACCTTACAGGCCATACCTCGTTCCAAGCGATTTCTACCTGCTTTAACCCCTAAAAGAATTCCTATGAGGATAGCAATTCATAACTGATGACAAAGTGAAACAGGATGTCCTAGATTGGTTCAGACATACTGACAGATCTTACTACGCTAAAGTTTTTTAAGTATTACTTAAACGCTGGAATAAGTGCATAAACGTTGCAGTAGATTATATAAAAACAATAAAAAGTATTCTCACTACTTGAAAAACAAACATTACCGTTTCAAATAAAAACAACAGTTCCGGTTTGTATTGAAAGTCCCTCGTACATGCATATATACATACATGCTAACACACATACATACATGCATACATACTTGCATACATGCATACAAACATACATACACATTAAAATATACATGTAAATGTTTGTGTGTGTGTGTAACCTGATTGGTTTCAAGGTCAAGAAGAATAAGGCACAGTTTCCCTTCTTGCATGCCGTATGACGCGACTTCAGAAAATTGTACATTTGACTGATAACCTGCAGATGTAAAAACCGTTACTGGGAAACAGCACTGCAAAGGATCAAATAAGTCTGCCAAAACTTTGGTTATGGAAAGCCAAATGCAGTGTGGGACCTAACTTTCAACAATATAGCTATTGAATTTTGATTGATTGATTGATACGTGCTTTTGTGTACGTGACAGATTGCATTCATGTAAGTGAGGAATTTCTTATTATCCGTGAAAAGTCTCGCCTATAATAAACTATTATTTATTATTAAAATAATTGGGGGGGGGGGGGGGGGGGGTGTACGACGACGTAACAATTCTGATATGCATCACAGTGAATGAGCTGGTATCAGTTAACGAGTCGTATCTATTTTCTTGCATCATGGTCAACGAACCAGTACGGACCATTAATCGTTTCTTTGCACCCAAACGACGCCCGTGGAAATAGACTTTCAGTAAAACGTAGTCTGGCTAATGAAATAGGAGTCTCAATGGGAAGGCAAATCTTGAACTCTTAAAATAGATACATGAAATCGTATGTGTCCGCCCGAAATGAGCGAATATCGCAGTCTCAATGTACACCCCGACACAACGTAACAATGTCTTTTTCAGGACGAACACAACAGTAGAAATCATTATTTGATAAAAATATCAATTTATCAGTCGCAAATAAGAACATGAAAATGAATATTACTTTTTTATTAATAACATAAAGAATGCAACGGCCATTATTAACAACACAAATAACATTACTGTTATTAGTAAGGTAAATGTCAGTCCCATGGCAACTCTTCATGCACTAAGCCGCGGTCTATGTGAGGTGGGGTGGCCAGTTTCCTTCCTTGCTAATATTACCTTTGCCGTCGGGGAGGAAGTCTAACGTCTGGTCAGACAAAACGTACTGATCAGACATGTTATGGTCAAACAAAACTGGCATAGTCCCTCAACTTAACTTACCCGTGGTCATCCCTGGAAAAAATCTGTTTTCATGGCTTTCTGGCTAGCGAGGTGAAGGTTCGACATGATCCCCGAAGTAGGGAACGACAGGCAGACCAAGCCAAGCATAGTACACACACTTGGAAGACCATGGTACTCTATCATCAGCACACTCGGGATTTAGGAAATCTACATCAACCCACCACTAAATGGTTTTTTTTCAGGGCGCACAAAAGAGTAATGTTACTCATTATGGACATTCAACAACAACAAAAACAACAACAACAACCCATTTCGAGGGGGGTGGGGTGGGTGGGTGGGTGGGGTGTGTGGATTATCTTAGTCCCTTGGTCGTTTGAACTTTGCAATTTCTTAGACTACATGTTTACAATACATTCTATTCGTCTAATTTGGAACTCTGCAGCTTTTTCTATGAGAACATACATCTGTATGCGTAAAATAAATGTAACATCAATCAGGAAACCTTGGTAGTTATGTGGACACACCTTGTTGTTGTGATAAGAATATCACATTACCTGTAGAAAAGTTGCTAGTGTGCTTTCATGATACCCAAGAACTTATGAAAATCAAAGGTAAATCAGACATAAATGAAATTAATGATGACGTATTTCATCCTCATCAGTCCCTTAACATGAAAGGTGATTGTGGTACAAATACTGAGATTGTTGGATCAGTTCCCGCCACTCCATTGTGGTACCAATACTGAGATTGTTGGATCAGTTCCCGCCACTCCATTGTGGTACCAATACTGAGATTGTTGGATCAGTTCCCGCCACTCCATTGTGGTACAAATACTGAGATTGTTGGATCAGTTCCCGCCACTCCATTGTGGTACAAATACTGAGATTGTTGGATCAGTTCCCGCCACTCCATTGTGGTACAAATACTGCAGATTGTTGTATCAGTTCCCGCCACTCCATTGTGGTACCAATACTGAGATTGTTGGATCAGTTCCCGCCACTCCATTGTGGTACCAATACTGAGATTGTTGGATCAGTTCCCGCCACTCCATTGTGGTACAAATACTGAGATTGTTGTATCAGTTCCCGCCACTCCATTGTGGTACAAATACTGCAGATTGTTGGATCAGTTCCCGCCACTCCATTGTGGTACCAATACTGAGATTGTTGGATCAGTTCCCGCCACTCCATTGTGGTACAAATACTGCAGATTGTTGGATCAGTTCCCGCAACTCCAGGTACCAATACTGCAGATTGTTGGATCAGTTCCCGCCACACCTCTTGATTTTCGGTCAGGATATCGAACATTCCGTGCGGACGAGTTAACCTCATTTGTATGATTGTCGTTGTTGTGCATTGAGGCGGCTAGCGGAGATTTTTTTTCTCAATTATTTCTGCAATATGGGTGTGACTTGGGCCGTTTTAAACATGGCGGAGATCATCCCTCTTCAGACAACGTGTCGCTCCACATTGTGAATTTTTCTATGCTCTCTGTCTACTCAGGCATGACGTCACAGGTTCACCATAAAGGTTACGCCTTTCCGTAATCTTTTTCCGGCCTCGTTTTCATCTTGGCCGTTTGGTTATTAATTGCTCTTGTATTAATCGCTGTTTTCGACTGTATTGTATGAAATGTCGATTGTAAATCATCTCGGCGCTTTGATGGGCACAAGTCCAATTGGAAAAACGCACATGAAACACATTATCCAAGAGGAATCTGTAACACTGCATTTGTAGACTCAAAGATCACAGAAAAACACACATGATTTAGAAGCGAATCAGATCAGAAGCCATGTCTGCGCTCTACTTGGAAGGACCAATGATGACGCAAGTACAATATGGACAGCAAAACACCTTCCTCCACATCACGTGCTGAGTAGCCATCAATCCTACAGTGCCCCAATTCTGATTCATTATTTTCATTTCGACCTCTGCGGCTCTTCTTCGTCAAGTTATCTTAGGTGGGTCTCTCGTTTGCATTCCCTTTGGTATACATGCCAAGGCAGTTTTGGTGACGATGTCTGGTTCTTCTCTTAGGACATGGTTTATTACTTTCCAGTGTCGACTGGTTATTATAGTCTTAATATTTTGATTATTCCGTTGTGATTTTTGGAGAGAAAATTATATCTTTCACAGGCAGATTGTGCTGTTGCTGGTGTTATTGTTAAATGCCCACAAAAAGAAAGTTTACTTGTTTTTTACTTGTTTGTGCTGTTTGAAAAGAGCGTTAAGTGGTAGATTGTCCTAACTTTCCTTACATTCCAAGTGTACGATGAAGATGCACGGTGGTCCTCCATGCAGTTGCGCTATGCTTGACTTCATCTGCGGGACGCTCACAACTACGTGGGTCCCATCGATTTACATCTTTTTGGTCTCCAGGCTACCCTGAAAACATCCTGTTTCCAGGGAACGCAACATGGAAGAGAGATAGTAGTCTTGGTCAATATATTATGCCAGTCTCCGACGCGACGTTCTGGTTCTGTGCCTGAGCAGACTATCGTCTCAGTTCCCTAGGCAGATTGCGTGAAAAGATAACAATTGTTATGTATTTTTTCCGTTACTCTCTATCACTGCCCACCTTACAAAAGCACATCAAGCACGCAACGTCTGTACATTCTTAGTTTGGTGGTTGTGTTGTAATGTGGGATGAATTCCAAATGTTTATGCTAACCAAGGGTTTTCTGTCTTTGTTCATTTTGTTTTTGATGTCTGAGTCTTTTCCGTCGTCTTCTTTATATATGATTACGAGGTATGTAAATGTTTCCGTCTTCGCTAATTCTTCATTATTTCCTGTTTTATTTTGTGTATGATTCAAAATCTCCAATGCCATCACTTCTTTCTTTTTTTAAAATATTAATATTCAGTCTAGCTTGCTTTTTATACGCTTTCAGTCTTCCCATTTTTTCTTGAATGTGTTGATAGGAGTACGCAAATAATGCAAGGCCATCTCTGCATTCCAGATCTTCCATTGCAGACACTATTATCCAGCGTATCCAAGGAATTATAGGGCAATAGTACTGCAAGTACAACGCATGTAATTTGGTGAATAACTGAAACGGTTGAAATGAAGGCGGAAAATCGTGCTGTCGGCAAGATAGATGCTGCCAGGATACTGATTTATGCATCGATCCTAATCAGAAGTCCACAATGATGCAGCAGTTGGTACTCAAGAAAGGTTTTTCTTGGCATTCACTGTCATAGAGATGGCATAGCCGGCTCATAAACATGATGTACGGTGCACCAGCGAAAAGTGTGTAGAATATAAATGTACTGCTCATCTAGTTGCTGACAGTCTTGTAATGTGTTTGGACTTCACTATTATTTAAGGATATGCACGTTTCATAAATGCTCAAGAGGGATTTGGTGGTTTTTTATGCTAATCGTATAGATAACTTCAGTCTTGGTGAATTTTCACTGGTAGTTGGTTTGTTGTGGTTCTTATTTTATTTTGGACCGTGCATTTTGGACATGGATTTTCCATTTTGTAAAGGTAAAGGCGGGAACCACGGCAACAATTGCTGTAGGTGATGAGGATAAACTCGCTGAGCTAATATTGAATTATACAGCCCAAATAGATCTCGAATGTTCTACCACGCAGGAAATAGACAGAACTGTTAATCACCTGTTACGGGTTTTGTTGTCTGTGTAACGGTAATTCAATCCTTATCTCTGTCACACACAAATCCGTCCTCCAGAAAACCACAGGAGAACTCTGATATAACCCAAATAGCGTTTTTGGTGCTACTGAAATGAGCGCGTCTTAAAATAAAAACTACGATTCCATTTTTCTTGAACGTAATCCAGTATTATATTGGGAGATTAGCACATGCCCTGGCCGAACGATTTTCAATCCTTCTCCAACAAATCAGCAGTGGTTTAAGATTAACTGTTTATAAAGAAAAATAAAAACAACTGCAGTGGATGAAACTCAGAAGTGGATAATAGCACGAACAAGAATGAATCAGTTCGATGTGGAGACAAATACTCGTATCTTCTTAGTTGTCCATCTCAAGCAATAGTGGCGACATATCGAATATTTCTGTCTTGAGGATTAAACTTTTGCTGTATTTGGATTATAGTGTGAAAGAAATTGTGCTGTTTATCAACCTCGCTCTCTGGTCCCGAGCTACCTGGGACCAGTGGCAATATATAAGTCAAGATTGGCAAGATATAAGTCAAGATTGGCAAGATATAAGTCAAGATTGGCAAGATATAAGTCAAGATGAGTGGAGGTAACTCAGGATGCAGGCATGGTGGTCTCCCTTGACATCAGGCGTCGTTTGAAACTTGCGGGATTTGATCGTCTACCGTTTCCGTTCATCCCTTTAAGAGGTGAGTGTCTTTTCTCTAAATCACAACGAACCCAAAGATAACAAAATTAAAACAAAAACAAAAACGTATATAAGAGGATTTATAACCTTGCATCAAACAAACAAACAAACAAACAAGCAAGCAATGAAAGAAACAAAAGAAGCAAACAAAGAAGCAAGCAAAAAAACCAAACAAAGAAACAAACAAACAAGGACGTAAACATACAACAAGCAAGAAAGCAAACATACAATTAAAAAAAAAAAAAGAAAGAAACAAGCAAACTAACAAACAAACAAGGAAACAAACAATCAAGCAAGCAAAGAAAGAAAAAAGAAAGAAACAAACAACTAACAAACAAAGAGGGACATGAAGTCATGCGACATCTCATCAGAGGGCTGGGAAGAAATTGCTCAGGATCGAGCTATCTGGAAACAGTCAGTTGGAGGGGGCATAGTGGCTGCTAACGCTCGCAGAGGTCTTCTGGCTGCAGAGAAAAGAGAAAAACTGAAGAGATCAAGGAAGACCCAGTCACACCAGCCTCCTCAGTATGGTTGTAGGATCTGTGGCAGGGACTGTCACTCGCGGATCGACCTTTACAGCCATAGCAGACAGTTTCGAAATACAAGAGACAGCTGGATAAAGCTTACAGGGCGCCACTCGCATGGTCTATAGAGACTGAGACGTCTATGATGATGATGACATTTTGCATGATTAGACGTTAGTCTCCTCTCCCTTAAGCGAATACAGAAATTACTTACTGCTATATAAAAATCTACACGAGCAAGTAACAGAATACTTGCGGATGTGACGTCACGTGATTGTCGGGTGACATACAATGTATGTCATCCTTTCAGTCAATTTCTTTTCTTCTACTTTCTAAGGGACTAGGATGTCACATACTTCATTTCACATTTCTATGTAACCTTTATTATTTAATACTTGTTAGTTATTGTTATTTGTGGCCTCTCTCTTCACTGAAATGAACATTTGATCTTACAGCAATTATTTGCTTTTTCATCTTGTCAAAAGACCGGTATAACTCATACGTCTTGGTGTCATTGTGGATGTTTCATTTTGCTTGTTTAGACTTTCTGATTTCTTCTTCTTTTTCTTTTTTCTTTTATCTTTTATATTTTATCTTTCATCTTTGTTCTTTTCCCTCTTTTTCTTTTCCTTTTTCCTTTTCTTTTTCTTTATTTTTCCTTTTTATCTTTTTCTTCTTGTTCTTCTTTGTCTTCTTCTTCTTCCTCCTGTTCGTACACTTCCAGAGGTCAAATTGAATATATATTGACAACGGTGGTTAGCCTCAGACTATTGGTATCTCTATAGAGATTGTCCAGCAATGGTATCAATAATTGCGACATGGGCTTTCACTCTTTCTTGTATATTGAACAGTTGTTTGGCATATGCTCAGTAGTAATTTCGTCAGAGCCGCAGGCCGACACATTCATCCGTCATAATCTTTGTTTGATAAACAGATGGCATCTCCGTTTGTTGTAGTCTGTTCGGAGACTTCCTGATATAACCAAAGGAACTGTGTCTCTACTTAATAGAACGACTGGTGGTTTAAAAAAAATATATAGTTTCGCCCACCGTCTGTTTGACGTTAGTATTGTCTCTTACTCTAAAGTTTAAACATTTTATAGGTTCAGCGCTCTTTAGGGGAGCTGGGGAGTTTATTCCACTATAAGACAATCTGTTATTATCTGATGTGAAGAATAGGCATCAATGGATAACGGCGTCCGAACCCGTACCTTTCTAGCGAGAAGTCGGCGCTCTGCAATTCTGTTTCACACACGATCTTGGAGCACAGTACAGCGGCTATCAGAATTATATGGACAACGGTATAGAAGACAATACATGATGTTATTTTGAATGCCCACAATGGGTAGGTTTACTCTTTTGTGATCTCTGAAAGTGGGATTCCTTGGAGAAGTGGTTAAGCCGTCGGCCTCGTGATCAGGTGGTGTGGGTTCGACTCCGGACTCCGCCGTGGTTTTCACGGGTGCTTGATGCGGAGTCCCCAGCATCTCGTAGTCGCCCCCTAGTCGTCTTGTCCTTTACTTTGCCACTGGGGTCGGGCGGTTCGAGACGAGAGAGTGAGGATAAAAAGTACCGCAGTTGATTATTACTAAAAATAGCGCTAGAAAATAAATTATGCCATCATCGTCTACGGTGAACGGCGCCTTTGCCTTTTTTAAATCTCTGAAACGGACGTTAAGTGGCGGGCTGCAGTAGCTTTCCTCACATTTCGCGTGTGCTGATGAAGGTGGACCCAGAACTTTCAGGCGGTTTTGCTATGCTTTGCTTTATCTATGTGTCGCTCACTACTACCGGGATCACGTCGATCGCTGACCCTGTTAGTCAGGCTGCCATGAAAATAGCCTCCAGGGATGGCTACGAGGAAGCCGAGGTGAGGGTCTTGGTCAGATATTGATGCTAATGATGCAGATGGTGATGTGGCGACGATGACATGATGGCGGTGATGATGATGGGCATGATGGCGAAGATTGAGATTACGATGGGGATGGAAATGATGGTAATGATGAAGATGATGGTTTTTATGGAGATGATGGTGACGATCGAGATAATGGTGGTGATGGAAATGATGATGATGATGGAAATGATGGTGGTGATGGAAAAATATGGTGATGATGGAGATGAAGGTAATGATGGAGATGATGGTGATAATGAAGATGATGATGGCAGTAATGGAGATGATAGTGATAATACAAATGATGGCGATGATGGAAATGATGGTAATGATGGAGATGATGGTGGTGATGGAGATGATGGTGGTGATGGAAATGATGGTGATGATGGAGATGATGGTGATGATGGAAATGATGATGGCGGTGATGCAGATGATGGCGATGATAAAGATGCTGGTGGGGATGGAGATGACGGTGGTGATAGAGATGATGATGGCGGTGATCGTGGTTATGATGATAGTTATACTGATGAAGGCGTTGATGATAGAGATGATGGTGTGATGGAGATGATGGTGGGGATGAAGATGATGATGATGATGATAATGAAGATATTAATGGTGGTAGTGCTCATAATGGTGTTGATTGGATGATGACGGAGAGGGTGCTAATGTAGATGGAAATGATGTAGATGATGATTGAGATGATGTTGAAGAGGATAATGATAATATTGATCACGAGTGCACACAGAGGGATTGAATTAATCTGGGATCAGGATTATGGAGGCAACATAATGTGAACTTTACAAAGTACACAATTTTGTTATTTGATGTTTAAAATCCTTAAATCTTGCTGACGATTTCCACATGAATTGTTGTTGAGTTTTATTAGGATGTGCTCAACGAGTGAATTGAGCTCCTTGATATGAAGATACAAGAAGCATTAATAAGAGCATTTAACTACAACGAAGACTTTTAATAATCAAAGATAATTATAAAGTTAACACGCCAGCTGCTCGTTTGCGTAGACTTCTATTTCTCCTCTGATCTCTGGATAATGAGATCGGACTGCCGTGTTAGGTGTCAAGCATGTTAAAGAATACTTGGCAGTTGGAAATTTTTAAAAAGTTGGCTAAAGCAGCTGCCCAAACAAAATTCAAATTGAAAATCTACCCAAGTTATTTGTACCTTCCCCCATGTGGTTTGTAAAGAGGAGATATTTATGGCGCCTAGCTGGCTGCGGATTTATTTTAGCTCTAGTGTTTGAGTCTATTAAAAACTACCCTCCAAGAAACTGGTTGTATACATACTCTGTAGAATCTTCTAATTCAGTATAAAGACGTTAAGTTAGATTAAGTATTTAACCAACTTTCCCGTAAAATTTAAAGGTTGTAAATGGCCTCTACTGTAACCTGATTTCCTATCAAACGTGGAGGATCCAGGACGGGTCATTCAGAAGCATATACCGAAAAATGTAGATTTTAAAATATTCACTTACATCAGTATCGAGATTAGCATCCTCAAGTCACGTTCCAACAGAGACGCAGTCATTGAATTTTGGAAATAACGCACCACCCTGAAGTTAACATTGAATAAGATGCAGATGAAGAGATCGAAATAAACGATGTTTTGACTAATGAAACAAATACGTTTAAAATAAAAAAAAAACGACTGTTTAAGAATTCACCAAAGAGATACCACCATTAAAAAAAAATTACACTCCTTAAGTAACCCCCAAGCTCCCCCCCCCCCCCCCCCCCCAAAAAAAAATGCCTATCAAATTGTACTGAAAAAAATGTAGTTTTTAAAAATAATTGTACTTGTTTTAATCATAAGTGTACCCATTGGAACATAGAGTTAGTGGTCTAGAGGTAAGTCGTTGGCATTTGGTGCTGGAGGTCGCGAGTACAAATCACGGTAGAGACTGGGATTTCTTCACGTGAACGTTATAATATTTCCCCGAACATCTGGGTAATAGAGATCGGACGCCCGTGTGTAAGACTGTGGTGTGAAGTCTGTGGTGGTGTGAAGTCTGTGGTGTCAGGTCCATGTTGCCAAGTCTGTGGTATCAAGTCCATATTGTCAAGTCCATGGGGTCAAGTATGTGGTGTCAATTATATGTTGCCAAGTCTGCAGTGTCAAGTCTGTGGTATCAAGTCTATAGTGTCAATTCCATGGTCTCAGGTTTATGGTGTCAAGTCTGTTGTGCCAAGTATATGGTGTCAAGTCTGTGGTGTGAAGTATGTGGTGTCAAGACCATGGTGTTAAGTTTGTGGTGTCAAATCTATGGTGTCAAGTCCATAGTGTCAAGTCCATGGTGCCAAGTCTATGGTATCAAGTCTGTGGTGCCAGGTCTCTAGACATGTCCCTGTTAAATTTAGCCTACCCAGCAGAAAACGGCCTGCACTCTGCTTTTGGCGGTGCTGATATCCTCTGACCTGTGGGATAGATGTCGTGCTACATGCCGTCCCACTAACACTTCTAGGAGAAAGGTCAATCTCAATGGTAGGAGACGGATGTGTATATAGTCTGGATGTGATGCTTTTCATTGTATGTTATGTTTCTGGGCTATACAATGAACTTTATTTTACACAAGGTATCCGAATTTCATCATCATAGGCGTCTCTAAAGACCATGCGCGTGGCGCCCTGCAAGTTTTGTCTAGCTCTGTCTCCGCTCCGGAATTTCGACACTGTCTGCTATGTCTGCAAAGGCCAATCCGCGAGTGATAGTCCCTGCCACAGATCGTAAAACCATACTGAGGAGGCTGGCGTGACTGACTGTTCATTTATCTCTTCAGTCGTTCTCTTTGCTCTGTAGTCAGAAGACCTCTATGAGCGTCAGCAGTCACTATGCCACCTCCAACTGACAGTCTTCAGATAGCTCAATCCTGAGCAATTTCTTTCCATCCCAGGATGGGATGTCACATGACTTCATGTCCCTCTTGCATACGTCCTTGAATCACAGCGTGGTACGGCCGATTCTTCAAACTGCAATGGCTAGCTGTCCATAAAGGATATCCTTTGGCAGCCTCTCGTCTGCCATGCAATTAACATGTCCCAACCACAGAAGACGTCTTTGGCTCAACATCGAGTACATGCTGTGAGTGTTTGCTCTCTTTAAGACCGTATTATGTGACACTCTATCTTGCCACCCAAATTCAGAATTTAAAGTCCTTAAATTAATTGTTGTTTGTTGATGATCAGATCATCTTTTACCAGCATGGAGAAAGCCTACAATAACCTAACCTATCTCAATTTTGCTTGTAATGAATAAGACACGAAGATCAATACAGACAAGACAAAGACTATGTTAATCTTTAGGAAACACGTGCATATACGTTTCCACAACAGTGTCACTGGTTGCAAGCAAGTAAAGGAGTTCAAATACCTAGGTAGTATGTTCACTGATTACGGCAGAGTGGACATAGGGATTGCATATATCAAATTGCACTGATTTTGAAACACCCAAGAGTGCTTCATTCCACTTAGAGGATGCTGATAAATACACTATTTATTTCTTCATTGTGTTACTAATGTCAATCTTGGTCATTACTAGAAACCCATACGAATAAGATCCAGAGCTTTGAAATACGCTATGTGAGAAGTGCGACCGGAAAAAATCAATCCGTGACAGAATCCGCAACACCACGCCGAGGCAGACAGGGGGGAGTAACTCAGTTAGTGCCTACATTAACTTCCACCAAAATCTAGTGGCTTGGTCACTTAGTCAGAATGCATTATGACCAGTCTGCAGCGAGAGCAACAGCACAAGCTCCGCACTTAGTAATAACAAGAGATCCAGGCATCCAACCTCTTTGCAAGACGCTGAAAAGCAAGAGCCTTTAGGACAAAAGAAGACCAAAATGCTTTGACAAAAAATGTCTTAGAGTTCTATTGCACATTGTCTGATAATAATTCAAGACCAGCATGCTTATAAGAGAAATCACCAAACATCCATTAGTTTCTACCGTCATAAGAAAAATAAATGGTAGACATACCTCAGGCATTTGCTTAGAATGAAGAACAACAACCTTACATTACAGGTAATGATTTGGGCTCCAGCTGGTAGCAGAAAGAGAGGACGGCCACAAAAGACTATTCCCAGAGGAGAGGGTTCAGCTGTGAGTCTAAACAACATAGAGAAGCTTCGAAAGGTAGCGTCGCACCGTTCAAACTGGATGACACTTGTCCTTGCCATATGTGTCGTGTTTGGCGCTAAACAGAAAAGATGGATCGATGGATGGATTAATGGATGGATGGATAGATGGACGGACGGACTGACAGATAGATAGACAGACATATATACAGATAGGTATATAGATTGATAAATAGATAGAAAGACATATATATATATATATATATATATATATAAATATATAGACAGACAGACAGACAGACATACAGACAGTTAGACAGACAGACAGACAGACAGTTAGACAGACAGACAGTTAGACAGACAGACAGACAGACAGACAGACAGACATACATACATACAGACAGACAGACAGACAGACAGACAGACAGACAGACAGACAGACAGACAGACAGACAGACAGACAGACAGACAGACAGACAGACAGACAGACAGACAGACAGACAGACAGACAGACAGACAGACAGGCAGGCAGGCAGGCAGGCAGGCAGGCAGGCAGGCAGGCAGGCAGGCAGGCAGGCAGGCAGGCAGGCAGGCAGGCAGGCAGGCAGGCAGGCAGGCAGGCAGGCAGGCAGGCAGGCAGGCAGACAGACAGGCAGACAGGCAGACAGACAGACAGACAGACAGACAGACAGACAGACAGACAGACAGACAGACAGACAGACAGACAGATAGATAGATAGATAGATAGATAGATAGATAGATAGATAGATGAACGAGTCGTCATCTACAACTTACCGACGCCTAGGATGATGTAATAATGTGCTAAAGCAGTGACAATTTATTTAATACGTATCTAAAACATAATAATATTGACCAATCCAAAATCAATCGCACAAAGACGTTTGTTGCATGCGTGGACGGATATAGCAGTTCTATTCTGTCTATTTAAGGCCATCAAATTTGTGGATGATCTAGTCATCATGTGAGGAACAGAACAATCATTACAAAAAAGACTCAACAAGATCAATGACACAAGCCAAGGCGTTTTGTATGAGTAAAAATGCTAGTAAAACAATAGCAAACAAGTCCAAAGATTATATATCAGCATCGAGGGACAGATCACAGAACAAGTGCAGAGGTTTCTATATTTGGACAAAATTATTACAGAGAATGGCCGCTGTGAGGTTGAATTCGAACTAGGATCAGAGTAGCGGTGAAAAAAAAAGAAAAAGGCATTGAGAGAAAATAAAAACGTCTAACAAATAACATCAATTTTGAGCTTCGGAAATGAATACCCGCTACATATATCTGGTTCATCGCATTGTACAGCTCTGAAACATGGACATTATAAACAAACAGAATGAACACACATTAAAAGATTTTGAGATGTAGTGCTATTGTAGGATGCAAAGATAGAACTGGACAGAACAAAAGATCAATTGCTTAGAGATATCAGGTCACATAGACAATTAATGACGAATACATAAAAAAGTTGATCGTTTTGGCTTGCTCTTAACGTGAAACGTCGAGACTTCCTTAGAGATATCAGGTCACATAGACAATTAATGATGAATACATTAAAACGTTGAAAGTTTTGGCTTGCTCTTAACGTGAAACGTCAAGACTTAATTTTGAAAATACTAGAAGGCAAAAATTCATGGGAAAAGATGAAGAAACAATTACATCACACACGCGTGCAAGAACAGCGGGGTGCAGTCTTCTATCGAACTGAAGAGATCTGCTAGGGACAAAAGACGGTGGCGTGACATGAACAGAAGACTTCAACACCAGTCTCTGGATTGACTAATAGGACAGTGACGTAACATGATCAGAGGACTTAAACACGTCTCCGGACTGACTAACACAGAACAGTGTCGTGACATCATTAGAAGACTTCAACACCAGTCGCTGGACTGACTAACAGAGGACTTCGACGTGACATTATCAGAAGACTTTAACACCTGTCTACGGACTGAATATCATAGGATAGCGGAGGGGGGGGGGGGGTCCCAGAAAGGGGGGGGGGTTTGAGGTGTGAGGGTAACGGTTTGAACTATGTAAATAATTATGCCAATACAATCAAATATGTTTTCTTGTACTACTTCTTGATCGTCATCTACATCTTCTCTTTCTTCTTCCATGTCTTCTTCTCTTAAACCTTTGTTTGCCGGTAGAATTCCATATCATTGACTCTAACAAAGGCAGCTGTCCGGTCAGAGTTCCTGTCGCATAGCTTCCTTTACTGGGATACAGCCGATCACAGGTGAATAATAGGCAGGTCAGCCATAAGTACATATATTAGTCGTATCAATCCAAAACACACTAAAATGAAAGCATGATTTCACTCCATTGTATCACATTGCCTAACCTTCAGTTAGCTGATATCTCAGAGGAAATAATATCTTTCATTGCTACACGGTAATTGCAAGACGAGCAAGTCATGGTTCTATTAATGTAAACTTCGCTATCGCATTGGAACAGAAAATCCTGTCATGCAGTGTTTCTGAAAGGTCATTGGCTTACGTCGAGATCACGTCACAAATGTCAGTGTGTGGAATACTATTCAGCAACAGCCTACTGTAGATACAAGCCTTCTGACTTACGGAGAATTCCCTTTGAAACGTCCCATTCCACGGCTGACTAAATAACGGAATGTGCATGTGTCAACTATCAGTGCAACTAAAATAGGGTGTTCGAGAAACAAAGATGGATGTGCAGTTGGTTTCAGGGCAGGATTCTGTGTAAGGATCATTCTCAACAGCAATTTGTTGTATATTATATCGTGACTTTGTTTTCTTTCTCTATGTAGAGCATGGGTTGGTTATACACCTTGGCACAATATGCGTTCCGTTATTTAGTCGGCGGCGAAATGCAATGTTTCAAAGGATTTTAACGGTGAGTAAAACTGATTATCTAAACAAGGTCATGGTTCAACAGTCTAAAGAACCGTACTCTGACACTTTCAGCAGTGAAATCGTGAAAGTTCTGCTGGTACCACAATGCGATGTGTTCTCATGGTTTGCCCCCTGTGATACACCATAACACAGTTGCTGGCAAGATGATGAGGCATACGATTCACGAGTGAACGTGCTTGACATTAATTGATGACGGAGGAAACGGATAGAGTACGATGACGATGGATAGCTCGTGATGCATTGCAATGTTATGTTCATGCGGCCAGCTAGGTTGCGGGACAGACGAGAGACAGAGAGAGAGAGAAAGAGAGAGATAGAGTAAAAGAGATATCAGAGTTTAAGATAGAGATAGAGAAAGAATGATATAGAGCGTGCGAGAGACAGTAAAAGAGATATAGCGAGTGAGAGACAGAAAGAGGAAGAGAAATATAGAGCGTGAGAGAGAGAGAGCAAGAGAGATATAGATCGTGATATAGAATAATATATAGAGTAAAGAAGATATAGGGAGTAAGAGAAAAAGAGAGAGATACAGTAAGAGAGATTTAGAGCATGAGAAAGAGAGAGAAAAAGAGATTTAGCGAGTGAGAGAGAGAAAGAGACAGATATAGAGTAAGAGAGATTATAGGGCGCGAGGGAGAAAAAGAGTAAGAGAAAGAGAGATAGAGCAAGGGAGATATAGCGAGGGAGAGGGATAGAGAGATATATAGAGTAACAGTATATAGAGCCAGAGAGAGTAAGATATATAGTGAGTGAGAGAGAAAGAGAGAAATACAAAGTAAGAGAGATAGAGAAAGAGAAATAGAGAGAGAGAGAGAGAGTAAGAGAGATTTAGAACGAGATTGAGAAAAAGAGAGATATAGAGTAAGAGAGATATAGACCGAGAGAGATAGAGTAAGATCTACAGCGAGTTAGAGAGAGAGAAGAGAGATATAAAGAGAGAGAGAAAGTAAGATAGATATAGCAAGTGAGAGAGAGAAAGAGAGATATATATATATATAAAGTGAATGAGAGAGAAAAAAAGATAGATACAGTGAAAGAGATTTAGGGAGTGAGAGAGAGATAGAGAGAAAGAAATAGAGTAATAGATATATAGAGCGTGAGAGAGAGATAGAGTAAGAGAGGTATAGCGAGTGACAGAGATATAGATAGAGAGACATAGAGAGAGAGAGAGAGTAATAGACATATAAAGCGAGAGATATAGGGTAGGAAAGATAAAGCAAGAGAGAAAAATATAAAGAGAGAGTAAAAGAGATATAGAGCGAGATAGATAAATAAAGTACGAGATATATAACGAGTGAGAGAGAAAGAGAGAGGGAAAATAAGAGAGAGAGGGCGAGTGACAGTAAGAAAGAGAGAGATAGTGTAAGAGAAATATAGCGAGTGAGAGAGAGAAAGAGAGATATAGTTAGAGAGAAAAGATTTAGCGAGTCATAGAGGGAAAGATAAATATATAGATTTAGAGGATAGAGATTCAGAGAGATATAAAACGAGAGAGAGATAGAGAAAGGTATATATTTATATGTAGAGAGATACATAATGAGAAAGAGAGAGTGTAAGATATATTAAGCTAGTGAGAGAGAAAGAAAGTGAAAGAGAGAGAGAGAGAGAGAGAGAGAGAGAGAGAGAAAGAAAATAAAGATGCATAAACTTATACGCACGAAGTTGAATGATTAATTGACTAAATACACAATTCGATAACAACGTCGGAGTATTAAGTTGAGAATTAGCACGTCTTCATGCCGAAGACGGATGTGTCGGACTGAAAAGTGCAAATATTGCAGTTCAACTGTAAACTAGAAATACAACGCATTCCGTTCTCCCGACTACATTCTGTTACTTGCAAAGCCCTGTTCAGGACTTGGTAGCGGGAGATTGAGAACGAACACAGAAGAAGAATGAAAAGCACTTCTTAATTCTGCCAGCCTGTGTGTTCATCACAGTAGACGAAACATTTGCACTGTATATGTGTATATGAGATTTAACCAAGTTACCTTAATGTTGTTAGGGTTCACTGTAGTCGAGGCATTGGATTCTCAAAGCGATGAACGGAAACTGTGGGTATCAAATTATAAAAGTATCAAGCGACCCCTGGTCTCAAGGGATGTAAGACCAGATATGCCGGTATCTGAGTTATTCCCAGTCGTCTTAACTGACCGTCTTGCCACTGGTCCAAAGCAGCTTTGGACAATAATGTGAAGTTAATGAAAAGCGCAGTTGCTTTGTCACTGTAATTCAAATACAGCGCGAGTTATATCTTGTTCTAGTTTTGTGTGTCCTACTGGTTTTGCCATGAAATGTCACAGAGAGACGGGATGAGTAGATTTCTTATTAGCGCCAAGTGGGAGGCTAGTGCTGTCGATAGGTGACACTTCTTGAGAGTGTCAGAGTGACCCTCGATCCACCGACGCCGATATCGATCCCTTGCTCCTCCTGCACCGGAAACCTGAATACGTCATGCTCTTGCTGCAGGCTGATCATAATCCATTCTGACTAAATGTTAAAAACCCTTTGAATTGTTGGACGTCAAAACAGGCATTAACTGGGTTTGTCCCCACTGTTTGCATTATTGTAGTGTTTCGGACACGGTTACGGGTTATCTTTCCAGCTTCACGTCTCAGACAACGCATATGACAGCTCTGGGTCTTACTCTTATGTAGTTCTAGTAAGAAAGACCAAGATTGACATTAGTTACGAAATGTATGAAAACACAGTGCATGAATCAACCCTCTTTTAGTTGAAAGAAGCAAGATACATCATCAATACAAGAATCGTCTGATGATGTCAGCATCATTGCTTGCGATTGGCAACTAACCTTGCTCAGAATGCTGCATATTAATATGACTGTTAAAACAGCAGAAGAGCTCTAGTTTGTGAATATTTATTTTAAAAATGTCTACACAATTGAATGTTCATAGATGAAATTATTCAGAACGATGCCACTTTGCCTTTCGCTTGTAAACGAATTTCAGGAGCATCTTTCACAATAATCTAACAATAGTCTGCTATAGATCGTTCAGAAATGTGTGTCCGTAATCTCAAGCAATTTTCGCTAAACATAATTGACGTATTGAAGTGAATATTTGTGTACAGTCCTAGATTGTCAATGACCTTCAGATTGTGTGTGTCGATTAATGCAACGGTTAAGTGGATTTAGCACAGTGCAGTATATGTTTTATGTAGTTTTAAAAAAATAACTTCTGAGAGCAACGTGGCGCAAACATCATATTCCACGGTACATCACAAACAAATTGTTTCAAGGCAATTCGAAGGCGTATTCTTACCACAAACGAGAAGAGTGCATGTCACATAAGATTTTACTGAAAACATATTGAATTGTAAATGATCTGGAAACAATGGAGGTTCATAACTTTATTCGTGTTCATATAGTAGAACAAGTTGTAGAGATGTAGTCAACAAATGGACTACCTTAAGCTGAGTGTGACAACTCCATGCTCTCCACAATTGTTACCGGCTAGAGAAATTGTAATCCATCTTACTCCCAGTTTGGGGACTTTGAGACACTGATGCGGTCAGGCCCAACATACCGACCAGGACATCGAGCTAGGGTCAGGCATAATATATTGAACAATCCCACTATCTCTCTTTCATTTAGCGTTCCATAGAAAAGGGCTGTTATCAATGTAGTCTAGTTGACGAGATGTGCTTCGACGTGTGACGAGATGTGCTTCGACGTGATACCCGTAGCAATGAGCGTCACGCTGATGAAGCCAAGAATAAAACAACCGCCTGGAAGATCGCATTCCACCTTCATCAGCCCGCTCGGGATTTGAGAAAATCTACAACAAACCGCCACTTAATGTTTTTTTCAGGACGCACAAATGAGTAAACGTATTCATTTTGAACGACGGCGACGGGGACGGCGGCGGCGGTGGCGGCTGCGGCGGCGGCAACAACAGTAACAGCAACAGCAACAACAACAACAACAACAACAACAACAGCAGCAGCAGCAGCAACAGCAACAACAACAACAACAACAACAACAACAACAACTGCTGCTGCCATTGTTCCGTTACCTCTCTGAACACACGCTCTACGCATTTCTACCAGCGCCCAATGTTTATTTTTGAGAGAGCACCACATGTGATGTATTTAACATCACGCAATATAAAGGTGATGTTCTATGCGGTAACTTGCCCTTTCACTGCAGTCTACACACGTTCTATTGGTTTAAGGTGTGAATCGTGAGGTAGAATTCGCAGAAAAGTGAGACCCTGTTCAATAATATGTGATACTCCTTTATCTCACAAGGTGCAATAACTCTGACTTCAAGTGAGTGCCCTAAAGAGGGGCGTGCTACTTTACAAGTCACGTCATGGTTTGGTCTGTTGTGCTTGATGAAGTTGGACCTACCTTGTTTTCCTGCTCCAAGGCATTTGAAGCAAAATCTTAGCACGTAGGTGTGACAATTCTACAGAAACCTCAGCCGGAGCAGGTATTCCGTTAAATACGGCAGACACTGGATACACCGGCGCATTGACATGTCCCAATCCCCATTGACACCTTGCCTATGAAGCATCTCTGGTTAAACAAGGCATCCAGAGTAAGACCACAGTTTGCCCTAGTAAGATACGATGCTGAAGATGGAGGCAACCATTGAAGAGACGCATCACAGCAATCGCCATGTCATGTAAATACGCGCTATGAATCTGTATCTACAAAACCTAATGGTGGCCAGTCTGTGATGGGTAAACAGTCAGGTAAAATGCCGGATTCCCCGTTTCTTCTTCTTCTTCTTCTTCTTCTTCTTCGTTCGTTCTCAATCTCCCACTACCAAACCCTGAAAGGGCTTAAGTAGCAGAATGTAGTCCAAATAACGGAATGCGTTGTGTCGTAGTTTACAGCTTGGCTGCGATATTTGCACCTTTCGGTCCAACACATCCGACTTCAGCAAGCATTTTTTGAGTACCGGGTTAGCATTCCCTCTTCGATCCCTTCTACTTAGCCAGTCTGCCCTGCTGCAGCATGTTATCCAGGATCACCACGTGGGGGTGTAGAAGGGTCTTGGCAGCTATGGTTCGCTGTCTCTGACGCTAGCAGTCAGCTATGGGTCGCTGACCACTGCAGCATCTTGATCCCGGATTCCCCGTTTCGAAAGGACCCCATCGTTAATACTGGAGATCATTCTTGGTTGTTCCGTACGGCGAGGAGGCACGAGAATAGAGCTACTAGCAAAACAAAACTAAAAAAAAGCCTAAACTACTTCAAATAAAGTACTGGAATACTGAAGGCGTCAACAGTAAACGACATAGTTACAGTAAAATAATGATAAATTATTCTGAATGAAGAGCAAGTGAATACACGTCGTATATTGCTAACAAGAATCTCATTTCAACAAAGACATATATTTCAAAACTAAAGGTTGCTAGAGGTCTGAGAAAAAACATAGACATAAAGGTGGAAAACAGACACTCATGAAAAATAACAAAGAATGTACACCATGAAGTATACGCGAAGAGAAAAGAAAACGAGATGATACAACTCAAGACAGAAAGTGCAGAATTTTACCTAAAAAAAAAATAAATTCTGTCCGAGCGATGGTTCACTGGTAGTACTTACAATCCGAGGGCTTCAACAATATGATAAAAGCTAATGGTCTGGAACTCGAAGTGGTTGACCATTTTAAATATGTGAGATCGATTGTCAGTGTTGAAGTATCTAAATAGCACAGACAATAGCGGCGCTTGCACAGCTTAACAAAATCTGGCAAGATAAACGGTTAGCACTATGCACGAAATTACAGATTAATGCGTACACTGATCCTGTCAATATTCCTCTATGCTTGTGAGACATGGACAGTTACAGCTGACCTTCAGCGAAGGATATAGACTTTGGAGATGAGATGTTTCCGAAGACTTTTAAACGTCACGTACAAAGGTCGTGTTATAAATGAGGAAATACGAGATAGAATTACAACAGCAATAAGGCCCTTTGAAGACCTCTTGGCAACTGTGAAAAGAAGGAATCTCGCTTGGTACGGTCACATATCGAGATCAAATGGTCTTGCAAATACGATCCTCCACGGAAAGGTGCAAGGCAGACGACGAAGAGGCCGTCCCCAAAAAAAAGGTGGGAGAACAACATAAAAGAATGGACCGATCTCCGACCAAAAGAGGCACAGGCAGCGGCCGCTGACAGAGAAGGGTGGCGTGGGGTTGTGAGGATGTCTTCATGTGTGCCCCAACGAGCTCACCAGTTACGGGATGACCTGACCTGACCTGACTTACAATCCCAAGAAAAGATATACTGATTGTGTTTGGAGACTTCAATAATCACACACAGTTTCTGTTTCTATGAAACGACGTCACTGAACTCCGGGCATACCAATAGGTTCTCAGACTTTGTCAGAAAATGGTGCAGGGTCTGGATGCTGATGGTCACTGTAGTTCGCTGGTTGTACACTCTATTGCTCCATCCTCTCATGCGTCATATTCCGATCGAACCAAGTTTAATGCCGAAATTTTGCAGCCTGTGAATTGTTGCTTCATCGTTTGCAGTGTCGTCATCTAACAGGCAGTCATTTATTGATTTCAAAATGTCATTCCTATCCATCACTAACGTGCCCATGACGGGAGCTTGTGAAGCCAAGATGGCAGCTCTTTCGTTGCCTTTAGATCCATCATAACTAAGACAGTAGATCCATGTCAACCACTGGAGGTTTGAGGCCTCACAAGCTGTTATCCACTCGTATCTATGTCATCCCTTCTGAACCTTCTTTTGACGTCTGTCACGATGACTGCCTATGTTTAAGAATTTTCAGATCTCCATCTCAGCGATGAGGTCACTGCTTCCATCTTCATTCTCAATCTGGATGTTGTTGACATGTATGCTCTACTGCACTCGGCAACGACCTGTCCTCTCACTCGAGCCGAGAAGCCCCAACCTGATGTTTCACAGCGCAGCATTGATCCGTCTGTGACTATTATAAAGTGGAAAGGAAGAGCGAAAAACTAGAAAACCGATAGGATGGCAATAAACTTTTCCTGATTAACCAGCCAGTTGAAACACTGACCTTCTAATCGAGAGCGTGGCCCATCAACTCTACTCCAGATTTATATTTCCACTCTCCAGACATGGAATGGAAAATTACATGTGGTGCAGGGAAACAACTTTAGAGATAAGGACCACAGGCAAGTCTTTCTACCCGTTTAAATGAATATTTCAAGGAGACCAGGACTCCAGCTTGGTGGAATTACAAGAATTCAGATCAGTCAATGTAACAACAACGAACTAGTGTATTAGTTAGATTAATTAGAGATTTGGTCACAGATTAAGACGCAAATAAGTTCAGTTAAGGAGAGCTATACTACAGGCTGCCCATGAAACAACATATACAAGGGTTCGCAAGCAAAGTAGACAATATTGAAATAGTGAATTAGAACAACTGGGTAATGACGTAGAAATATCGCGATCGTAAGCCGAGAGAAGTCCAAGCATCGAAAACCACGACAACTATCATCATGCTAAGGTAGCAACTCAAATGACTAAGCTGCGGGCAAGAAAACAGCTTCCGAACTTTAACAGGATTACCACCTGCGCTTGGTGATTCTTTGTTGTTGTTTTTTTTCTTTTTCACACACACACACACACATACACACACACACACACACACACACACACGCACGCACACGCACGCACGCATGCACAAACACACACACACACATATAAATATATTTATAGGACAGAGATAGATAGACCCGGCAAACATAGATAGACACAACATACTAAACAGACAGACAGACAGATAAATAACTTAACTTAACGACTATAAACTAGTTTAGAAGACTATGCACAGTCATTATACAAATATTTTTTTTTACATTCAGTTGATCTAAAAAAACACAACTATGCGCATTCAATCTATTCTTGAAAACATTAATTGGTCCTGCCTTCACTACTTCCATTGTAAGCATTCACCACTCTCTGAATTAACAACATTTGTTCTAATATCTAATATGCACCTCTTTTAAATGATGTAAGCTGTGTCCCTTGTTCTTGTAGGCAGCTGTATTTTGAAAAACCGTTTGTGCTCTAGATGACTCAATGAATTGGAGGAGGGGTGAATTAGACAATCCACTTGTCTGTTTGTCCATTTGTCTACTGATCTATATATTTCGGCTCATATCTGTGTGTCCCAAGGGTTGTTATTCTTATATTACAATGAAAATGTCTTCATAACATCTAACTAGCAATGCCTGCATGTTATTTCTATCCATCTCTTTGCACCAAATAACATTTTCCATCTTTTACAATAATTATGCCTGCAACATTCATCCTTTTTTTTGTAAAACTACAAAGATAATACGTATGGCAAGAATACGCTAACACGTTCTGCAATATGAGTAATAATACAATGCTCTGAGCAGAAATTAATTGCTCTATGTTCACTAAGCGTAGCGCCTTGTTTTTGTTTGCTTGTCGCAATATTTTGAAAAAAAACTATGAAACACGATATTACCAAAAAAACCGAAATGTTTTACTCTGACATAGACTTTTACAGTTAAAGATGGAACTATAAATATTACATCCTTAAACATTACATATGTCTCTCTGTAATCTGTAATTCTGGTATTCAATCAGAAAAACGGACTGAATGATACCAGGCATCCAAATGTTGTTTAAAAGTAATTCGTTCTTTTGGAGTACCATGTTGTATCAATGGTTTTACGGTTTGGCTGTCTCTCCATCTCATTGGTAGACTTCGTGAGGGCACTTAAAGTTGTAGGGTCACCTAGACGTCACCCTTCGTGATCATCTATTGTTCTTAACACGCATATACGATGCCATTGAAGGCAGTTCGGCGCCTGATTTCTGTGTAGCGAATTCGGTCCATAGAGAGATTGCCAATTTGCTTCGCAAGATTTGCTCTGTGGCCGACACGCAGCTTTTATGTGCCTGGTTTTCGTAAGTTGAATACATCGCAGTTATATATCATAAAATGGAAATATAATCATAATTGAATAATAATAATGGAATAATACTAATGGCACAATGATAATAATTGAATAATAATTATAGTAACTGAACAACGATACAAATTTAATAATAATAATAGAATTATAATACAAAAATAACAATAACGGAATAATGAGAATTGAATAATTATAATAATTGAAAAATAGTAAAATTGAACAATAACAACAATTGAATAATACTAATAATTAAATAATAATAACAATACCGATAATGTATGAATGTGCAGAAAGATTTCAAAACGGAAGACAAAACGCCACTGATACACCTTGACGAAGGAGACCAACAGGAGTGGTAACTGACACAGGGAAACATCAAATCGACCATCCAGTCCGTAGCAACAGGCATGCCATTATTGATGAAGTAGTGGTATATTTCAACACGAGCCACGGCCATCATTGCCCATGATGCTCTCGGAAAAAGGAAAGTGCAAAACAGATAGGACCCAAGTCAAATGACATTGATGTAATGAAGGTTGTGCAATATTGGTTAAAAGTCACACCAACATACTTTTTTCTAGAGATGATTCACAACGAGTAGGTAGACAACATGTGTTGCCAGGCTTCGGTAGACTATTTAAAAAAATAAAACACAAACAATTTGGGTTCGCATTCTTGTAAACATGTTTTTAATACAATAGCTGCAAATGAATTACTATTCCTCATAAAACGTTACATTATTATACAGACGGTTTTCACTTAGGTGAAAACTGAGGTCTACACTTGGCGTCTCATGGAGAGACGAGACGAAAAATGTGGAGGGGCATTCTCGCACCGATCTTCAAAGTATGTACACTCTCCGTTCCCAACGAAGACTGCGATGGCTTGGTCATTTTCGTCGTATTTAAGATGGTCGCATTACCAAAGATATTCTCTATTGGCAGCTGGCGTGTGGTAAAAGAACTGCTAGCCGGCCACAGCTGCCGTTCAATGACGCATGTACGCGGGACATGAAGGTTCTTGATATGGATCTAACATCATGAGATGACATAGCTGCAGACCGATCCAAATGGAGATGCAACCTGAAGACCCACCTCAGGCTGGGCGAAAACAATATCATGCAGCACAGAGAAGTGAAGATACAACGCCAAAAGGAAAAGGAAACCCAAAAACTCAATAGAGAGTTGCTATTCTAAGGTCGCATCAACAATCAGACATGACTGAAAAGAGGCTACCATATTTTAAAGGTTAAACATTAACCTTTCTTCGCATAAAGGAGGAAATGATGCGATTCGTTTTAAGTCATATATTGTAGAACCCTCATTATTAATATGTAACGTAACACTTATATAGTTCTATTCCGTAATCCTTGCGTACCGCTCCAGTCAGGTAGCATTTATTCTCACCCTAACGACACATCAACACAGCAGACCTCCAGAAAAGAATCCAGACCATGTAGATGTCATGTTGTAAGACTCTGAAATACAAAGACCGTATCACAAATGTGAAGTACGACGTAGAATCGAGAATGCAAATGAACTGTGCGACAACCTCTTCGTCACGAACTGAAAGTTACAGTTGCTTGGTATGGTCACAATTCGAGGCCCCACTGGGCACAGTACAGGACAAGTGAAGGTGAGGACGTCCGTTGAAAACGAGGGGAAGACAACTTCCATCAATAAATTAACGTACGACTTGAGGAGGCACTAAAAGTAATCGCAGACAGAGAGTGATGGCGCAGGATTGTGAAGGTGTCATCAGGGGTGCCCCAGCGATCTCAGGAGATCAGTGGATGAACTGATAATAACTCAGCATCATCAATGCATCTCGCTCCTTTCTGGGCAAAGATCATTGTCAACCCTTCTCCAGCATAGTTCGGCCCTATGCTGTCCTTCTGCCTCTCTCCATTTGATGTCCAGTTAATTTTTATAGTCTCTTCTCTAAGTATGTCTTAGTCTGCCTTTCTTCCTCTTACCTCGTGAAATCTACGCCAGGGCATGTCTAACCACATTTGATGGCGATTTCAGAAAGCGTTAATATAAAACCCATTTCTTACGTCTCATCTGTTGCTCCACTGGTCGTTGTTGACTCCTTTCCCATATGTTTTTGTTTCTCACCATGTCTTAGCAGGCTATACCAATTATGATCCGTAAAGATTTATTGACAAACGACTGGAATTGCCTCTGTTTTATACGACATTTTCCAAGTTTCTGCTTTATACAGGAGTACTAACTTAACGTTGGAAGTAAACAATCTTCACCTGGTATTAGTCTTGATTTGTCTGAATTTCCAAATATAAATCAATAACTGGAATAATGTCCTTGAATTTTCAATTGTAATCCTACATCTGTCCCTATGTCCCTAAAGTATCAATGGTGCTATACAAATATATGAATGTTTAGGGATGTCCAACAGAGTAGCACGGTGGTTTGATACCCTGCCTGACATCGTAATATGACAATGCGCGCAACATAATCGCAGCAGCATCATGTCTGACTATCCTTAGATCCTCGATCAGTGACTGAATAAGACGTTAGTGACCTTTTCGTGGCATGACGCCTTTAATGGCAGCTACAAATTCGATCTACTGCCCACAGTCCAAAGCTATTACCTTACCGCTGAACAGCCAGAAACGTTCCTTCCCACCCAATTATAGATTGGCGCTTAGACAACACACAGTAGAACGGTAATGAAATGAAGGAAAGACAACAATGATGGAAAGTTAACGGTACAATTAATAGTAGTTGTAAGTAATGAAATCTCCACAGAACATCAGCACTCGCTCTGTGTTTCTCTGTAGCGCAGTACGCCACACCAGTCTGGAAGAACTCTGCACATGTCAAACATATAGATACAGCAATAAATGAGAAAAGCCGTTTAGTTACTGAATGCCTAAAACCTACACCAACTGAAAATAATGTACCTCATAAACGGCATAACGGCACTAGAGATGCGAAGAACTGTCGCATCAACGATAGAAACAAATAAACAGGTATATCTTCTTCTTCTTCTTCGTATGCAGTCAGACAGTAACCATTATTTTTTCGAAAAAGCAGCCGTCATCCCGAGGCTGTCGACACTGCCATAGAGCTTGTCTAGTGTTGCCACTGGTGATGGCCACATCTGCTCTCTCTGATCCTCGTATGTCGGGCAGTTTTGCAGCAAATGCTCAGCGGTCATTTTCCCGGTACCACACGGGCATTCGTCGGTGCCACATATCTTCAATTTGTTGAATAGGTGGTACCTCAGTCTGTTGTGGCCAGTGCGAAGTCTGAAGACCACGACCTGCTCTCTTCTGTTCAACTGGTAATAGGCATCGTTTTTGGTGAAGCCAGTATGTTCGGTTTCCCATTTGGTCATGTATCTAGCTCGTATAAGCCGTTTTGACTCTTCATATGTCATACTAGTATCTGGTTGTGGTAGTTTTGCACCTACTTTTGCCAGTCTGTCTGCCTCCTCGTTGCCTTGGATGTTGCAGTGAGATGGAACTCACTGCACCACTACCCTTTTTTGGTGCGGCCTGCTGGCATAGTTGACAGAGTACTGCTCTTAAATCATTAAGTTCAGTATTTTTCTGGCTTTTTAGTGCTGTGACTACGGCCAGAGCATCTGCAAGCAGGACTATGTGGCTTTCATTCCTTTTACCTGTCACCATTTCTTCCACTGCCGCCCTCAGTGCCTCTGCCTCCGCTCTGAAATTGCTTGTGTATTTTCCAGTAGCGAATGACAGTGTTATTTTTCTGCCATTTGGTAGGTTCAGAAATGCTCCTGCCCCTCCGTCTGTGTTGTATTTGTTACGAAACCGTCGGTGTATGCATGGGTCCAATCCATGCTTGGGTAGTTTTCCGTTATGTAACTCAGGGTAGTATCTCTTCTTTCTTTTTCAGACTGGCAGTTTTTGTTTCCAATACCTGGTATATTTTCTACCACCTCTGGAAATATATGCTGCCTCCAGGTAGGTTTTCGTACAGTAGGGTGTGGTTAGTGGGAATATGACCCAAGACACTCTATGTTCGGACTAAAGTCAAGACGAAGTTTCTTACAGTCAACTCAGCCCCCACAGACTAGTCCAGGAATTCGACGCATCGAACGTTCGAAACAGTTGACACAGGTCCCCTTGATCGAGTAACGGGAGGAACCCGCGCCTGGACATCTGCCCTACGCAACAGGGAAGTCACTAAATATACTTCGAACTGGTATCTCACGACACAGGAAAAACCGGAAAAGATGGGCATAGAAGGATGATGAAACATGCGAATGTGGAGTAACACAAGCCCAGGACCATCTGATGATTTGTCCAAACCTCCAGGAGACTTGTAGCATGGATCACCTGCTGAGTGCCAGTGACAGGGCAATCCACGTGACTGAATACTGGAAGAATAAAGAGTGACGTAGTGCCTAGGACAGGGGAAGTAATTAAGTAGTAATGAAATGTAATCTTGTTATTCGTTGTCTCATTAATGTCTCGAAATCATAATTCTTTTGTCAACTCATTACTCCGATACTTTTCGACATGTTGTCTGGTTATATAAAAGTTAAAGAGGGCAAAGCTAACAAAAGAACTATCGATCACCTTGCCTCAAATACCATAAAGATAAACGATTACCTAATCTCATAAATAATGAAAAGAACTGATTATCAAGACACCATGACAGAAACTGATAACGTTGTCTCAGAAAGCATACACAAACTGATCACACGATAAAATACACCAAAACAGTAACCGATCTCCCTACCCCCGAAAAACCAAAAAAGTAACCGATCTCCCTACCCCCGAAAAACCAAAAAAGTAACCGATCTTCCTACCCCAGAAACCAGGAAAAGAACCGATCTTCCTACCCCAGAAACCAAAAATGTAACCGATCTTCCTACTCCAGAAACCAAAACAGTAACCGATCTTCCTACCCCAGAAACCAGGAAAGTAACCGATCTTCCTACCCCAGAAACCAGGAAAGTAACCGATCTTCCTACCCCAGAAACCAGGCAAGTAACCGATCTTCCTAACCCAGAAACCAGGAAAGTAACCGATCTTCCTACCCCAGAAACCAAAAAAGTAACCGATCTTCCTACCCCAGAAACCAAAAAAGTAACCGATCTTCCTTCCCCAGAAACCAGGAAAGTAACCGATCTTCCTACACAAGAAACCTGGAAAGTAACTGATCTTTCTATCTGAGAAATAATTGAAAATAACTGGCCATCTTACCTTGGAAACCATAACATTTATTGATCATACGATGCAAGTAATTTGCTTTCCGAATTTGTTTTGATATTATCTTTTATCTTCTAGAAAACAAAGATGGCGCATAACAGGCCGCGGGTCTATCTTTGCTCGCATGTTTAAGTTATCATCGATGTCGCCAGGCCATATATTTGAATGATGTTCACACTTGTCGACGACTTACACTTGTGTCCATGGAAACGTGTTGCGGCTTTCTTTTAAGATTAATTAGTTCGCTTTTGTTGGTGGAGTTTTCCCATCCAATTATCCAGGCATATTCATCGGCTATTTGAAATAGTACTTCTGCTACCACGTGTCGTATTTCCACGGGCAAGTGCACACGGCTGAACTTCACAAGATTGGCACCCTTTGCATTGTTTCTGACAGTGTCGGTTTATGACGTGGCTAGAAGATTACACATGGGCCAAAAATGAACTAACACATCGCCCGGGAGAGATTGTTCCATTCCCGGTTAGCAGCATACCCCCGTCCCAAAGAGCGGGGTACGCCTCTCCTACTAAAGAGTCTGCGGGAAGCCCCGGTCGACAGACTTCTATGAAACTACAATCTGTCCGGCTTCATCTCGACATATTGAAAGTTCTACGAGAATTGCAAAATGGAGTTTCCTTTTCTGATGCAGCTCGTGATTGATCGATGCAACGGGCCACTGATGCCTAAACGAACATTATTATAATTAATATTTGACAGAAGATCAAGGCAAGCGTCTTATTGTTACTCAATGCACACAATAGGGAAGTGCAGTCTGCTCCAAGGAATTAAAACATATTTTTTAAAGACTAAGTGAAAACCGCGTTCCATACTCTGGTTTTAATACTAATTACAACACAAGGTCGACCTCCGCTTTGTTTAAGATACCCCCGTTTACTTACATGTTATTTGAGAGCTGTTTAAGAACAACAAGCAGTCAGAAAGATGGGTCTCACGAGATGGTTCTTGGTATTCCTGGTTCTCAACATCGCTTCATCCTCGATATCTAACACAATGATCTGTCCGTATGCTGTGAGTACTACTACGTTAAGGTAAAGTAAGCCCTATAGCATTGGGAATGAATTATTATAAAACATCATTGTACCGGGTCTTTCTTGTCAGGGACTATATTAGTACTTTTTCTATTTAATGAATGGAACAAAACTAAATGGCGTACATACATCATCAGGAATATATTATTCAAATAAACAAACTTATTCATTAACTATATTCCAGAAGTGTGTCTGTAACTTTCAAACTTTTGAGATGTTCTGTCTGAATCTGGAAACAATTCCCCCATTACAGACAGGACTAAACGACAATACCATTCAGAAAGTCGTATTTAAGGTAGGTACTTTGTTCCAAGGAAATACGTTATTGCAAATTAACTCAGAATTAACTGCAGATTTAGAACAAGGAACGTTTGTCAAGCTGACTTAAGTGGAACCCTTGTTTCTCAAAGTTTCTCTGTTTTAAATTGTGGATTTCCTTGTGTTGATCTTGTACAAAATACTACAATGAGGACACAGGCTCAAGTCAAATCTCAGGGGCCTCATTGAAAGGTTGTTGCTGTTGTTGTTTAATGCCTTAAGTGAATTTACTTTTTTTAAGTGCAGTGAAAAGTGCGTTAAGTGACGGGAAGTAGTAGTTTTCCTTACATCTCGAGCGTGCTGTTAAAGGTTGACCGCAGTCCCCGAGGTGGTTGTGCAATGCTTGACTTCATCTGCGTAATGCTGACTACTACGGGGATACCGTCGGTCAACATATCGTCAGACTGCACTTCTTACATCCTTTCTAGTCTTCATTGTTGTTTAGTATTGATCCCTTAAATTCAAAATGTGCAACATTTTCAATCTCTTCGCCAGCGATCTCGATTTTTGATTGGAATTTTGTCTTGTCAGTTGTCATAATCTGAGTTTTGTTTGTATTAAAGTAGAGATTCTGGGCTTTGCTGTGCTTCTGGGATGATGTAATTATTTGTTCTATGCCATTGGTGCTGGTTCGATAGCAAAACTGTATCGTCGGCACGTGGTATATCCGGTATCACCTTTCCTCCTAGTGTGAAATGATCGAAGTCTGTAGAAATTGGATCTGCCTTTACATTCCTGATGAGATTTTCCGCTTATATGTTGAACAGGTTTGATGAAAGAATGCAGCCCTGTCTGACCACCTTGTGTATCTCCAACCAATGTAAGGTTTCACCACGTATTCTGACGGATACTTACTGCACCCAATTCCTATTAGTTGAACCAGATGTGTTTGGAATCCTATTTCTTTCATAATGTTCCACATTTGCTGATGTTTTACTCAGTCAAATGCTTTGGTGAAGTCCATAAAAACAAGCATACAGGTCCATATGGAATTCTCTGTTTTTCTTAATGATGTTTCTCATGTTAAAGATATGGTCTCCCGTGCCTCTTCCTGGTCTGAACTGACCTGTCCCAACTTCCAGGAAACATGCGATAGGTACGACATGCTGGGGGCAGATGACAAGGCAATAGAAGTACCCGAAGACTAGATGCATACTGTATAACGGGGTGCTTGTACAGTAAAAGACAGTAAGTAAAGTAAGTATCTTACAAATATTATTCCAGTGAACAGTTGAAGGTGGAAGGAATCAAAGAGGACAAAGAAGGTCCTTGATTGATAGCGTCAAAGAATGGCCAGATATGATTTTCCTACATTCGTTCGTAGAGCTGAGGATAGAGTATTATGGAGGACTTTGTGTTGATGTTTCTTCCATGATATCCATACGATCCTACGGTTTAAGGGAATATTTATTTATAACGTTGCACTATACATTTATATACGTTAAACTTTTTCCATATATTCTTCATTTTGTTGACCACATTCAGCGCTGTAGGACGTTTCTTTTGAGTAATTTCCATTGCTGTCAATCATTGAGCAAAGATATTCAAAACTATCTAGGAACCCATCTACCGTCTACCCAGTCAACCCAGCTGTAAATGTCTCCTGGCATACAGCTGAAAAAGAAAAAGGCAGCGAGGAAAAGAACTGGCCACCACGTTTCAAACAACAAGATGTGGATTAGAAAACTAATGTCTCTAACAACTTTATTTCTCTACATAACCACTGCGGGACAGACATTTACATTTTAAAATAAAATGTAATTATTAGTAAGTTGTTTCATTCTCATAAGTACTAGTTTTGGCAATAGTAGATGTCTAGGATAGTATAGGTCTAGGATGGTACAGGTCTATTATAGTATAGGTCTAGGATGGTACAGGTCTAGGATGGTACAGGTCTAGGATGGCACAGGTCTAGGATGGTTCAGTCTAGGATAGTAATAACAGGTCTAATAAATAAATGACCTTTTTCGTCTATGCAGACGGTCATGAAGCAGGTATGTCTTTTTCACTAGACGGGTCTTTTCTTATTTTGACGTATACGATTATTGTCGAGTTTCTCTCTCCGAGTTTCTCTCTCCGAGTCTCTCTCTCCGAGTTTCTCTCTCCGAGTCTCTCTCTCCGAGTTTCTCTCTCCGAGTCTCTCTCTCCGAGTTTCTCTCTCCGAGTTTCTCTCTCCGAGTCTCTCTCTCCGAGTTTCTCTCTCCGAGTCTCTCTCTCAGAGTTTCTCTCTCCGAGTTTCTCTCTCCGAGTCTCTCTCTCCGAGTCTCTCTCTCCGAGTTTCTCTCTCCGAGTTTCTCTCTCCGAGTTTCTTCAAATTTCGTTAGGCCATTTCGATGTGATGTCTTCCATGTGGTTCGCACTGTGGCCGAGTTTTCCCAAGCATTGTGGTCGAGGGAAAAGTCTGTCATTGATGCATTGTGGTCGAGGGAAAAGTCTGTCATTGATGTCTTGTGGTCGAGGGAAAAGTCTGTGATTGATGCATTGTGGTCGAGGGAAAAGTCTGTCATTGATGCCTTGTGGTCGAGAGAAAAGTCTGTGATTGATGCATTGTGGTCGAGGGAAAAGTCTGTCATTGATGCCTTGTGGTCGAGAGAAAAGTCTGTCATTGATGCCTTGTGGTCGAGGGAAAAGTCTGTCATTGATGCCTTGTGGTTGAGGGAAAAGTCTGTCATTGATGCCTTGCAAACATCTTTATATCTGAGCAGGGGTCTGCCTGGGAATCTCCTCCCCTCGTGCAGCTCTCCATACAATACCTGATTTGGAATGCGCCCATTGTCCATTCTACTCATGTGACCCAACCAGGCAAGTCTTCTAGCACGTAACAGTCCTATAGCAGAGAAAGATATGCGCGTTGCAGTTCTTTTGTGTTTGTTTTCTTGTACTGCCACCTGACGTTCATAATTTTCCGCAAGTCTAATATAATCAACTTTTAAGCGTTTCCGTGTTTTTATTTAGCCTGCGCAACAGTAAAGGACTTGCTCTTCGCCTTTTACAGTTAAGAGGTCATGGTGTGGGGTCGTGTTATATTACCTATTCGCATCATCATCTACTGTAAGGTGGTGTTGTAGGATGCCTCGTACCATCATCTAGCGTGGGGTCGTGGTTCAGGACGTTTCCCACCATAACTTATAGGAGATTTTGTCAAATAGTAGTTTCACCATCGTCTTAAGCTACAGGCTGGAAAACGTATGGTTGCTAGTTAAATCTGCTAATCTGATGTTAAAAAGAAAACAGCAAACAAAAAAACATGTGAAAAGGAGTATATCATTTGTGAGTGATGACCATTTCATCTTTGGGTTTCAAGAAACTGAAGAGCTGAAAATCTACTGGGGAACAACACTTCTGATGATCAGATTAACCGTTGGTTTGCATAAAGTGTCCTTCCAAATTGTCAACAATAATATAATATAACATAACATAATATAATATAATATAATATAATATAATATAATATAATATAATATAATATAATATAATATAATATAATATAATATAATATAATATAATATAATATAATATATTATAATATAATATAATATAATATAATATAATATAATATAATATAATATAATATAATATAATATAATATAATATAATGTAAATTAATATAATATAATAATAATTCGTTTAACTGACCAAGGCCCAGCGCGTCGTTGGTCTGTAACCACGGCTGATAGCCGATCTTCATGAGGTGCATAATTCTGATGAGGAGCGGGCGAGCTGTCCTGACCAGATATTGCGCGGGCGAGCCCGGAAAGGGGGAGCCTCCATATGGTGCAATTTCTTTTTTCCACTCATGATTTCGATATCCAGGTACGTGATCTGGCGCACTGGGGCATCTTGTGGGAGGTGGGCATCATATTCGTAGATGAAGAGTCGGCAAAAGTTCATAATATAAACAATACCCTTGAGACATGTTTGTTAATGTTGATAACTCAATGACCCAAATGAATTCCAAGGATGAGACTCGGATTTCCCATAGAAATGCGTCAAGATTCGTATGATCTCTCTACAAGACATCCAAGTTTCAGAGCAATATAGAAGGATTGAAATCACGCAGAATTTCTAAAGGAGCAGCACGGTTTCCAGGGAGATCAATAAAGAAAGAGTGAACGAAAATTATGAAAACAACAATTTTAGAAATAATCATCATAAAATACTTCTCCTTTTTGTAGAACGTGGCTCTCATCACAGCCAGCCGATATGAATCTCCGTGTGCAGTAATCTTTCTGCCCTCTGCATGTTCATGTTTAAAGTATCTTTGATATCTTGTATTCACCTTCGCCTTGGTCAACCCGTGCGTCGCCTTCCAGGTACCATGCCCTCCATGACCGTTCTTTCCAGTCCGTCATGACGTTTAACGTGGCCGAAAAAATTCAATTTCCGAAACATAACATTGTTTATGAGCCAGTTTTCTTCAATATTCAGATCTTCTAGGATGGTTTTAATTGTCACTTTTTTAATCCAAGGAATTTTTAGGATTCTTCTGTAACATTTTGTTTCGAAACCTCCATTTTCTTTTTTTTTGCTACTTGTGTCAAAGTCAATATCTCGCACCTGTACATTGTCACAGGGAATATGCATGTTCTCAGGATCTTCAATTTTAGTTGCTTGTTAGTACTATATAGAGGAGCGCGTGGTCAAATAGTTTCAATGCCTGCCCGTCGAAAAGGAGGGCAGAGGTTCGATTCCCCGGTATGGCATATGTTGTTTTTCTGTTTGGGGTAAAATAAACAAATATATCCAGCATACGACGTGGCGATAGCACTGGCGAAGAGGCCTGTAGTTCTCAGCCTAAAAACCCGTTGAATACCTCAGCAACAGGTAAAAGTCGTATGACAGCTAGTATTATGCCATAAATTGTGCAGGTTGTTTAGCTTCTGCAGCGCCATGACCAAACATTTTGTTATTTTATTTAAAGTCTCCGTCGTTGGATAAGGTAGAGCCAAGGTATTGAACATGTGTAACATTTTCAATTTCTTCATTATTAATAGCAATCTGGGGTTGCAGTCCTGTTTTGTCAGTGGACATTATGTTAGTGTTCTCAATGTTCAGGAAAAAGTGATGAGCTTCACTGTGCTTCTGAACTGACATGAGCAGTCTTTCCAGGCCCTTGGCGCTGTTTGACAGCATGACTGTGTCCTCTGCATATCTTTATTCTGGAATCACCTTCCCTCCTATTGTGAATGGATCCAAATTCCCGTAGTTGTCATCTGTTTTTACCTTTCGCAAATAGGTAAGGTGAAAGTTTGCAACCTCGTCGGACTCCCCTGTGAATCTCAAACCAATCTGTTGTACCTTCATTGGTTCTAGCGGCGGCTTGTTGTCTACTGTAGAGTGTTTATATTAGATGTATCAAGTGTGTTGCGAAACCAATATCCTTCATTATTTGCCACAGTTGCTGATGTTGTACACCGTCAAATGCGTTGGTGTAATCTACGAAGCACGTATAGAAGTTTACATTGTGTTCTCTGCATTTCTCAAAGATGTGTCACATATTAAAGTTATCATCTCGTGTGCCTCTGTCTGTCTGAATCCTGCCTGCCTTTCGTGTATTTCATACGCTAACTTTGTTTCAAGTTAATTCATGATTATAGGGAATAAGATCTTGCTTGCATGGCTTATCAGGCAATAGTGCGGTTGTTGGTGCATAATTTTATATTTCTTTTCTTTGGTATAGGAATAAATACTTATCTTTTCCATGCTGTGGGCCATTATCAACTACACCAGATCATCGTAGATACCACATACGTGTGGTACATGAGCATATATACATCACCTCCTGTCTTCTATTAGTTCAGTTGGTATATTCTCAGATCCTGGAGACTTCCCTTTTTTCAGTGCTTTTATTGCAGCACGAACCTCTCTCAATGTAGGTTCTGTCTCTTTCTCTTTATCACTTGTAATCAAGTCTTTATTCTTTGTGTTGTCTTCATACATCTCGCTACAGTACTCCTTCCACCGTTCAAGTATATCTTTGCTCTGTCATCACATGGCCATTTTTGTTGTTGATTGCTTATAGTGAAGGCTTGAATTTTCTAAACAGGGTTCTAATTTCCCTGAATAATTCTCTTTTCCTTCCCTTGTTGTTGGAGATCTTCAATTATTTTGCCCGTGTTTGTTATATATTGCTTCTTGTCATTTCTGATCTTTCTCCTGATTTCTCTTGTACCTTCTCTGTATTCGTCACTCTTGTGTTCTATTCCTGTTTGCCTTAGAAATAGTACATTATTTTATATAATCTTGTTGATTTTGTTTCCTTTGTTTCAATATGTGTAGTTTACTCAAAGAGTTCAGATTTGTGATCCATCGTTCCTTCATTTTTCTATTCTTTAGGATGGAAATTTGAGCACGTTACGCTACAACTCACTACCATCTGGCCTGGTCAATGTCTCTTTTATCAACCATCCAATCTCCGACATATCCCCTGATGCCTTTGAGAATTCGGCCACCACCTTGACCTCGCTGTACTTCAAGAGCGCCCGATTTGTAGACCTGCCCCAAGCTTTGCTGAAGCTAACAAGTCTGACAACTCTGGTGGTAAACGATATACAGATTAAGGACTGGAACTATCTGGTGTTAGAGCACATAGGTGTCTCAATCAGGGAACTGGTGATTCAGAATGTAAACCTGACTCATTTTCCCAGCTGGTTGTCTTTGTTTAAATCAATTGTCTCCCTTGACATATCACGAAACTTTTTACCGACGATTCAAGACAATGCTTTTGGTGACTTAGAAGACACTTTACAAAACTTAATTCTAGCAGACACGGGATTATCTCATCTATCTATAGCGTTATCAATTCTAAACAATTTGACAAGTCTTAGCCTTGATAGTAATAACTTATCGAGCCTGCAGAATATCTCTTGCGCTGAACATTTAAGTCTTTCAGACAATAACATTTCAAACAGTTTTGATCTGGTCTCTGCTCTACTTCCATGTGCACATGTTATGTCTGTCTTAACTTTGACATCAAACAAACTAACTATCATTCCAGATTTGTCCAATATGGTGAGGTTAGAAACAATTTATTTAGATAAGAACCAAATATCAGACGCCATATATGGCTCACTGCCCACATCTATCACCCATTTATATCTACAAGGTAACAGACTGACTTTAATCCCACCTATGATTGGAAAACTTTTAAAACTTTCTGTGCTAGACCTATCATCAAATAGAATAACGTGGATACATAGCACGAGTCTGCCTATTAGTCTTACGGAAATTTATTTAGAAGGAAATTGTGTAACTGAAATTACAAAATCTAGTTTCCCAGTTGACAACTCACTCGTAAAAATTCAATTAGATTCCAATCCACTTTATATTATCTCCGTATTTGCATTCACAGAACTCAAGTATATTAGAGAACTGTATCTTGGACGCACAGATCTCACTGAAGTACCGATCGCTCTGACTGATGTCAGAAAAAAGCTCGAAATCTTGAGGTTGAACGATATTCCTAGGCTCATTTGTTCGTGTCCGCCGAAACCAGAATTGGTTGAGTGGTACACTGGCGAATCTGAGTATCTCCTCTCTCCTGATACATGCAATGACGGTCAGTTTATACGGGATTACTTACGTGGTATGCTGTGTCGCAGTACACCAGGGAATGGAGACATTGTACTTGGTGGAACAATGAATAGAAGTACTGTACTTGCTGAAACAGTGAATAGAGGTATTGTACTTGGTGAAACAGGGAATAGAGGTACTGTACTTAGTACAGCAGTGAATATAGGTACTGCACTTTGTACAGCAGTGAATAGAGGTACTGTAATTGGTACAACAGTGAACAGAGGTACTGTACTTGGAAAAACAGTGAACACAAGTACTGTAATTAGTACAGCAGTGAATGGAGATATTGTAGTTGGTACAACAGTGAACAGAGGTACTGTACTTGGAAAAACAGTGAACACAAGTACTGTAATTAGTACAGCAGTGAATGGAGATATTGTAGTTGGTACAACAGAAACGAGTGGAAGCGTCACTACTTCTGTCCTTCCTTCTAGGTCGTGTTACAACTATATTTATTTTTTCCCAATGTTGGTGAATATTTTAAAAATATAATACCTCCAGCTTGAAAAAGTGTTGGATATTAACCATACAGGAAATCAACAAAGACAAGAACTTAAACTCTGTTCTTTTAAACCTTCATGTTCATGAGTTAGCATTCGGCGATTTAGTCTAATTTAAAATTTAATATATCGTAAAAAACAAAAAAAACAAAAAACGCCAATTGTTGCTAGTTAAAGTTGGAGATAATTTCAACTCATCTGTCAGGCACACTTATTTTTTATTTGATTTGCTTGTTTATTGATGTTGTCACTTTAGTTATCTCTTGTCGATGTCATCCTGTTTTATTTGTCACCAGGTGTGTCTATATTAACATTTAATTGTAGCTTTTATTGTATTAACACAGCTGAGATATTCTAGCGGCTTGGACATTTGTAATTTGTACAATACTTTACAATTTAACAAATGTTTAACATACACAATGATTAGACATTTTTACAAATATGTGCTAATGTGAGAGTTAGATTTTACCAGATGTAGAGTGGAGTTATTGCTAGAAACTAGAGGAGATTTCTAAACCGGGTGTGGATGTTTCGAGCAGGAGGTTTAGAATGGCAGGTTAACAGAAGAATACAATTCGTTCTATTAGATATTTTCTGTTTTGTTTCAAATTGTCTGATATAGTTTTATTTTGATATTTGCTGTTTTATTTCCAGTTTTTTTAAATGTGATTTTTAAAATAGATATTTGCTGTTTTATTTCACATTGTCTAATGCAATTTTTATTAGATATGTGCTGTATCATTTGACATTGAGTAACGTGCTTTTATTTAGATATGCTTTTATTTGCTTTTTCATATGAGTAAACATTTACAGTAAACTTATTTAGTAACAATTCTTCTTATTTGTTGTTTTTGATGACGTCTTATTAAATATGGCGGTGTTTCGAAAATATAAACATAATATAGCGAACGAGGGATGTACGCATTAACTGAAAAAGGTCTCTGTGCCGGTCACTACTTTGGACAATGATTTATAGAAGCGGGATAGGAATTTTGCGGGCAATGATTTGGAATCATGGGAATAGGACGCCACGGATCGTGTTGCATGGAAGGGGCATGATTAGGCAGGCTATACAGACAAAGAAGATACTGATTGCGGATAGGTATTGAGAAGATACGCCACACCATGCGATCCCTGAAATAATCCTTATTTTCCTTGCACACATGGCGAAAGACGCGTCTCTGCTCGGATTGGTCTTACGTTTCACATTGATTATCGCCATGAACTGTAGTTACATCCTATTTTATCAAAGCACAATTACCATTGTCTGACAAGACAGACAGAGCCAAATATGATTCTTTTAAAAAATCAGATCATTCGACAATAAACACCAATATTTAACTGCAACCTCCTAACTACCAAAAGAGCTTTATATAACATGATTTTCGTCCCAACACTATGATGCCAATTTCAAAACTGGACACAAACGAAAAACGATTGATCATAACAGCAGAAATGAAATGCCTGCAACAAATAGTGGGTGTAACACGCAGAGTCAGGGTTCGAGACGTCTACATTACGATACTGGTAGGAACAACACCAGTACTAGACTACATCATAAGACAGCAACTAAATATTGGGTGTAACACGCAGAGCCAGGGTTCGAGACGTCTACATTACGATACTGGTAGGAACAACACCAGTACTAGACTACATCATAAGACAGCAACTAAATATTGGGTGTAACACGCAGAGTCAGGATTAGAGACGTCTACATTACGATACTGGTTGGAACAACACCAGTACTAGACTACATCAAAAGACAGCAACTAAATAGGTTTAACACGTTACAAGACTACCACCACAATCACCCCCCCCCCCCGCCTTAACCCCCATCCGCCGCACCCCTCAACAAGCAACGCCATTTGGAAACAACAGATTAAAGGCCAAAGGCCCTTCACGAAAAAGTTGCATACGGAAATAAGGCTGTGAATGCCACGCTCAAGAGGCACACAGCAGGGCTCGTTCTATAGATCTCTTCATAGTCTGACTCTGAATGGCAAAACAGGATAAGCGAAAAGTAGAAGATGAGCAATGTGTTAGTTTACTTCGCATTATTTTAGCCAGTAAGATCACTGCAAACATAAGTCGCTTGACCCAGTGGCGTCTCTTGCGGGTGATGGAGGGTGCAAGGCGCACCGGGTAACGTCATAGAGGGTGGAACAAAAAGGACAGTGTATATCATGTGTGTGCAGTATTTCAACAGAAATGTTTAATATTTCATTCTTCACCATTAAAATAAATTGATTTTCAGTAGCAGCTGTGGCTGATCATTGTCCTAGTCCAATTGATTCTTGAAAAGTAGATTAGCGAATGTTGTCTTTCCAATTGCTGATTTTATGCATGCTACCATGTAATCCCATCTTATGCATGCTACCATGTAATCCCATCTTATGCATGCTACCATGTAATCCCATCTTATGCGTGTACAGGCGTGCACATGTTATAATGTTCGTTTACACACAAACATTAGTCTCACTGTACCCCCTTATAAATAACATTAATTATGTTTGGTCTGATACTGGGGGAGTTCTATGCGAGGAGAGAGAAGTATGATGTGCCACCGTGCGTTAGTGCAGAGGATGGCACACATCCTAGTGACGCCACTGAAACTAATCATATAAATCAGTTTCTTTCACAAACAATCATGCATTGGAAGCGTTCAATTAGCGTTTTAACATCACAAAAAATATAGAATAAAGACTTTCTCTTTCAAGTGAAACATATTTAAGTAAGTACAGGTGCACCTTAACCCTTTACAGTTCAGCCTAATTGATTATATGTGTGTCCTAAAACATGAATCTGATTAGTTAAACTGGACTGTAAAGGGTTAAGACATGGATCAAATCATCCTGACCCCGTCAAACATACGGTACTTCAGAAAGGAGCTCATCGCGCTTCGATCAGCACACTACGTCCCTTCAAACTCAGATCTACATCTGTTGCGTGTGCTGAAAATACACTTAACCGAGGAGGCATCGGAACTCACAAGTATACAATCAAGGCGGAAGACCAGAGGAACGAGAGGTGGAAGAAGAATACACAAACAAATGCACTCAGAAACTAATACCTCAAAGCTCCACCCCAGCGATAAAAGAGAAAGGAAGGGCTACCGAGATAATGAAGCACAGGCTGACGCCATACTGTCTGCATCCGAACCCTTCACTAGAAGTCTTGACAATGTCTTGCCTCTAGAACATGTTGAGTCCGGACGAGAGAGTGAGGAAGATCCTGCGCACATCTCCCTCACTATAAACATATTTCGCAACTCACGACATCACCCTACAGATCAAACCCTGACTAGCAGCTCGCAACTGGCAGGGCCCCCAAACTGCAGCGGTGGAACAGGCATAAAACGATCACGAAAACTACCCATCACGCTTGCAACATGGAATGTCCGCACGCTACTGGACAACACCAAAGCAAACAGACCCGAACGACGGACAGCACTGATCGCCAGGGAACTGGCTAGATACAACATCTGCATAGCTGCCCTGAGCGAGACACGACTGGCAGAGGAAGGGCAGATCACAGAAGAAGGCGCTGGTTATACGTTCTTCTGGAGCGACCGCAGCAAAGAAGAACGCCGTGAAGCTGGAGTTGGCTTTGCCATCAAGACCAACATGGTCGACAAGCTCACAAACATGCCCAGAGGAATTAATGACGGCCTGATTACACTGCGTCTCCTCCTAATAGGAGGGCGCCATGCAACACTCATCAGTGCATACGCACCCACAATGAAAAATCCTCAGGAAACAAAAGATAAGTTTTATGAGGACCTTGAGGCGCTCATCGCCGCAGTCCCCAAATCTGACAAACTGGTCATCCTCGGTGATTTTAACGCTAGGGTTGGCACAGACCATACAGCATGGGAGGGGACCATTGGCAGACATGGTATCGGAAAATGCAATAGTAACGGACTGCTCAATCTGAGGACATGTGCCGAAAATGAACTACTCATTACAAACACAGCTTTCCGACTACCTGTCCGAAATAGAACCACATGGATGCACCCAAGGTCCCGCCACTGGCACCTTATTGACTATATTATCATCAGACGTAGGGATCGAGCGGATGCTATGGTAACGAAGAGCATGTGTGGTGCATAATGTTGGACCGACCATCGACTTGTCATTGCCAAGCTAAACTTCAAGATCGAGCCCAAAATGCGCCCCCAGGGAAAGAAACCACCGAGGAGGCTAAATGTCTCTCAGTTGAAATACGAACCCACGAGAGGAGGCTTCCAGGAAGAGCTTGAGGGTAGACCGTCTGAGCTTCGTTTTGAAAAGAACGACATCGAAAAGAACTGGGCATCATTGAGAAACACACTCTACGATACAGCTGTTAAACACATTGGCCCAATCACGCGCAAGCATAAGGACTGGTTTGATGAGAACGATCTAGAAATACAGGGCCTTCTCGATGCAAAACATGAAGCGCACAGGGAATACCAGAGGGACACACCATCTCCGGAAGCAAAAGCTGCGTTCAATACTGCTCGCAAAGCTGTCCAGACCAGGCTTAGAGAGATGCAAGACTCCTGGGTCAGCAAAAGAGCTGACGAAATTGAGATGTTCGCCGAGCGTCATGACACCAAACGGTTTTACGAGGCACTGAAAGCTCTCTACGGCCCGCAGCCCTCTAGTAATACTGCAGTTCGCAGTGCGGATGGGGTACTGCTTACAGATAAGGTTCATATTCTAGACAGATGGGCAGACCACTTCTGCAAAATACTAAACCACCGTTCCATCGTCCATAAATAAAGAGGCCATCCGGCGAATGCCGCAGGTGGAACTGAACCTGGCGTTGGATGAAGTCATTACTGAGGAGGAAGTCGACAGGGCAATCAGTTCACTATCTATAGGAAAAGCTCCATGAGCTGATGCAATACCAGCATAGGTATATAAGACAGCTGGCCCATCCCTCACCAGAAGGATCACTGAACTCTTCTGTCACATGTGGGCTGAAGGTAAAATTCCGCAGGAGCTAAAGGACGCCTCAATCGTTTACCTACACAAAAGAAAAGGCAATCGTCAGGAATGCGACAATCATCGAGGAATATCGCTACTCTCCGTAGCAGGCAAGATCCTAGCGCGCTTACTGCTAAACAGGCTCAACAAACACCTTGAACAAAGCCACTACCTCCCAGAAAGCCAATGTGGATTCAGAGCCGGAAGAGGAACAGTGGACATGATTTTTGCCGCTCGCCAAGTACAAGAGAAGTGTCGAGAGCAAAATCAGGCCCTGTACACCACATTTATTGATTTGACAAAGGCATTTGATACAGTAAACAGAGGAGTGCTGTGGATGATAATGTCTAAGTTTGGCTGCCCCAACAAGTTCATAATAATGGTGAAACAGCTACACGAAGGCATGTGTGCTCGTGTACTGGACAGCGGTGCAATCTCTAAAACGTTTCTAGTATCAAACGGAGTAAAACAAGGATGTGTACTCGCCCCGACTTTGTTCAGCATGATGTTCGCGGCCACGATGACAGACGCCTTCAGATCATTGGAGCTTGGAATACCGATAAAGTACCGCACAGATGGCAAGTTACTCAATTCCAGAAGAATGAAGGCCAAAACCAAAGTGGCTGGCGACATAATCAGGGAACTTGTATTTGCTGACGACTGTGCTCTAATGAGCAACTCAGAACTGAACATGCAGGTTGGAATGGACCAGTTCTCTGCCGCATGCGAAAAGTTTGGCCTGACCATAAATGCCAAAAAAACCCAGAGGTCCTGTACCAACCAGCACCAGGCATGCCGTACACAAAACCAGAGACTACAGTCAGCGGGCAGACGTTGAATGCCGTAGACAAATTCATATATCTGGGTAGCACGCTGTCGAGATCTGTCAGCCTAGACGATGAGGTGGTAAGCAGAATAGCAAAGGCCAGCACAGCCTTTGGTAGAATGCGCTCGATGGTCTGGGCACGTCGTGGCATCAGCGTCAAGACCAAATTGAAAGTCTACCGTGCAACCATTATTCCAACCCTACTATACGCTTGCGAAAGCTGGACTGTATACTCTGGACATGCAAGGAGGTTAAACCACTTCCATACAGGTTGCCTGAGGCGAATATTCCACATCCGATGGCAAGATCGTGTCACTGACATCGAGGTTCTCTCGAGGGCTAACATGCCCAGCATACATGCACTGCTAGAAAAAGCACGACTAGGATGGGCCGGACACCTCGTCCGTATGTCAGAAGAGCGGCTCCCAAAGAAGCTTCTCTACGGCGAGCTGAGAGACGGATGGCGCGATAGAGGGCGCCCAAAGAAACGTTTTAAAGACGGTCTGAAGGACTCACTAAAAAGTTGCCAGATAGACATCGACACCTGGGAATGTCTTGCGAAAAACAGATCTGACTGGAGAAGCGCAGTCAAATCGGGTGTAGCTGCCGGTGAAGATGACCGTGTTGTGAAAGCCCAGAGCAGACGCGAGACGCGGAAATCCCGAGCAGCGGGAACACCATCCCCTTCTACAAACCTCGTGTGCCCGATATGTAGCAGATGTTTTCGTGCTCGCATTGGCCTGTTTAGCCATATGCGCACCCACACCCAACAGGGAAATCTGTGACAAGGATGATGTCGGCGGTCCTCATCGACAACGATGGACAGCTATTATTATTATTTATATATATATATATATATATATATATATATATATATATATATATATATATATATATATATATATATATATATATATAAAGTGTCTTCAAAATGTATAAGATTTAATTTTTTTTACGCGAATACAAATGGACCATGAGAGTTGTCCTTTGGCAGGTCGGTATAGGGAAGGGACATGCGCATGGATGAAGTTTTTCTCATCACATATTTTGTCAGTCGCTGAGAGTTAGCCTTACGGTGTTGAATACAGCGAGCACCCTTCGGGTTTTCATTCCCCACGAAATGACGAAAAGCATTGAGCATCGGTGTTCCGTCCAATTTGGTCAAAAGCTAGGCAATTTGCAAGATAAAACCAATCCGAAGATTCAACGGGCTTTTTGTCCGCAAAATTTGACGAAATTATGCGCAAGCTGCTAATGATGGAACAGAACCAACTCCGTTTGGAAGTCTAACAGTAACATCCTCATCATCATCACAATTATATTTGTCAACAACCTCATTGTCGACAGTAACATCGTCATTACCATAACCATAGTCATCATCTTCACCAACGGCACTAACATCATCACCCTCATCACCATTACATTTGTCGTGTACATCCTCACCATAATCACCAACTGCACCGTAGGAATTATCATCGTCCCCACCAACATGAACAGGCTTACTGCCGTTAACATTAACACCACCATTATCATGTTTATTGCCGCTATCATGGTCAATCACATCACAATCTTCATCAGCATTGTTGTTATCATGGATTCAATCCTCATGAGTTTCACGATCATTGTTGTCATTGGCACCATCTCCCCCATCTCTACCATTTGCACGTTCACCATCAGTACCCACGCCATAATTCTCACACTTTCATCCTCTCTTACGTAAACAGGAGCACGGGGGTCTCACACCCCCCCCCCCCCCGCCTTTAATTTTAGCTCATTGTAGGACATCGATCACACGATTTAGAAAGTGAACAGTGTCCACTATCAAATTGACTATTTTAGAAATCATCTTTCTACCTGATTGATAATATCGACAATGCAGTGTAGACAAACTAAATAATGAAGTGATAAGAGAGCTATACTGGATGCAGCTTCCCAAAGCACTCTAAGGGCCAGTTAGCAATCACACACATCATTCTATAGCAAAGAGATGCATGCTGCCATATCTAAAATAAATGAAGAACGAGCAAAGAGCAGCCCTCGAGATGGTATAACAAGAAGAAGAAATCTTCAATAGCAAATAACGTGCCAATATCATAGTTAAGATAGGGGAAAATAGAAACAAAAATGGTTAGCAACATGCCCAAAAACTTGATATAACGCATAATGGGAAGATAACCTGAGCATTGATTAACGATATGTCTTGAAACAGAAGGAGAACGAATGCTAAGGCAGTGATAGACCGAATAAGAACAATAACTGTAGATCAGAAACAAGCAGAGCACTTCAACAGGTCTTCGCCTCTGTAAACAGAGCATGTCAGCTTTCTGAGATGGGCAAGAGACGTCTAGGACAACTGCCAAATGACTGGGAACACGCACATATCATCTCTATTGTGAAAGGCAACAAACACTCAGATGGACCTAAAAACTACAATCCCATCACCATTACCATCATGCCTTGGAAAATTAGCAGAAAGAATGGTATATGCACGCCTTTCCTGGTTCCTTAAGATTTAAGAAATCCTTTGCCATGAACAGACAATCTTTAGAAAGAGGCGTTGCACAGAACATGCTAATTCAGCACATTTACGATGGATTCCAAAATAATGAACATGCAGTAGCCATCTTCTTAGACTTACAACAGGTCTATGATCGAGTAAGGAGAAAAGGTCTCCTGATGAAGATGACTGATGTGAGGATTAGTCTCTTCTATACAAGTCTTAGAGGTGGGATTACTCTAGGGCTTTGAGCTGCAATCTGTTATTCCATCCGCATCAATGACCTAGCCAAGCACAACAACAATGAAAAAGTCATGTTTCCTGATGATCTGTCCATTTGTCAGTCATTAGAATAAGAGGAACCCAGTGGTCTCGAGGTAAGGTGGTCGCCTCGGGTGCTAGAGGTCGCGGGTTCAAATCACGATGGAGACTGGGATTTATTTACGTGGAGTCTTAGCAAAGGAAATCGAAAAGAGAAGACTAACGACAGCTGCACGGGCAAACTTCAAGTTAAAAATCTTCTCTAATTATTGAAGGGATATTCACCCACAAGAAAATTTATCGCAAAAAAAAAAAAGAAATGTGTGGCTATAACATCAGGTCTTGGTTATGTGGTTAGCGGAGTGGCATAGATGGCGCCTAAAAGGCAACATATCTACCTTACTCTAATTTACGCTTCCACCTCCACCAGTTCTAAATATAGACGATTGTATATTCCATGGGCTAACAGATGCTGGTATTGACCTGGCAAGTCACCAGTAGATTTTCATCTGCCAAGATTAATTAAATAAACGTGTGGCTGCTGATCTATATATTCAGTTATCTTTGTGGCTTTTGGCGTGTTATTCTTATATTACAATTAACATGTCTTCAAACTACAAAGGCCTACCTGTTCTTTCTATACATCTGTTTGCACCAAATAACATGTTCCATCTTTTACAATAATTGTGCCACAAACATCCATACATTTTTTGTGTAAAACTGGAAAGATAATACGTATGGCACGAACACAACAACACCTTCTGTAATACGAGTATTAAAACAGTGATCTTAGAAAAAATGAATTGTCCCATGTTCACTAAACGTTGTTAAGCTATCTACTCGTTTTCGCTTACATCAATATTTGAAAAAAAACTATGAAACACGATGCGACAACAAAAAACTAAATATTCTGCAGACAAAAAATTTTATATTTAAAGTATCTAGCTTTAAATATAAAATCCGTAAACATTACATTTGTCTGTCTGCAATCTGTAATTCCGGTGTTCAGTCAGACAAAGGAACTAAATGATGCCAGGCAGCCAAATAGTGTTTAAAAGTAAAGCGTTCGTTTGGAGCACCATGTTGGATCAATGCTTTTACTTAGACTAACTCTACATCTCATTGGTGTTTTTCAGTGAGAGCACATTATAAATGTAGGGTCACCTAGACGTCACCTTTCATGATCATCTATTGTTCTTCTTACGCATCTACGACGCCATTGAGGGCGGTTCCGTGGCTGATTTCTGTGGGGCGAATTCGGTCCCGTCGATAGACTCGCGATGCTCTTCACAAGATTGCCGTGTGAGAGACTCGAAACTTATCTGTGCCTTATTATGAATACCTAGCAGTTTTATATCAGGGTTGGAATAATAGTAATATTAATTGCATAATACTAATTGAGTAATAATAATAATTGAATAATACCAATACTAATTTAATAATAGGGATTTCGTGGCGAAGTGGTTAAGCCGTAAGCCTCGTGATCAGGTGGTATTGGTTCGACTCCGGACTCCGTCGTCTTTTTTCACAGTTGCATCTTGTAGCCGCCCTTTAGTCGTTTTGTCTTTGACTTGCCACTGGGGTCGGGCGGCATGCGACGAGAAAGTGAGGCTAAAAAGTAGCGCAGTTAATCCTTACTGTAAATAACGCATGCAAAATTAATTATAACATCATCGTCTACAATGGACGCCGGCCTTTGCCTTTGAATAGAATAATAATAATAATTGAATTTAAATAATTGAATAAAAATAATAATTGAATAATAACTATAATTGAATAATAACGATAAATGAATAATCAGTTCAGTTCATCCCGTAACCCATCAGGTCGTTGGGGCACACATGAAGACATGAAAAACCCACGCCAGCTCTCTCTGTCTGTCGCCGCCTGACGTATCTCACCGGGACGAAGGCCTGACCACTCAGTGATGTTGTCCACCCATCTCTTCCTTGGACGTCCTCGCCCTCTCTGACCCGGTACGGATTCAAAGAGTATCGAGTTGGGAATTCCGTTTGACCTCGCGACGTGCCCGCACCAGGCCATCTTTCGCCATTTGATAGTGTGAACAGATCTTCAAAAGAAATGAATAATACTAATTGAATAATAATAACAATAACGATAATAATAATAGTTCCCCATTGCAAGCGACGATATCGACAGTTCGAGACTATTGCTGCAAAATGTGTTCTCTGATGGCTGTAAAGAACAACCCTGGAGCGACAAACTCTACCACACTCAGGACACACATGCGGGGTCCTGGGTGTAGCATTGTTGTGTGTATTTTTATTTCGGGAAGCACGATGAAATAGCCATGCGATGCGATAAAAAGCGTGGATTCCATTTAATGCATTTCATATATTTAATTCCTCAGCAAGAATGTATACACTCACTGACGTTAGCTTTGAGAACAGTCATTGAGTAGAAGCAATTATATTATAAAATGCGTGGAAGAGTACGTACAACTGAAAATCGTACTTCAGGACACAATATGGCTCCTTAGCAATACTCTCTTTAGGAATTGTGAAGGTCGAACAGTATGTGCATGCGAAATATAGCGTGCAATATGATCGGATCACTGTCGGTTCGCTCCGTAGAAGAACAATGAGGGGTTATTCGTTTGAATGTAATCAGAATGTGTGAAACCTGAAATCTACAGAAGAAAGAAGCCTCAGTATGGAGACAGTTGTCAAAGGAGGGCGTATGATTGAGAAGAACGATTTCAAAACGGAAGACAAAATGTCACGAATGAGACCATCAAGCGTGGCAATTGACAAAATGAAACATCAAATAGACAAACTAGTCCGTGGCAACAGTCATGTTATTATTGATGAAATAGGAGATTTCAACACGAGTCACGGCTCTGCACAGAAAATATTCCATGAAGTCCTCGGAAATAGGAAAGTTTGCAGCAGATGGGCCCCAAGTCAACTGACAACGAGGTAATGGAGGCGGGGCAAAATTGGTCAAACACAATTTTTTTTTTAGAGGGCATCCGCAGTGGGAAGGTAGACAAATTGTATTGCAAGGCACCAGTTGACTATTTCGACAATTAAAACAAACAATATTAGGTTCGCATTCTTGCAAAAAATTTGCATTAATACAATTGTTATTACTAAATTACTGTTTCTCATATTACGTAACGTAATTATAAAGAATGTTTTCACTGAGGTGACAACTGAGGGTCCATCCTTGGCGTGTCATGGAGAGACAAGACTATAAATGCGAAGATGCATTCTCACATCGGTCTTCCAAGTATGTACACACTCTTTAGTCAACGGAAGCTGTGATGGCTTGTTCATGTTCGTCGCATTGAGGAAGGTCGCATCTCCAAAGATATTTTCGATTTGTAGCTGGCGTGAGGTGAAAGAAGAGCAAGCCGACCACAGCTGCGGTTCAAAGACGCATATAAATGGAACATGACCGCTCTGGATATAGATCTTTTATCTTGGGAAGACATAGTTTGATCCAAATGGAGATGTAACCTGCACAGCCACCTCAGGTTAGACGAAAATAAAATCACACAACTCAGGGAAGTGAAGACAAAACGCCGAAATGAAAAGAAAACCTCAAAACTCAGCAGAGAGTTGCTACTCCAATGTCGCAACAAGCTTTAGTCATAGATGACTGGAACGGGAATACCAAATTATGAACGTTATATTTTGACTTTCCTTTGCACAAAAGAGGAAATACTACGATTCGTTTTACCTGATACATTGTAGATCCCTCATTATTAATGTGTAACGTAACGCTTAGATAGTTATATTCCATAATCCTCGTGTACACTTCCTGTAGCAGTTATCATCAACACAATGACACAACAATATCAATGCCTCTACTTTCTTTCGGAGCGTAGACCATTGACAACCCTGCTTCAGCAAGTTCGGTTTTGAGCTGCGCTTTTGCCTCTCTCCAGCTGCGTTACAGTGATCGAATACATTTTCACAGTTCCTTCTTCAAGTTTTTTTTGTTTTGCATCACTTACTCTTCCGCTGTGCATTCCACGACAAGGAATGGCTGGCCACGTTTTATGGTGATTTCACAAAGCGTGTGTCCTATCCACCTTAATTTCCTACATTTCATCAGAAACAATGAAAATAACTGAACATTCTACCTAAAACAACACGAAAGTATCTCACCATCCTACCTCAAAAACCATGAAAGTAACTCACCATCCTACCTAAAAAAACATGAAAGTACCTGATCATCCTATCCCAGAAAACATGAAAGTAACTGATCATCCTACCTCAGAAACTATGAAAGTAACTCACCATCCTACCTCAGAAACCATGAAAGTAACTGATCATCCTACCCCAGAAATCATTAAAGTAATTGATCACCCTACCCCAGAAACCATGAAAGTAATTGATCATCCTACTTCATAAACTATGAAAGTAACTGATCACCCTACCTCAGAAACTATAAATGTAACTGATCATTCTACCTTAGAAACCATGAAAGTAACTGATCATCCTACCTCAGAAACTATGAAAGTAACTGATCATCCTACCCCAGAAACCATGAAAGTAACTCACCATCCTACCTAAAAAACCATGAAAGTAACTGATCATCCTACCTCAGAAACCATGAAAGTAACTGATCATCCTTCCTCAGAAACTATGAATGTAACTGATCATCCTACCTCAGAAACCATGAAAGTAACTGATCATGCTACCTCAGAAACTATGAATGTAACTGATCATCCTACCTCAGAAACCATGAAAGTAACTGATCATCCTACCTCAGAAACCATGAAAGTAACTCATCATCCTACCTCAGAAACCATGAAAGTAACTGATCATGCTACCTCAGAAACTATGAATGTAACTGATCATCCTACCTCAGAAACCATGAAAGTAACTGATCATCCTACCTCAGAAACCATGAAAGTAACTGATGATTCTACCTCAGAAACCATGAAAGTAACTGATCATCCTACCTCAGAAACCATGAAAGTAACTGATCATCCTACCTCAGAAACCATGAAAGTAACTGATCATCCTACCTCAGAAACAATGGAAGTAACTGATCATCCTACCTCAGAAACCTTAAAAGTAACTATCATCTTTCCTTATAAACTATGTAAATAACAAATCATCCGGTGTAAGATACCATGAAAGCAACTGATAACCAGATGTAAAACACCATGAAAGTAACTGATCATTGTATCTCACTAATCACGAAAGTAACTGAACAATCTACCTCAGAAACCATGAAATGACCTCTTTTACCTACCTTAGAATTCACCGAAACCCAAGATGCGCTATTGTATATACTTAATACGGAAACACTGTGTTTACCAACAGACATCCCTTTCTCATAAACCGCCTTTTATAAGAAAAAGTCACTGTAACGGACAAAGCGATTTAGATAAGACCGAGAAAGAACTATAGGAAGAAACCTTTTCTTTGATCCACTTGGTACCATTAAAATAATTTCCGAAAGGCAGATATTACATTTTATTTGTTCTACTTATTTTATTTGTTGTTTCTTCATTTTTTTTTTTAGATAATGAAATCTGTCATATTTTACCACTTCCTTGCCGAATTTGTTTTGATACATTTTTTCCGAGAAAGCAAAGATGACGCGTAACAGGCCGCGGGTCTATATTTGTTCTCGTGTTTTATTTCATTACGGATCCCGTCAGGCAACATATTCGAATCGGATTCACATTTGTTGACGACTTACCCTTGTATAAGTGGACACGTGTTGCGGCTTTTCATTTAGATTAATTAGTTCGTTTATTTTGTGGTGTTTTCCCATCTTATTATCCAGGTACAGTTATCGACTATTTGAAATAATATTTAGGCTACCAAATCTAGTATTTTCATGGTCAAATGCACATCGCTGAGCTTCACGAGATTGCCGCCATTTGCACTGTTTGCAGATGGTGCTGGTTTTTGGTGCGGCTAGAAAATTACACATGGGCCAGGAGTGAACGGACACATCCACGGGCCGAGTTTGTGTCATACCCGGTTGGCAACATGCTTATTGATGCCCTTAATCCTCGCACCCCCATTCCAAGGAGAGGAATACTCGGCCCTCACCGAAGAGTACGTTGGTACATCTGTCGAAACACTTACCACAAAACCACAAGGTGTCAGGACTACCCTCGCGTATATTAAGAGTGCTACGAGAATTACAAATGGGAGTGCCCTTTTTTGCTGCAGTACGAAACCGATCGACGCAACGGGCCACTGATGCCCAAGCGACCATTATTATAATTACAAATTTGCAGAAGAACAATGCAAGCGTCTTATTGGTACACAAATAACACAATAGAGAAGTCAAGTCTGCTCCAATGATTTAATAAATATATTTTTCAGAGACTTAAGTAAAAACCGTGTGCCATACTCGGTTTTTATACTAATTACTTCACGAAGTCGACCTCCGCTTTATTTAAGATATCCCGGTTTACTTACATTTTATTTGTTAAGTCATAAGAGCAACAAGCAATCAGAAAGATGGGTCTCACGAGATGGGTATTTGTGTTCCTGGTTCACAACATCGTTTCATACTTGCTGACTAACACAATGACATGTCCTTATACGGTGAGTACTACTAAGTTAAGGTAAAGGAAGCCCTATAGCATTGGGAATGAATTGTTAAAGACATTATTGTACCACGTATTTCTTGTCAGGGACTATATCAGGATGCATTTGCGTGTACTTTAAAAAAAAATAAAAAGAACAAAACTAAATGGCGGACATAAATCACCTAGAATATATTATTCGAAAAAACAAACTTATTCATTCACTATATTCCAGAGATGTGTCTGTAACTTTGAGATGTTCTGTCTGAATCTGGAAACAATTCCCCCATTACAGACATGACTAAACGACAATACCATTAAGAAAGTCGTATTTAAGGTAGGTAATTTGTTCCAAGGAAATACGTTATTGCAAATTAACTGCAGATTTAGAACAAGGAAAGTTTGTCAAGCTGACTTAAGTGGAACCCTTGTTTCTCAAAGTTTCTCTGTTTTAAATTGTGGATTTCCTTGTGTTGATCTTATACAACATACTACAATGAGGACAGAGGCTCAAGTCAAATCTCAGGGGCCTCATTGAAAGGTTGTTGTTTAATGCCCACAGTGAGTTAGTTTACTTTTTTGAGTGCAGTGAAAAGGGCGTCAAGTGACGGGAAGTAGTAGTTTTCCTTACATCTCGAGCGTGCTGATGAAGGTGGACCGTAGTTCCCCAGGTGGTTGTGCAATGCTTGACTTCATCTGCGTAATGCTGACTACTACGGGGATACCGTCGATCAACATATCGTCATACTGCACTTAGTCTGTTTCCAAGAAACGCAGAATTGAAGAGATAAAGTGGTCTTGGTCAGTATTTTGTGTCTGACCCTGACGTGACGTCTTAGTCAGTATATTGTGCTTGACCTTGACGTGACTTCCTGGTCAGTATAGTGTGTCTGACCCTGACGCAATGTCCTGGTCAGCATGTTGTATCTGACCGGACTAGTGTCTCAGTTCCTCTGAAGGAAAGGATGACACATAACTTAAGCCAGTAAGAGTCCATTTCTTGGTTCTCTCGTGAAAAATTCTATCAAGTACCGATTCTCACCTACGGTTGTCTGCAATGGATCTCCAACTTGCTTTGTGTTTTTGCCTTGATGATATACATTCCAACAAACTATTATTAATTCATATCTTGATATTTATCAATACTTTTAGCGCTATCTTCCTCTTTTCCGCCTGCGTTCAATCGCTCCCTTCAGTACTGTTTTCAGGATTGTATCGTTTGTCTTTATTTATTCAAAATTTGTAATCTGATAAATTTGTTTATCTCTAAGTATTTCATTAATAATCTCGTCAACATTTCTTTTTTTGTTTTTCTTCAACGAAGTGTAACCCATTTATCTATACATCCACATTTCTTGGTCTACCCTTGAGTGAACCTGGTCTATAGCAATAGAAGAATGTGTGATATGCATGAAGTGGATTCCTAAATAAATACATTTATGATATATAAAAGGAAGAGAGAATTTTTTTTTGTTGCTTAGATGTTTGCCTCACTAGTTTCTACTGGCGGAGGCGCGCCATTTTCCACCCCAGACCGTAGTCCATTGGGCGACATCAGGACGCATAAACCAGTGCTTGGATGCATGTGTGCGTCTGTATGTACCTATGCTAGGTTTATGCGCCCTCAGAAGCTACCCCAACCAAAGTGCAATGGAAGGGCCTCACAGGAGGAACACAATAAGAAATTTAATTTACATTTGCCAAAAGCTGACGTCAAAGAAAACAACACGCCTTTACAGAACGTCGCTTTTTACGACCGCCAACCAACCCGACTGTTATTTGTTTCTTTGTAAAGTGTGCAGTAATAAACTTATTATCTGACAACTTACAGAAGCACTACCTAACGCATCCAATGTTTAGACATCAGGTACAGAGCACAGGACTCAAATCTAGGCATATTTATTTTTAATGATCACATCCCATACAGACAAACCCTGATGGTCGCCGTATCGAGAGATGGCATGAATTGATGCAGGCCCAAGAAATAGAACTTCAGGAGGAACCGGCCCCGGACATCATCTACCATACACAACACCGACATCGCTGAACAGACTTCCAACTGGTGTATCACGGTGCAGGACGAATACGAAGCGATGGGGATACACAGATGATGACACATGTGATTGTGGCACAATACAAGACACAGACCACCTGATGACCTGTTCCGACCTCCAGGAAACATGCGATAGGTACGACATGCTGGAGGCAAATGACAATGCAATCCATGCTGCTGAATACTGGACGCATTCTGTATAACGTGGTGCTTGGACACGGAAAGTAAGTAAAGTATCTTAATAATAATATTCCAGGGAACAGTTAAAGGTGGAAGGAATCAACGATTACAAAGAAAGTCCTTGATTGATAGTGTCAAAGAATGGCCAGGATATGATTTTCCCACACTCGTTTGCAGGGCAGAGGATAGAGTACTTTAGGTGACTTTGTGTTGATGTTTCCACTCTGATATCTACGATCCTAACGGTTTAAGGAAATACGTATTTATATCGAAAATTGAGTGACATTAATTGGAAAGAGAAGAAAACAAATATTGGGGTATTGAAAAAGTTGGGGGTGACAAAAGAATTAATGACCGAATGCAGGGTTCCACAGTTGATTTGACCATATACCAATACATACCTCCTTGTTGAAGACCATGCTACAGGGTAGGGGGGGATGGCAGTCGTCCAAGAGGCAGACAACATAATAAGTGGGTGGATAACATCATGAGTTGGACTGGAAAAAGCCAGTCATATTGCATCGTTACGGCAAATATTAGAGTACACTGGAGATCCATTGCCGGAAACCTTCGATGCGGAGATGGCACTCTGACTGAACTCATCACAACGCGCCTGGCGGTTTCACCAGCTTCTTCCAACCGAGGAATCTTTGCTTATTTGTATCCACTTTTACATCCAATGTTCCGACGTACCGACAGCGAGTGTCCTTAATTCTCACCCACATAGTGCCACGGAGAAGTACCGGTTCTAAGAAGTACTTCATTTATATGTGTTGAGCTTGTTCCGTAAATTCTTCATTTTGTTTACCTTATTCGGCACAAGAAATATAAATTGTTTCCTAGGATACATTTCCTATGCAACCAGTGTAATCCAACCCAATTCCAAGTTCCTAAACTCGTTCATTAACCGAACTGAAAATTACTTGGTACTGTCTCTGTGGCGTTACTCCCCGTAGGTAAAGAGGTGTCAAAAAAGAAGAAATACTCTCGTAAACCCTCCTGATATGAAATGTGTTTAACTGATCTATTACAAATAAATTAATAAAACAAGCATACATATTTCGGAAATATCAACGGAAAAGATAAAGAAGACTTCAACAATATATTCAAAACACAGCCGCCTACAAGAACTAGAGGGCACAGCCATAAATTAATTACGTTTAGTTTAGTCTAAGGAACAGGGTTATTGCACACGGTTAAGCCCATAAGTGCCCTTTTATTCTCCATATTTTTGGAGAATCTCAGCACAATGCACGACCTCCGTATCACCGGCGAGAATCTCGTAATAGATTTGGTAGATTTTAAATATGTTGGATTTTTACATCGGGCAACGAAATTCAAGCCTACTTTTTTCTATGTCACACTGCCGATAGATTTTTACAGTGCGTGACACTGTTCGCGAGCGCCTTTTACTACCCAGAAATCCGAGGAAATATCAGAAAGTCGACGTGAAAAAATCAGTGATTTGAACCCACGATCTCCAGATCAGATACAAGGAAATATTTTTTTAACCAGATAGTAGTGAATGCTTGAAATGCATTGTCACAGGAAACAGTGGAGGCAGAGTCAATGCATTCGGGAATAGATTGGATGCGCATAATTATCTTTAAACATGTGAATGTAAAATAAAGTGGTTGTATACAGACTGCATAATCTTTTAAATTAGTATAATGATGTTAAGTTAAGTTTAAAAAATAATCGGCGGCCGATTAATTAGTATCAGCTGATAAGCCGATCGTTCGGTAGCTGGTAATTGGGAACTTTGCTTATCTTTGAAACCCCTCAAAATTAAGTAATATGTTCACTTTGATTACTCAAACATCAGAAAATATCCATCATAAAGCAATGCTACACAGATACAATAGAAACAAAGCCAAGGGCCGACCACGTAAAAGATGGAAAGCAGAAATAACAGACGCGCAATAACCCTCCCTGGTATACGAAGTACATGCTAGGACCAGGTAAAGAAATCTCTTCATTACCTGACGCAAACAAATAAAAGCAGGACGCATTCGAACATAAATAAAGAAGAAGTTTACTGGAATATTGGATTTCTGGTATTCAATTAGGCAGATCAGTGTCAGGCTCACTGAAACATATTCGTCGTTTCTGCAAATCTATCTGGTCGATCATTATAAGATGCAGTTCAGTGTCTCCCATACATTGACAGACCAATTCTTCATTTCGATTAGCGAGTGGTCGAGTGCTCGCTTTTCATGGCTAAGGTGCGACGTAGAAAACCATCTACCGTCTACCCATTCAACACAGCTGTAAATGCGTACCTGATATACAGCTGGGAAAAAAAGAGAGCGAGGAAAGGAACCAACTATCATGTTGCATACAAGATGTGGATTAGAAAACTAAAATCACTAACAACTTTATTTATTTACATAACCACTCCGGTACACACATACACTTTAAAAAAAAATGATTAGTAAGTTTGTAAGTGGTTTCTGAGAATAATACATTTCAGGAATGGTACAGGTCTAGGATGGTGCAAATCTAGGATGGTACAGGTCAATGATGGTACAAGTCTAGGATGGTACAGGTCTAGGATTGTACAGGTCTAGGATGTAGTAGCTCTAGGATGGTATAGGTCTAGGATGGTACACTTCTAGGATGGCACAGGTCTAAGATGGTACAGGTCTAGGATGTTACAGGTCTAGGCTGGTACAGATCTAGGATTGTATAGGTCTAGGATGGAGTAGCTCTAGGATGGTTTAGGTCTAGGATGGTACACTTCTAGGATGGTACAGGTCTAAGATGGTACAGGTCTAGGATGGCACATGTCTAAGATGGTACAGGTCTAGAATAGTACAGGTCTAGGATGGTACAGAACTAAGATGGTAGAGATCTATGATGGTACAGGCCTAAGATGGTACAGGTATAGGATGGTACAGGTTTATGAAGGTACAGGTTTAGGAAGGTACAGGTCTATGATGGTACAGGTCTATGATTGTACATGTCTATGATGGTACAGGTATATGATGGTACAGGTTTATGATGGTACATGTCTATGATGGTACAAGTTTATGATGGTATAGGTTTATGATGGTACAGGTTTATGATGGTACAGGTTTATGATGGTACATGTCTATGATGGTATAGGTTTATGATGGTACAGGTTTATGATCGTACAGGTTTATGATGGTACATGTCTATGATCGTACAGGTCTATGATGGTATATGTCTATGATCTTACAGGTTTATGATGGTACAGGTTTATGATGGTACATGTCTATGATGGTACAGGTTTATGATGGTACAGGTTTATGATGGTACATGTCTATGATGGTACAGGTTTATGATGGTACATGTCTATGATGGTACATGCCTAGGATGGTACAGGTTTATGATGGTACATGTCTATGAGGGTACATGCCTAGGATGGAACAGCTTCCAAGCGTTTCTGTGTTTTTATTTAGCCTGCAGAACAGTATATATTTAGCTCTCCGCCTTTGACTTTGATTGTAACAGTTAAAAGGTCATAGTGTGAGGTCGTGTTATATGCCCTATTTGCACCATTATCTAGTCTAAGTTGGTGCTGCAGTAGGTTTCACAACATCACATAACGTGAGGTCGTATTGCAGGATGTTCTTCTAGGAGGTTCGTCAACATAGATTGCAATAAGTTTCAATACAACTAAAATAGTAATTTTACCAGCGTCTTAAGCTACATGTTAGGAAACGAATGGTTGCGAGTTAAATTGGCTAGTCTGATGTAAAAAATTAAACAACAGCAAACAGAAAACACGTGAAAAGGAGGATAGCATTTGTGAGTGATGACCATTTTATCTTTGGGTTTCTAGAAACTGGAAAGCTGAAAATCAACTGGACTTGCAAGGAAGACTTCTGATGATCATATTACCCTTGGTTCGCATAAAGTGTCCAACCAAATTGTCAATAATAATATAATATAATATAATATAATATAATATAATATAATATAATATAATATAATATAATATAATATAATATAATATAATATAATATAATATAATATAATATAATATAATATAATATAATATAATATAATATAATATAATATAATATAATATAATATAATATAATATAATATAATATAATATAATATAATATAATATAATATAATATAATATAATATAATATAATATAATATAACATAACATAGCATAACATACCATAACATAATTTTTTTAGAAAAAAGCAGAGGTCATCCTGAGGCTGTCGACACTACCATAGAGCTTGTCTAGTGTTGCCACTGGTGATGGCCACATCTGCTTTCTCTGATCCTCGTATGTCGGGCAGTTTTGCAGCAGATGTTCAGCGGTCATTTTCCCAGTACCGCCACATGCATTCGTCAGTGCCACCTATCTTCAATTTATTGAATAGGTGGTACCTCAGTCTATTGTGGCCAGTGCGAAGTCTGAAGACCACGTCCTGCTCTCTTCTGTTCAACTGGTAATAGGGATCGTTTTTTGTGTAGCCAGTATGTTCTGTTTCCCATTTGGTCATGTATCTAGCTCTAATAAGCATTTTTGACTCTTCGTAGGTCACACTAGTATCTGGTTGTGGTAGTCTTGCCCCTTCTTTTGCCAGTCTGTCTGCCTCCTCGTTGCCTTGGATGTTACAGTGGGATGGAACCCACTGTACCACTACTCTTTTTGATGCGGACTGCTGACATAGTTGACAGAGCACTGCTCTTAAATCATTAAGTTATGTATTTTTCTGGCTTTTTAGTGCTACACCACAATACAATACAATGCAATACAATGCAATGCAATGCAATGCAATACAATACAATACAATACAATACAATACAATACAATACAATACAATACAATACAATACAATACAATACAATACAATACAATACAATACAATACAATACAATACAATACAATACAATACAATACAATACAATACAATACAATACAATACAATACAATACAATACAATACAATACAATACAATACAATACAATACAATACAATACAATACAATATAATATAATATAATATAATGTAATGTAATATAATATAATATGATATAATATACTATAATATCATATATTATGATATAATGTAATATAATATAAAATAATATAATATAATGTAATGTGATATAATATATTATAATATAAAATTTAATTTAATTTGAAAAATATAACATAACATAACATAACATAACATAATATAATATAATATAATATAATGTAATAAAATATAATATACCACAATGTAATGCAATGTAATATAATGTAATCGAATGTAATATATCATAACAATTTTTATGAGGAGCCTCCATGCAGGACAATGTCTTTTCTCACTTATGATTTCGACAACCAGGTACAAGATTTGACGGGCTGTGACATCTCAGGGAAGCCAATCATCATATCCAAAGATAGAGAGTCAGCGATGGTTCATTATATAAAAATACCCTTTAGATGTGTTTGTCAAAGTTGGTAACACAGTGACACCAGTGATTTCAAAGGATGAGCCTCGTACTATCTACAAAGAAAGCTTCAAGATTGGTACAATCTATTTGCAATACCTCCAAGTTTCAGAACACTTTTGAAGAATTGAAATCACGCAGATTTTGTAAAAGTGCAACGCAGTTTACAGGGAGATGAACAAAGAGAACAACAATTTTAGAAATAGTACGTTATTGTATATAATTGTGTTGCTTTTGTTTTCTCTGTTACAATTTGCGTAGTTTACTAAAAGAGTTGAGACTAATGATCCATCATTCCTTCATTATTCTATTCGTTAGGATGGAAATATGATAACGTTACGCTACAACTCACTACCATCTGGCCTGGTCAATGTCTCTTTTATCAACCATCCAATCTCCGACATATCCCGTGATGCCTTTGAGAATTCGGCCACCACCTTGACCTCGCTGTACTTCAAGAGCGCCCAATTTGTAGACCTTCCCCAAGCTTTGCTGCAGCTAACAAGTCTGACAACTCTGGTGGTAAACGATATACATATTAAGGACTGGAACTATCTGGTGTTAGCGCACATCGGTGTCTCAATCAGGGAACTGGAGATTCAGAATGTAAAACTGACTCATTTTCCCAGCTGGTTGTCTTTGATTAAATCAATTGTCTCCCTTGACATATCACGAAACTCTTTAACGACGATTCAAAATAATGCCTTCGGAGAATTAGAAGACACTTTACAGAACTTAATTCTAGCAGACACGGGATTATCTCCTCTACCTATAGCGTTATCAAATCTAAACAATTTGACAAGTCTTAGCCTTGATAGTAATAACTTATGGAACCTGAAAAATATCCCTTGTACTAAATATTTAAGTCTTTCAAACAATAACATTTCAACCAGTTTTGATCTGGTGCCTGCTGTATTTAAATGTGGACATGTTATCTCTGTCTTAACTTTGACATCAAACAAACTAACTATAATTCCAGATTTGTTAAATATGGTGAGGTTAGACATACTTTATTTAGATAAAAACCTCTTATTTGACCCTTATTCTGGCTCACTGCCCACATCTATCACCCAGTTATATCTACAAAGTAACAGATTAGTGGTCGTCCCACCTATGATTGGAGAACTTTTAAAACTTTCTGTCCTAGATCTATCATCAAATAGAATAACGTGGATAAGTAGCATGAGTCTGTCTAAAAATCTTAAGGAAATTTATTTAGAAGATAATTTAGTGGCTAAAATCGGCGATTGGTGTTTCCCAGTTGACAGTTCTCTCGTAAAAATTCAGTTAGAATCCAATCCAATTTCCTTTATTGAGGCAAATGCATTCACAGCTCTCAAGTATATTAGAGAACTGTATCTTGGACACACACAACTCACAGAAGTACCGATCGCTCTGACTGATGTCAGAAAAAAGCTCGACATCTTGAGATTGAACGATATTCCTACGCTCAATTGTTCGTGTCCGCCGAAACCAGAATTGGTTGAGTGGTACACTGGCGAATCTAGGATTCTCATCTCTCATGATACATGCAATGACGGTCAGTTTATACGGGATTACTTACGTGGTAAACAGTGTGGCGGTGCAACAGTGAATGGAGACACTGTACTTGGTGAAACAGTGAATAGAAGTACTGTACTTAGCACATCAGCGAATGAAGATATTGTTGTCGGTACAACAGTAACGAGTGAAAGCGTCACTGCTTTTGTCCTCGCTTCTATGTCGTGTTACAAATATTTTTCTTTCCTCCCAATTTTTGTGAATATTTTAAAAATGTAATATCTCCATCTTGAAGGGTGTTGAATTTTAACCATATGGGAAGTCAACACAGACGAGAGCTTCAGCCATTTTCTGTTAAACCTTCAAATTCATGATTTAGAATTCGAGGATTAAGACTAAATTAATATTTAATATATCGTTTCCAAAAATAAACTCCAGTTGATGCTAGTTAAAGTTGGAGATAATATCAACTCATCTGTCAGGAGTTTCTATCGGGTTTTCTTGTTGATTGTATTGATGTTGTCCTCTTTAATTATCTCGTTGCGTTCTCATTCTGTCGTTTTTGCCACTAGCTGTGTCTTTTATAACATTTAATTGTAGCTTTTATTGTATTAACACAGCTAAGTTATTTTAGAGGCTTGGACATTTCTAATTTGTGCGATGTTTTGAAATTTGAATATTTTTAACATTCACAATCATTTGACATTTTACAAATATGTGCTATTGTGAAATTTACATTTTGTCAACTGCAGATTGGAGTCAATGATAGAAACCAGAGGGGATTTCTAAAAGAACTGTTGATGTTTACAGCAGCAGGTTAAGAATGACAAGTTAAGAGACACATACAATTTGTATTCTGGTTTTAGTTCTCATTGTCTGATGTAGTTTATTTAGGTAAGTGCTGTTTTATTTCACATTTTAAATAGTGATTTTATTGAGCTATTTGCTGTTTTATTTCAAATTGTTTAACGTGATTATATTGAGATATTTTCTGTTTTAATTCACATTTTTCTACGTGATTTTATTTATATATTTGCTGTTATGTGTCAAATTGTTTAATGCGATTTTATTTAGATATTCACTGTTTTATTTCACATTGATATAGTTTTATTGAGATATTTGCTATATTATTTCATATGATTTAATCTGATTTTATTTGCTGTTGTAGTTGTTACGGATTCAGCAAAATCAAGGCTCTTGCCCTTCGGCCCAATGTCATGTAATGGAATCTGCATGTGTTTCTCAGCTGTTGCCTAGTGCCATACAAAGTGTTCCATATATATGGCAACGTAGGAAGAAGCAATTTCAAAAATATAATGGCTCAATAATAAACTCAAGAGTATGGTGTGGTTGGATTCTGTTCAGGTGTTTGTTATGTAGGATGTGTTAAGTTCTCAGTCAGAAAATGGTGCATTGATCATTCCTTGTAAAGTTTATTTACACTGTCATTTAGACTTGGGCTTGCCATATGTCTGTAGACCTCCATTCCCGTGTTTCCCATGGCTAATCTGTTCAGCCAAGTTTCTTTGTTTGCTGATCTTATCAGCTGTTTGGCTGTTTGTAAAATTGTTGCTGTGTGTGGCTGTTCTTGTCTTGACCCCCACACCCCACCCCTTTCCTAGTCTGTCTGCCTTGTAATTGTCAGGTGTGCTTGAGTGTCCAGAGATTCATTGCAGAACTATTTTGATAGCACTGGAAGTGATAATGTGGTCAATGTCTAGAAATATTTGGATAAGGTCAGGTCTACAATGACCAGCAACGTCTCTGAAAATAACAGTGTTTTGTGCCTGTAAAGGAAAGGCATCAAAAACGGTTCTCAGATGCTACAAAGCTGCTTCAGCTTCATAGTTGTAGCAAATCTACCCGTAAGCATCTGACAGTTTTTTTTAGAGAATCCCATTAGTATATACATGTATACATTTATCGGGATAGGCATCAATAGTTTTATGAGCTGCTCAAATGAGAATACTTGGAACTAAACCTTTGGTTGTATCATCAATTACTTTTACCTGTATTTCTGATGTTTTAAGGAATGTTTGTGGAGGTATGTCTTTTATTACTCACTATAAATCTTGTTTTCTTTCTGGTTATGTGGCTCTGATTTAATTAATATGGTGAAGTACAGACATTTGTTTAGTTGTGCTTTTTGGCTGCCAGTTTTCCACAAGGAGTCTGTTGGGATATTCCCGTTTCATTCTGCTACTTCGCTTATAAACTTCCATAACTGCTTTATTTCTCCGCATCTCAAGGGATTCCACTTGTGTGTGGATTTCGCAAGCCGCAGTTAGTGTTGACCTCATTGCTCCACCAATGAAGCGTATAGCACTATTTTGTAACCTGTCCAAGGATTCCAAGTTAGATTTTGAACAAGTTGTAAGGAGCGCACTATTATATTCTATTGCTGAGCGTACATAACCAATATATAAGCCTCTCAAGTATCATTGTCTAATCTCCATGATGTACTAGCCTCTTTAAGAGCTGTAGACGTCTCACAGCTTTGTTCTTCACATTCTGAATGTGATGCTTGAGGTTGCGTTGTCGGTCAAGCGTGACTCCAAGATATGTGGGGTGTTCTTCTCTAATCAATTGGTGTTCCTCTAATCTCAAAATTATATTCTTCTTGAAAACTTTGTGGCTCGTAGTAAAGATGGTACTCACTGTCTTTTCACAATTGATTTTCAGTTCCAATGCCTTTGCAATACTCATGCAGTCTCCCCAGGTCTCCAATTAGCCTTCGTACTTCACTTTCAATGTCCTCATAGCTCAGCCAAATTGCCAGGTTATCAATATACAAAGATTTTTCAACTTTGATCTGGCCAGCCAAGATATTTATATAGATCAGGAAATGTGTACAACTTAGGTTTGAGGCTTGTGGTAATCCTTCTTCTAAAACTTTTTTTAGAAGAGATCGCATCCTTCACTTTCGTCTGGATCGTTTGCCCAGTCAGTAAACACTTTATCCAATTGTAGAACTTGCCCTGAATTGCCATGCTTAACATCTTTATCAAAAGACCTTACCTCCAGACACGATCGTAAGCCTGTAGAAGGTAACAAAAATATGGCCACGGTGTGCTTGTTGTTCTGGAAGCCATCATTTATTCTTTGTGTTAGCCTAAAGCGCTGGTCTCCTGTGCAGCTAACAATTCTGAACTCTGCCTGTTCCTGGCATAAGGTGTTGGATTTCTCCAGGAATCAATAGAGACGTGTGTTTATCATTCTCTCTGCTAATTTGCACAGGGACGATGTTAAGGAGATGGCCGATATCTGTTTGGTTCATTCTGAGGTTTTTTGTTTTTAAATATTGTCACTATATGTGCATTCCTCCATGTTTTGGAGCGCTTGCTATTTCTTCATGTCATTTTGATCAATCTGAGAACAGCTTCTTTACCTCGATTCCCCAGATGAAAAAGCATTTTCATTGTGGATCTTGTCTGCTCCTGGAGCCTTTTTAGGGTTGAGTGTCTTCAGTGCCGGTTAGAGCTCTTGCATGTTGAAATCTTCTTTAAATATGGAGTCATTGGCTTGTGGAATTTTCTCTTGGAAATTCAGGTAGCGGAAGCGATTCCTATCCTGCCCTGTAACTTTTCCTGCTCTATTCACCGATGCAAAGACGCCACTAAAGTGCTCTGCTTTTGTTTTGGATGTAAATAATTATTCCACGGCAGTTAGTGCACTCACACAGGCGTAGCTAGTGTATCCTGTCAAGTTCAGGTCAATGTTCTAGTGTAGAGTTTCTTGCGGGAGAGCCACACGAACCTTGTGACTGTCCGTATTTCTCTGGCCACATATATTTAACTGTACAACATTCAATCAAAGCTTGTTATCTTGTTTCTGCGCGATTTCTTCCTCAGTTTTCTCGTTTAAGTATATTTATGTTTGTTTCCAGCAGTCCATTTTTTCCCCTATTACAATCTGGTCACCCAATGCCAGGCGCGGGCCTTGATGACCTTGTCGTCGTTCGAGCTCGGTTGTACAATTATTAAACTTTGTACTTGCCTTATTATGGCATTGTCTGGCTGGTGAGTCTGTAGATTTTCTTCCCACCCCAGGCAGAAACCAGAAATGTACTGTCCTGCCATTAAGTAATTGAGAGGGTGCATTAGCAACGCTCCAAGGTACCGAAGCCATGGTAGGGTTTACTGTGCTCATTCCCGCCACCAACTGTCTGCTAGTTAGGCCGAGTTTTCTTAGGCTCTAGACCTTTGACCACATGTTCCAGACAATTGGATAGTCACGTCCGGATCCACTATGCCTTTATGAATGACCTCGAGTGTCATGGTGCGGCGAATACTGGTTCTCTTTTCCCAGGTCTGTTTAGAACGGTGCTGGTTCCTTTCTAACCACAGAGGGTACATGCGTACTGATCAATAGGAGACACATGTATACATATGGGTTACTGGCAATGTTTTAGAAATAGAATCCTCATTATATAGTACTTCACCTATTAAGTTGTACTGTATCCCAGTGTTAGGTCTGATAAGTCATGGGAGAGACCATCAGAGCTGATTCATGCTGTGTGATTATACATAAATATATTTACTGTTTTATTTCAGATTGTTTACTCGTGGTTTTATTTATATATTTGCTGTTTTATTTCACATTGTCTGATGTAGTTTTATTTATATATTTGCTGTTTTATTTCACATTGTTTAATGTGATTTTATTTAGATATGTGCTGTATAGCTTTACATTGAGTGACGTGCTTTTATTTAGAGACACTTCTATTTGCTGCTTCTTGTGAGTACATTTTTACAATAAACTTATCTAGTGTCAATTCTTCTTATTGTTGTTTTTTTATGACGGCTTCTTAGATATGCTGATGTTTCGACGAAGAAAAATATAAACATAATATTGCGAAAGAAGGATGTACACAATCACTGCAAAGGTCTTTGGGCCAGACACTACTTTGGACAAAGATGTATACAAGCGGGATAGGAATTATGCGTGCAACTATTTGGAATCATGGGAATAGGACGCCATAGCCCGTGCTGCATGGAAGGTGCATGATTTGGTATGAAATACAGGCAAAGGAGATACTGATTGCTGATAAGATAAGAACTAAGCGTTTGAGAAGACACGCCACACCATGCGATGCCTCAAATCGTCATGACGTTTCTTGCACACACGGCCGTAGACGCTTCTCTGATCGGATTGGTCTTACGTTTCACATTAATTACCGCTATGAACTCTAGCTACATTCCTTCTTTTAAAGCACAATTACTATCGTCTGACAAGACGGACAGAGTCAATGATTATTCTTTTAAAAAATAATTTTTCAGCTATACCAATTATTCTGGTCTTACGTCACATATCTATAAGCAGGTTCTAGCAACGAGTAGTGAATTATTTGATCAATAACAACTGACTCTAGAATTTAAAATTTAACAATTTGCCACATTTTAGGTCATTCAAATATCTAGACAAGCAGGAATTAATTTCTTCCTTAAAAATCAGAAAATCAAACCGGTAAAAGATTTCACAAACTTAAGGACCATGTTATCGCAGAAGGAAGAACCACAGCAGAAATCCAACAAAGATGCAATCAAGAAAATGAGATCATTGGACGATTAACACCAATATTTAAATGCAAGCACCTAACTACCAAAAGAGTTTTATAAAATACGATTTTCGTCCCAACACTATGCTGGCAATTTCAAAACTGGACACTAACATTAAACGATAAACGACAGAACATAACAGCAGAAATGAAATGTACGCAACATATTTTGGATGTAACACTAAGAGGCAGGATCAGAGACGATGACAATTGGATACAAGTAGTAACAACACTAGTATTAGACTATATCAAAGAAACAGCGACTAAAAAGGTTTGACCACGTAACAAGACTACCACCACACATCATCCATTCCACCCCCCCCCCCCCCCGCCATAACCACATTCCCACAACGATCAACGCTATTTGGATACAACAATTTAAAAGCCGATAGTCCTTGACGAAAAAAAGTTGGCTTACGGAAATATCTGCCGCTGTTAATGCCACTATGCATATTCTGGCGATGAAAGGCAAACCAGGATAAGCGAAAAGTAGAACAGCAATTTATTAGTTTATGTCGTATTATTTTAGTCAGTAAGATCAATGCAAGCATAAGTCGCTAGACCAAGGGGCGTCTCTTTTTGGATATGAAGGGTGCAGGCCCTACCGGGTGGCGTCATAGAGAGTGACACATCAATGACAGTACATGTCACGTGTGCAGTGTTTCAGCAGAAATGTATAAATGTTTTTTTTAACCATTACAAATAAATTGATTTTCAGTAGTAGCTGTGGCTGATCATTGCCGTAGTCTAATTGATTCTTGAAAAGTATATTAGCGAATGTTGATTTTATGCCTGATACCATGTGATCCATTCGTATGCTTGAACAGGTGAACACATGTCATAATATTCGCTTACACAAAAACGTCTCTTTCATTGCAACTCTTGAACAAGAATATGAATTATGTTTGGTCTGGTACTGGAGAAGTTCTATGCGAGAAGAGAGTTGTGTGATGTGCCATCGTGCGTTAATGCACTGGATGGCAGAATTTCAGTGACTCCACTGAAACCAATCCAATGGATCAGTTTTTTTTTCAAAAACAAACATGCATTGGCAGCGTTCAACAAGCGTTTTGACATCACCAACAAAATGTTAAATAAAGACTAATGGTTGACCTTTTTCTTTCACGTGAACCACATTTAAGTAAGTACATGTGAGCCTTAACCCTTTACAGCTCAGCCTAATTGATTAGATTTGTGTCTTAAGACATGAATCTGATTAGTTAAACTGGACTGTAAAAGGTTCAGACACGGATCAAATAAATTAGGTCAGACTGTAAAGGGTTAAGACAGGAATCAAATCAATTAGGTCAGACTGGAAAGGATTAATACACGGGTAAAATCAATTAGGTCAGACTGTAAAGGATTAATACACGGGTAAAATCAATTAGGTCAGACTGTAAAGAGTTAAGATAGGAATCAAATCAATTAGGTCAGACTGTAGAGGGTTAAGACAGGAATCAAATCAATTAGGTCAGACTGCAAAGGATTAATACACGGGTAAAATCAATTAGGTCAGACTGTAAAGGATTAATACACGGGTAAAATCAATTAGGTCAGACTGTAAAGAGTTAAGATAGGAATCAAATCAATTAGGTCAGACTGTAAAGGGTTAGACACTAATCAAATCAATTTGATTAGTCTGTAAAGAGTTAACACTCGGATACACAAAAATAGATAAGACTAAAGTGTTAAACATAAATAATATAGGATTATTTGCAGTAGTTGTCTCAATAGCAATTATTTTACATAATGAAGTTACTAGATACATTCACAACCCTCTTTAGCTACTGTTAGGACGGTGTTATAAGGTGGTAGTGATCACAGTACATTACATTTCGAGATCACTTGGAGGAATGTCGGTCCTACTGACACATAACTGAAACATCCCTTGCAATTGATAACAAACTTCCTGATAGGATTGCACAAAATCCTTGTGAGATCTACATATATCCATTTCAGTGTTAACAAGGAGTCCTTGAAATGGCTACAGGCATTTTTTTTTCTTGGCTTCAAATTATCCTTTTACACACGAAGGACAGTCTTTAAATAATAAGCCCTTTTATTACAAAGTGCATGGGAGAAAATGTGCAACGGAAAATCTTATTTCAGGGCACACAATGGAAGTTTAGCAGTACTCCAAGAAGAGATTGTGACGATTGAACAGTACGTGCATGCGGAATACAGCATACACTATGGTTGCATGGATGCCGACTTGCACTGTGGAAAGAACAACTCGGTTGTTTTTTTTTTTTTTGGTTTGAGCGTAGACAAATTGAAATTCACATAAAATATTAAAGGTTCAGTACAGACACAGCTGTTTGAGTCAGTAGAGAGTGTATTTTTTATTTTTTTTGGCGTTTGCCTTATTTATCTAATCCCACAAGGCGGTGTGCGTTACATTGTGGTTTTTATTTTGCGCTTGTCGGCCCAGTACATACGACTTCAGCATGCATTTTATGTACGGGTCTGCTTCCTCCTGCATTTTCTAAGGGTTTGCTTCCCCGGGGTAACGGCCGGTGCTGTGGTGGGGATCGAACCCAGCTTCTGGTTGTTAGCCGTGTCACTTAACCACTAGACCACGCCGTCCCCTAGTAGAGAGTGTATGAATGGAGCCAACACGTAATGTATAAACTGCAGCGTAGGAGAGAAACAGGAGCGGCAACTGACACAGTGAAACAGCAGATGGACCAGCTACTCCGTAGCAACAGGTTCGTCACTATTCATGAAATATCCGTAGATTTTTAAAACGTGTCACGGCGCTGCGTACACAATTGTCTATGATGACCACAGTTATAGAAAAGCGTGGATCATATGAGTCTCAAGGTAGATGATAACGAGGTAATGAAGGCGTTGCAATTAAAGGTCACACCAAAAGACTTTTTTCAAGAGGACATCTACAAGCTAGTAGACAGGTGGAATAAGTGTGCACGGGGACTATGTCGAAAAAAAACCCCACAAAAAATGTCTGGTTCTAACACTTGAAAATTGTTTAACATTAAATTGCTGTTATTGAATCAATGTCCCTCGTCAATATACATGTAAATAATCGTTGTTATTGTTATTGTTGTTAACGTCAATAAAATTGTACTTTACTTTTGTTGTGCGCTCTGACAAAAAGTGTTGAGTGGTGGGTTGCAATATACTTCCTCCCATCCACAGCGTGGTGATGTACATGCATCAATGCCCTTCATGATGACGTGCTATGCACTGTTTCATCTATGTTACGCTCACTAATTCGGGGATCACGCCAATCACCCATGTAGTTATCCCGACTGACATAAAACAGCATGTTCGAAATAACAAGTTCTCATAAGTGACGGCGGGGTTCTGGTCAGTAAAATTCATCTGACCCTAACTAACATTGTCCGATCAATATGTTTTGTCTGTCCAAACATTAGTCTCCTCCCCCCCCCCCACACACATACATATATATATATATATATACTACACACAGCAAGTGCGTTCAAATAGTATCCGACCTTATTTTATTCCTCGGAAACAAATGAAGCATGGGAGCTGTCCTTCAACAGGAAGGTATAGGGGACCGTCATGCGCATGCAAGAATTTGTTATCGCCGGCAAAATGCGTCAGGTAGTCAGACTTTTAGTTTTGGGTATAATGAGCACTCGTCGGATTTTCATTCCCCACCAAATGAGAGAAAAAGCTGCTGAAGACGGATGTGTCGGAACGAAAGGTGCAAATATTACAATCAAGCTGTAAACTAACAACACACCGCATTCCGTTGTCATGACTACATCCTGCTACTTGTAAAGCCCTGTTCAGAGATTGGTAGCGAGAGATTTCCACTCTCACCAGTTTCACCATCGTTGTTGTCCATGGTACCATCTCCATCATCTGCACCTTCATCACCAGTATCATCGCCACAATTTTCCTACTTTCCTCATTTCTCGCTTGAACAGGAGCATGGGACCACACCCGCAGTTGTAGCTTATTGAAGGACGGTGATCATATAATTTAGAAGGCGAGCAGTGTTCACTATCAAATGGCTATTCTAGACATCATCTGACTACTGCTTGATAATATCGACAGCAGTAGTGTAGACATACTCAATAATGAAGTGACAATAGCTATTTTGAATGCAGCTTCACAATGCATGCCAAGGGGCATTAGGAACTCATACAAAGCATTATATGGCAAAGAAATGCAAGCTGCCATATTTCCAGCAGCGCTCAAGATGACACCATCACAAAAACAAAAGATACTCTACAACAAATTATGTGCAAAGGTCAAACTCATAGCTAGAAATGTAAAACAAATGGTCAGCAACATGTGCGAAACTGGATCTAAAGCACAATGGGAAAATGCCCAAGGCATTGATTGACGATATGTCTGGAAACAGAAGGAGAATAAATACTAAGCCAGTGATTTAGTGAAGAAGAATAATAACTGAAGAATAACCAGAAACAAGCAGAACACCAGCTTGTGTGAACAGAGTCTGACAACTTTCTGAGTTGGACAAGAAACGTCAAGAACAATTGAAACGTCAAGAGAAAGCCTATACCCCTACTGCATCCATAACTGAAGCTGACTTTAGTATGCAAGAATTCCAACAAGATCTAACAAAATTACAATCTAGAAAGTATCTTAGGCCAGACACAAACCAACATGAAAAGCAAAATCACCTGGGCCCATTAGAGAAAGAAACAGTACTCAAGTTAATCAAAATTGAGAAATGGACATCCGCTTAAAGATTGGAAAAATGCACATAGTATCTTCATTCTGAAAGGCAACAAACACCAATATTAACCCGAAAGCTACCATTCCTTCGCCATTAACGCAATGCCTTTGCAAATTAGCATAAAGAAGGGTAAATGTAAGCATGTACTAGATTGTTGAGAGCACGTGCATTCTTTTCTATGAACGGGCAATCTTCAGAAAGATCAGTTGCACCGAACACGAGCTTTTAAGGCTAACACAAAAAAATTCTTGATGCGTTCCAAAATAATAAACACACATACAGTAGATATCTTCTTCGACTTTCAACGGGTCTATGATCAAATACACCTGGTAATGACAAGACAGAACGACTGGCTAAGAAAGGATCAAGTCAAGAACAACAATACACATCAATAACCTTAAAGACAGTCAAACAATACTGAAGAAAGAAAACAAAGAGGACTGGTTGAATAAATGGGCAGTGGGGTATATGTGGAGAGAAATCTCAAAAACATAATCAACCTAATGAAAAAGGAGAGATCAAAGCATCCTTTTCCGACTTCGCACTAAACACATTCAACAACGATCACTTGAACAGAACTCAACCACAACATACCCCAGATTGCTGGACGTACACACATCCCATACCCCAGATTGCTGGATGTACACACATCCCATACCCCAGATTGCTGGCTGTGCACATCCCATACCCCAGATTGCTGGCTGTGCACATCCCATACCCCAGATTGCTGGCTGTACACACATCCCATACCCCAGATTGCTGGATGTACACACATCCCATACCCCAGATTGCTGGCTGTGCACACACCCCTATGAAGCTGCTGAACATCATATTTGTGAATGTTCGTCGCTTGCCGGTGTTAGGAAAAAGCCAAACAAACGGAACACGGTGTGCGGAAGTAAAATCAGCTCACAAACAGTTGCAGATAAGACTATTTGGGATTGGGCCAAATGTAGATGGCCACCTACAAGAACAAGAGGGCATTTATACAAATTAACTATAGTGAGGTCCAGCTGAGATGTTTTTTTGGTCAGAAAGTGGTGAATGCTTGGACAACATTGTCACATGAAATAGTGAGGCCAGGAACAATTAATGCATTCCAGAATAGATTGGATGCACATAACCTTTAAAGTAAGGACATGTAAATTGAAACTAGTTGTATACAGAATCTGCATAGTCTTATAAATCAGTATACAGACGTTAAGTTAAGTTAAGGTCACTGGATTAACTAAGTAGCCAACCAACCATCAAATTGCATTAATTTAGAAACATTTTAGAGTTCGTCTTTCAACTAAATGGAGGTTGATCCATTCACTGTCCATCTCTACATTGTGTTACCGATGGCAATCTTGGTCCTTACTCGAAAGACGGGAAGGTAAGATTCACAGCAGTGAGATAGGCTGTGTGAGATACGCCGTGTGAGACGCGCTTTGTGAGATGTGCAGGCGGAAAGATAATCCGTTACCGTGTCCCCAACACCATATTGAGGCAGAAAGTGGAAAGAAACTTAGTTCGTGTCTACATTATCGTGTAAAAAAATCGGGTGTTTTTTTTAGTCAGAATGCTTTATGACCAGACTGCAACGAGAGCATATCATAAGAAAGTCTCCGGTCCACAGGCAAGATGCCAACCTCGACAAAGGTTGATCAAACGTGTCTCTTTCATACTCAGCAAGTTCTACGTAACGACAACATATGTCTCACACATGGTGTTAACACGAAATCCACGCACACACGCTTCTCTGCGTCGACGCATTACAAGAGCAGTAGGATACAGGAGGAAAGAAGAATGGGAAATAAAGACTTATGACATAGCATGCAAATACTCTTGCACTGATGTGTTCTGTAACGCCATATTGTGTACATTCATGTCGTGAAGTTATTCTTCCCGTAAACCATCGTATGACTACATTGTTATGTCTTGAAGAATGTCAACCACGATAGGTCGAAATGAAATCGATCGAATGCGATTATGTTTATCTCCGTTCTCACCGTTATTTGAATATTGTAATCTCTCTTGAATGTCCTGTAATATTCGTTCTCCTGTCCAAAATAGAAGATGTGAAATGTATCGTGAAAATAATGACATATCTAGACGCACTTAAAGTACACAATATGTGCATTATTCACATATATCTTCATCGAATGGAGCTAAGGTACGAATAGAATACAATCACTACATCCTCTCAAACAGGCGGATAAAGGCGACTAGGAACTGTATCACGAGATCGTATCTGCTACAGGAAATACAATTTAGAAAGTGCTGGGATGTAATATCATTGGCTCTTTCCGTCTTGTCAGACGATAGTAATTGACTTTAAAAAAAAAGTTATGCAACTACAGCTGTTCCCATGATTCCAAATCGATGCCTGCAACATTCACATCCTGCTTGCATACATCCATGTACCGAAGTAGTGGCCGGCCCCGAGATCTTTCCCCGAACTGTAATTCCCAATGAGAAGATATTTTGGTATTCTGCCATCATTCATCATCCGAATGTGTCCCAGCCATCGAAGCCTTTGAAGACTAGGCATGGAAAGGGATGTAATATGATACTTTACGAAAGCTATTATTAGTATTCATGTCCCATTTTTGCTTCACGAGAAAATAAGACAATTAACGCGGTTGTCTACCTTACATAAATAATGATTCAGTGATGTAATATGAAATATTATTTATATAAGGTAGACAACCGCATTAATTATCCAATGTTCATGAGAAGCAAATAGGGGACATGAATACTAATAATAGCTTTTGTTTTTGTTGTCTAGGACTCTCGTATATGAGTTATTTACCCCTCAATTTGTTTCTGTATGTTTGCGGCGGATCTCCTTCGGGGATCCCAGTGGGGATCCCCCTTCTCGTTGGTCAGGCTGTCAACCTATTTCTTGGCGCACAGATTGGACCTCAGATACAATCTTGATCAGAACAGTGTACCAGACCCCGAATAAAAGTACTACAGTTAGTTAAAAGACACTAAAATGCGTTCAGAAATTCATGTCGTTGGAAGCTATACATTATCTTTTTAAGTCATGAAACACCCAGCTGGCATTTTGTCATATTCTGCTATTTTCGTTACGACGATAATGTATTATGCATAACTATTATATACGCTGCACGGATATAGCAAAACAAACGTTTTCTTTGTTATTATCATGAAGCCCATAACTATTATATTACATTTAACAGCACTTCGTTCATTTGTAGTATATTTTAAGAAATAGAGGCGAATCTTAAATTATATGTTACGGATTTCTAAGTAAGAGACGTGTTGGGGGAAACTTTTATGAATAATGTTTTTGTTTCAGTGTTTATTTTAAATAACATGTTATGTTGCAAGGTTCACGGAAAATTTAAACGTACGTAGTTAATGTAATTTGTACTTTAAATATTATGTTCGTCCCTCACAAGTGATGAAGACCACTCTCTTTGTTCAGCCGTGTGGACATTATTTTCATTTGCTGTCTCTCCTGAGATGGGTGACAGGTGCGGTGATTTGGATTAAAGTGAGGAAGAACTACGCCATTTGTCAACCTCACTCTCTGGTTCTGAGCTACCCTTGGCTAGTGGCAAAATATTTATCGAAACGACTGGAGAAAGCATAGGATGCAGATTTTTCCTCAGGGTTTACTCCCGAAGCGTTTTCCGTAAACAGGTATCCAGCAAGCCAGCAGAGGGGCGGGAGGGTAGGGATGCAATCTAACGTTGTGTGTCGTGCCTTTCCCATAACCGCAAGAGGTCGTCGAGACATCACTCAGCGTGTGAGTGAGTTGGGCATCTCTCCCCGACTGTGTTCAGTTCATTATTGTAGTGTGTAAATTTCACACACCAAAACTTACGTTTGCAGAATATATTAACACTTTTCAGAACAAGATGAATAAATCGCAAACCATTTGTCTGTCAATAACCATAAACCGCTTTTATTTCATGGTTATCACATTTAATCCAGAATTGTTTGTCAATCTATTATAAGAAACTATGTGCAGTTGTCTTTATATCTCAAAGTTTGAAGGTTTCATTGAGACTTGGCACTTTTCCTTTAACCTTGCCCAAAACAATTCTATAGAGTCTAGGTTTCGGTAGGAAACTTAAACATGCATGGTCATGGTCTATGATGACTTTGTCAACTTGAATCGTCTTTGTCCTGTGTGCATTCTTTACAAGTGACAACAATTCAGGTTAGAGGTGCACTTACGTAGATTGAATGTGCTTCTTTGTTAGTCAAAGTTTGATCTCGTTCTTAGTCCTTGATCATGTTGGGACCTCGTCTTCCCGTGCCACTGCACTGTTTCAGGAAGCATTGCCGATTACTTTACTGGAGTGTCTAATTACGTAAGGTCAGTTTTTGAATAAATTCTGTATAAGTGGCTATTCATGTATGAATGATGTTGTTTCGTTGATTTGAAAGCCTACGATGAGTACGTTTAATCGTTTGTGCGTCCCGAAAAAGACGTTAAGTGGAGGGTTACAGTAGCTTTCTTCACATCTCGAGCGTGCTGATATAAGTGTACTGGGGTCGTCCAGCACGTTTTTGCTTTGCTTTGCTTCATCTGCGTGTCACTCACTACTACGGAGATTTCTTCGATCCCTCTCCTCGTTAGCTAGGCTGCTATGAACACAATACGTTTCCAGAGAAGGCTACTAGGAAGCCAAAGTGTGGGTTTTGGACAGTATTCTTTGCTTGGCCCTGACTAACATGTCTGATCAGTATGTTGTGCCTGACCCTGACTAATACGTCTGATCAGTATGTTGTATCTGACCCTGACTAACATGTCTGATCAGTATATTTTGCTTGACTCTGACTAAAATGTCTCATAAGTATGTTGTGCCTGACCATGACTAACATGTCTGATCAGTATGTTGTGACTGACCCTGATTAACATGTCTTCTTCTTCTTCTTTCGTTCGCTTTAAAATATTGTCTATATCTGCAATGTTGTCTCTTGAATAAACTTCACTGTCTTTTGTAGTTCACACACAGGTCCATAAAGTTTCTCTTCCAGTGTTGTTTCTATGGGCCAGTGAGATTTTCTCTGTATATCATATTCTGGGCAGTTTTGCAGTATGTGTTCTGCTGTCTGGGGCGCCTGTCCGCATGTACACATGGCTGAGTTGCCAATCTTCATTTTTGTGTACATTTGGCTGCGGAGTCGGTTGTGTCCTGTTCTAAGGCGCAACACAACAGTTTGCTCTTGTCTGTTCATGTTATGGTAATCGTCTGGTGTTACTGTTGGTGGCTTTCTGATTGATTTGATCATCCTTATCGTATGTTGGTATGTAACTGGCACATCTGGTTGCTCGTCTGCAGCACCCTCCGTTGCCAGTCGATCTGCTCTCTCGTTTCCTGGTATTCCACAATGAGAAGGTATCCACTGCATGACAATCTTGCGCTGGTTGCTCAGTTCAGACAGTAGCGCCTGTAGATCTGGCAGTTTCTCAAATTTAAGTGCTTGAGTGCTGATTCTGCATCTGTAAGAAATACTACAGGTTGTGGACCGACATTGGTGTTCAACAGTTTCTCAGTTGCCACCTTGATTGCCTGTATTTCTGCATCATATATATGACAGAATTTCCCAGTTGGTACTTTGACTGTATCCCTAATGTTGTTTGGGTATTCTATGTACACTCCCGCTCCACCATTCTTTACTGCATTATGTGCTGACCCATCTGTGTATACTCTGATCCAGAGGTCTTGTGGGTATTCTTCATCCAGGAAATTGAGGATCACTATCCTACGTTGCACACTGTTCTGTTCATCCTTATCTAATATTCCTTTCACTTTTGTTTGAATGCATACTGATAGTCCGTGCTCCTCTCTCCAAGGGGTTTGTTCTGGCACAGACTTTAGGGGGATGTCAACTTCAGGTAAAACTACTTCTTTTCAGTCTTCCCATTGCTAAGTTTTGAAATCTGTCTTTCATTGGATGGCTCGGCATGCAGTGGAACCTTTCTGCATGTGTTAATACATTTGTGTCTCTGCGCTCTCTTAGTGCTTTTATCCTTCCCATTTTCTCCATCTCCACAATAGATGTTGATTTCATTGCTCCTGTAATGATCCTAAGTGCCTGATTTTGCACCTTATCCACCTCTTTTAGGGTAGTGTTTGCTGCGGGGCACCACGATGCTGACCCATATTCCAGATGTGTCCGTATACCTTGTTAAGTATTTTTCCACTAGCACCCCATGTGGTTCCACTTAATTTTCTCAGGATGGCTAACTTCCTCCTGGCTTTTTTGGCTGCCTTGTTGATGTGTTCCCTTCATGTCAACCTATCATCAAATGTAACTCCAAGATAGGTGGGTTGTTTATCTTCTTTGAGGTGTTCTCCATTTATCTTGATAACTCCAGCTTTTTGTTTTGGGGAGAGGGTGAAAAGCGTAGTGCTACATTTTTCGGTGTTAATGTTTACACACCATCTGTTTGTCCATGTCAAGGCATCAATAGCTCTTTGCAGCATTCTGGTGGCCACTGTTGCTTGCTCATTTACACACCATATTACCAAGTCATCTGCATACATTGCAACTTTTGTTCCTATGTGGTAGCTCAGCAATCAAGTCATTGATGAAGACTATGAAAAGTGTAGGGGAAAGAACTCCTCCCTGAGGCACACCATGACGCAGTAGAATTTTCTTACTCTTGAGACCATCTAGTTGGACTCTGGCTCTTCGGTTATGTAAGTATGCTTTTATCCATTTGTACATCCTACCCATCACTCCATTATTTCTCAGTTTCTTTAAAAGTCCTTCTTTCCAAACCTTATCAAAAGCTTTCCTTAAGTCTATCCATGCTGCTAATACTAATTTCTTGTCCCGGAATGCGTCCTCGATCTCTTGTGAGAGGTATGTTGCCTGGTCTTCAGTGGAGTTGCATTTCCTAAATCCTGCCTGTTGTGGCACAAGAAGGTTTTTGCTCTCAAGATACCACTGGAGCCTTAGGTTGATGATACGTTCCATTGTTTTACATATGCAGCTTGTGAGGCTGATTGGTCTATAGCTGGATGCCATGGAACTGTCTTTCCCTGGTTTTGAGAGTGGAATCATGATTGCTTCTCTCCAGGTCTGTGGGACTATACCTGATGTCCAACAAATATTGAAGATCTGAAGCAACTTTGTTTTTGCTGCTGTTCCCAAGTTCTTGATCATCTCATTGGACACTCCGTCTGTTCCTGGCGACTTTCTCATTTTCAGTTTGATTGTGTTGTAAACTCCAGTTCTTTGTATGTGATTGGTGTCTCCATAACTTCGGGCATGGCACCATCTCGCTCTGTATTTTGTCGTTCCTCACGAACACTTTGTTGTTTCTCTCTGTCTACTTCAATGTTGCTTTTTTTTTTGCAAAAGAGTCCGCAAGGTAATCAGCGGCTTGTTTGCCTGTGAGGATGTTTCCATCTTTGTTTAATGTAATCTTTGTGTTTCTCTGTGCACCCTCATCATGTCTGATCAGTATATTATGCCTGACCCATCTCCATCTCTAAATGATAGTCCCGATTGTCTTTAGATTTTGAAACAAAACGTCAGTTCCCCATTTTTCACTCCTCAATTATGCATGAGGACTGCATGGGTTGGCGTCCTTTACAAATTGACATACTTGTATTTACAGTTTCATTTATCTACAAGTCGGCATAATTGTCTTTACAGTTTCATTTATCTACATATTGATACCGTTGTCTTTACTGTTCCATTTATCTACAAATTGGCATACTTGTCTTTACAGTTCCATGTATCTACAAATTCCCATTCCTTTTATTCATGCTTCATCTCTACACACAATATCGAAATTTCCTTTACGTATTTCTCAAATGTCCTCCACCCCTCCAAAAAAAAATAAAAAAAATTTCATCTATAAACTACTATTCGAGGTTTCATATACATGCTTTTGATACCGCCGTGTTATGCTCGCAGAATGTTAAGCCAGCAGATCGTTTTACAGTATTTGATAATGTCGTTTTAGAGACAAAAATGTCGTCGTTTTTTTCTCTGTGACATTTTCAATTTCCTTAGGGAGAATTCTTCTTTAGAATTTAAATATTATCTAAATTTCTCGTTTAATAACTTCTTTGTCAAAGCAATCAATTTTAGTTTTTCTTCCATGGTCGCCGGTGATATTTGTAGAAAGACGGGCATGTTCTAGCGTCAATCGTAAGAATGGCCTATACCCATGGCATGCATTATTCTTTTCTCTGGGAATGAAATGCGGTGATACAGACTCTCACGTTTAGTGTCAATTAGAAATATTTACACAATTTTATTGCTGTTTTTTTAGCGTAACGAATTTAATTTTCAACGCCATTCACATAATAAAGGCAACATATATTTTTGTTGTCTGCGCAAATTGAATAAGAAATTTTAATAACGATGTAGTGTCACCATGAGTTACTGTAGAGCTCTATAAAAATCACCAAGACATAAGCTTTTTTGTTTACCGAAAAAGCTAAAATGCATCGGAATTACTTCAAATGACTGCCAAGAAATGTAATATAACGTCGGTACAACTTAATTGAATACTTGAATCCTAGTTGCCAGGTAGCCATAAGCTGCATGAGTCTGTGTCTGTCTTTTGCTTTAGAGTACAACATTATTCCAACGGCGTGGTGCAGATCATCTCTTCATCCCGTTGGTGGGTGGTTGCGCAGGAGTTTGAGGGTGGGGGGTGGGTGGGTTGTGGTTGTCTAGCCACCAGAAAAACGCCATTCTCATATTTCTATCATCAGACATGCAGACCCCATGGTTGAGCCATCTGTACTTGCGCATTGACGCAGCGTTGACGACATCCTGAAATTCTGACGCGGATATTCTTTTTTTGGATGCGGTCTAAACAGAACAGCCAGAGTTCAAGTACAATGGCAGATGAGCAAAAAGGTGACACTTGAGCAGGGAGTACCCCAAGGGGGAGTACTGTTACCCCCACTTTCTCTGGTGTATATAAACAACATCATAGAGCATATACCAAGAAGAGTCCACAACTCCATGTTTGCAGACGATCTGGCTATGTGGACCTCTGAAAAAAATCTCACCGTAGCAAACAATCGGATGCAGCAGGACCTAACATCGTTGGGAGAGTGGGCGAAATCATGGCTGATCCAAATAAATGAAGAAAAAACAACATGTACGATATTCTCGCTTTCAAATAAACCCCAGAACACCGAAATAAATATGAACGGCTAATATCTGCGGCCAAACGACAACCCAAACTACTTGGGCGTCATATTTGATCGGCGCATGACATGGACAAGTCAGATCGAGAGAAGCCGAAACAAAGCAAAACAAAGAATGGCAATCATGAGGAAACTTGCTGGCACAAGCTGGGGAGCAGACGAAAGAATACTTAAGAAACTGTACACTGGAAGAGTGAGAGCAGTTCTTGAGTATGGCATTGCAGCATGGACAACAGCAGCAAAGGCGAACTTTGATAAAATTAGCATACTTCAAAAACCAAGCCATGAGAGTTATAACAGGAGGCATGAAGTCAACGCCTATTGTAGAACTTGAAAAGATTACACATCTGCAATCCATAACCGACAGAAGAGACTGAAGAGCCCAGCAGCAAGTATAGAAACTAAGAAGACTGACAGATCATCCAATGCATCAGGGACTAAATAGATTTGGAAAAGGGAAAATAAAGCGGAGAAACTTTGCAGAAATAGCCAAAGTAAAGATGAGCGAAGACCCTATGAAAACCATAACAACACCAAAGCCCATCCCTACTTTACGCAAACCCACCTAGAAGCAGCATATCATTCCGGATGTGGTAGAAAATATACCAGGTATTGGAAATAAGAACAGCCAGACTGAAAAAAAGAAAGAAGAGACATAACCACGAGGTACATAGAGGAAAACTACCCAGGCATGGAGTGGACCTATGCATACACCGACGGTTCTGTAACATACACAATACAGAATGGAGAGGGAGGGGTATTCCTGAGCCTAACACATGGCAGAAAAATAACAGTGGCAACTGGAAAATTCTTAAGCAATTTCAGAGCGGAGACAGAGGCACTGAAGGTTGCAGTAAGAGCAATGCTGACAGGCGAAAGCAATGAAAGCCAGATAGTCCTGTTTACAGCACCAAAAAGCCAGAAAAATATCGAACTTAATGATTTAAGAGTAGTACTCTATCAACTATGCCAGCAGTCCGCACCAAAAAGAGTAGTGGTACAGTGAGTTCCATCCCACTGTAACATCCAAAGCAACGAGGAGGCAAATAGACTGGCAAAAGAAGGTGCACGACTACCACAACCAGATTCTAGTGTGACCTACGAAGAGTCTAAAAGGTTAATTAGGGCCAGATACATGGCCAAATGGGAAACAGAACATACTGGCTTCACAAAAAATGATGCCTATTACCAGTTGAACAGAAGAGAGCAGGTCATGGTCTTCAGACTCCGAACAGGCCACAACAGACTGAGGTACCATCTTTTCAATAAACTTAAGATAGGTGGCACTGACGAATGCACCTGTAATACAGGGGAAATGACCGCTGAATATCTGCTGCAAGACTGCCCGACATACGAGGACCAGAGGAAGCAGATGTGGCCATGACCAGTGCCAACACAAGACAAGCTCTATGGCAGTGTTGACAGCCTCTGGATAACAGCTGCTTTCTTCGAACAAATTCAAGTTGATGTCTGACAGCGTACGAAGATGAAGAAAAAGAAGAAGAAGGATGTGGTCTCTTAGGGAGATATTTAGGACTCTTTGTTGCATTGCACTTTCCGTTAATACGGAGCCTCTCTGCGTATGATTTGCGCAGATTCCAAACCTGACACATTTACACCATTGCTGCGATAACCATTCTATTGAAGATTTGAGCCCTGGCCTTGACGGTCGTCATCTGTTTAAGTGTCAGTTTAATCTGGTTGAAGCTGAGCGAATCCACCGCTCTCCTGCATGAGATCTCATTAATGTTGTGATTATTGTCGATTGCCTGGCCAAGGTAGGCATACGCATTGTCATTTTAGATTAATAATAATAGCTGTCCATCGTTGTCGATGAGGACCGCCGACATCATCCTTGTCACAGATTCCCCTGTTGGGTGTGAGTGCGCATGTGGCTAAACAGGCCAATGCGAGCACGAAAACATCTGCTACATATCGGGCGAACGAGGTTTGTAGAAGGGGATGGTGTTCCCGCTGCTCGGGATTTCCGCGTCTCGCGTCTGTCTTACTTGTCCTTGTTTGACTCCGTTTGATACTAGAAACGTTTTAGAGATTGCACCGCTGTCCAGTACACGAGCACACATGCCTTCGTGTAGCTGTTTCACCATTGTTATGAACTTGTTGGGGCAGCCAAACTTAGACATTGTCATCCACAGCCCTCCTCTGTTTACTGTATCAAATGTCTTTGTCAAATCAATAAATGTGGTGTACAAGGCCTGATTTTGCTCTCGACACTTCTCTTGTACTTGGCGAGCGGCAAAAATCATGTCCACTGTTCCTCTTCCGGCTCTGAATCCACATTGGCTTTCTGGGAGGTGGTGGCTTTGTTCAAGGTGTTTGTTGAGCCTGTTTAGCAGTAAGCGCGCTAGGATCTTGCCTGCTACGGAGAGTAGCGATATTCCACGAGGATTGTCGCATTCCTGACGATTGCCTTTTCTTTTGTATAGGTGAACGATTGAGGCGTCCTTTAGCTCCTGCGGAATTTTACCTTCAGCCCACATGTGACAGAAGAGTTCAGTGATCCTTCTGGTGAGGGATGGGCCATCTGTCTTATATACCTCTGCTGGTATTGCATCAGCTCCTGGAGCTTTTCCTATTGATAATGAACTGATTGCCCTGTCGACTTCCTCCTCAGTAATTACTTCATCCAACGCCAGGTTCAGTTCCACCTGCGGCATTCGCCGGATTGCCTCTTCATTTATGGACGATGGGTGGTTTAGTATTTTGCAGAAGTGGTCTGCCCATCTGTCTAGAATCTGGCATTTTCGATTAGCTTATCTTAAATTGCAGTTCCCCAAAATGACAGCAATTGGTTCAGTAGGAATTGAGTCTTCTTTATATTTATGTTTACGCCTTCCGCCCTGCATGCTTCATTCAACTCATTTAGGTCTTGTTCAGATTCTGCAATACTGTGACTGAAGATCACAATTTCATCCACTAATGTATGTGTAAAATCACCTAAAATAACTACAAATATTTATTTTAATTAATTTATATCCCCTTGTTACTGATATCTATATATTATTTACGTATGTTCCATACGTATTTCTGAACGTTCTATAGAACATACTGATATAATTAAATACATGTTCTATAACAGGAGGCATGAAGTCAACGCCAATTGTAGAACTTGAAAAGATTACAAAACTGCAATCCATGACCGATAGAAGAGACTGCAGAGCCCAGCTGCAGTCAGAGAAACTCCGAAGACTGACTGACCATCCAATGCACCAGAGACTAAACAATTTGGGAAATGGGAAACTAAAGCGGAGAAACTTTGCAGAAATAGCCAAAGCAAAGATGCACGAAGATCCCATAAACGCACTAACAACACCAAAAAACATCACTACTGTACGAAAACCTACCTGGAGACAGGATATATTTCCAGAGGTGGTAGAAAATATACCAGGTATTGCAAACAAAAACTGCCAGACTGAAAAAGAAAGGAGAGATATTACCCTGAGCTTCATATCGAAAAGCTTCCCAAGCATGGACTGGATCCATGCATACACCGACGGTTCTGTAACAAACACTACACAGAACGGATGGGCAGGAGCATTCCTGAACCTACCAAATGGCAGACAAATAACACTGTCATTCGCTACTGGTAAGTACACAAGCAATTTCAGAGCGGAGGCAGAGGCACTGAGGGCGGCAGTGGAAGAAATGGTGACACACAGTGAAAATGAAAGCCATATAGTCCTGCTTACAGATGCTCTCGTTGTAGTCACAGTGCTAAAAAGCCAGAAAAACACTGAGCTTAATGACTTAAGAGCAGCACTCTGCAAACTGTGCCAGCAGTCCGCACCAAAAAGGGTAGTGGTACAGTGGGTCCCATCACACTGCAACATCCAACAAGGCAACGAGGAGGCAGACAGACTGGCAAAAGAAGGTGCAAGACTACCACAAACAGAAACTGGTATGACGTACGAAGAGTCAAAACGGCTTATCAAAGCTAGATACATGACCAAATGGGAAACCGAACATACTGGTTACACAAAAAACGATGCCTATTACCAGTTGAACCGAAGAGAGCAGGTCGTTGTCTTCAGACTTCGCACTGGCCACAATAGACTGAGGTACCACCTATTCAACAAATTGAAGATAGGTGGTACCGACGAATGCCCGTGCGGTACCGGTAAAATGAACGCTGAACATCTGCTGCAAAACTGCCCGACATACGAGAATCAGAGAAAGCAGATGTGGCCATCACCAGTGGAACTGCAAGACAAGCTCTATGGCGGTGTCGACAGCCTCAGGATGACCGCCGCTTTTTTCGAAAAAATAATGGTTACTGTCTGACTGCGTACGAAGAAGAAGAAGAAAGAAGAAATGACAGTGTCGATCCCCAACTCGTTGGTCAGACGTCTTAAATACAGTGTTTTTCGCAAGGAGCAATACGTGACTCGAGATAGGGAATCTAGATCATTGCGGTTCACCTGACTCTGATGTTACTTTTTGCTTCAATGACATTGCAATATACCGAATGGATCCAGTACAACCTTTACGATAGAGCTTCACATTTAAACCTTAAAAGTGGGATAGATATGTGAAAAAGCGTACCTCTGTATTGCCAATATGGTTGCTAAGGATGTCAATATTGTTCTGCCAGTGCCATCACGATGCAAACAAGATTGTTCTGCCCGTGCCATCACGATGCAAACAAGATTGTTCTGCCCGTGCCATCACGATGCAAACAAGATTGTTCTGCCCGTGTCATAACGCTGCAAACATGATTTTTCTGCCAGTGCCATCACGATGCAAACAAGATTGTTCTGCCCGTGCCATAACGCTGCAAACAAGTTTGTTCTGCCAGTGCCATCACGATGCAAACAAGATTGTTCTGCCCGTGTCATCACGCTGCAAACAAGATTGTTCTGCCCGTGCCATCACGCTGCAAACAAGTTTGTTCTGCCAGTGCCATCACGATGCAAACAAGATTGTTGTGCCCGTGCCATCACGATGCAAACACAACGAACAGCACTATGTCGTAATTGCAGAAAAAGATGGTCGTAAAACTATTGCCATGTACACAAGTTGAGCAGAGTCATGTTATTCGATATCTGAGCAGCAAAGGGTTGAAAACCTATAGAAATGCATCCAGTAACGGTAAAGTATGCCTTTCACTCAGTCATTCGGCGTTTTATTTTTTTACGAGGGGGCAACGGCTGCAATCAAGTCTGGGAACACTACCCGGTGTGCCTGACACGGTCGCGACCAGTCTCTGACAGATCTCACGTCGTTTTAGAACTTGCTACTGCACTCATACACTTGCTGGAGTAAAAGGCACACACCACAGCACTGGATCTACATTCGTCGGTTAATTTCTGTCTCCGTAACCACTTTACCCTATCAATCACCTACATAACACAAGAGAACACATTAATATATGCAAACAATGGTTGACGCATTCTTTAATCGATGCAATACTAAAATGTTTCCGTTAAAAATAGACAATCAGATGATCAGTGTACAGTTCTGGAGCAGACAATTACAGATAGACGAGTTCTGAAATGTGAACCATTGGTGTGTACATTGGGCACTTACTTGGATTGAGCAAGATATTATGTGAGAACCACATAGACAAGAGAAAGAGATGAAGACCCAGAGATATACTATCCAGAACGGAGAGGTTGCAACCGAGTCTAGTAAACATGGAGGAACTACGGGGAAAGGCTGCGGACAGATCGAACTGGAGAGCTTTGATTTATTTCTTATGCGCCACCATTGGCGCTAAAAGACCAGAGAGAGGGAGAGAGAGAGAGAGAGAGGGAAAGAGAGAGAGAGAGAGGGAAAGAGAGAAAGAGAGAGAGAGCTGTATTTTGTACAATCAATTCTCTTGAATATGCCTCACTCTGCTTGTCAACACGCTAATCTGTTCCCAATAACTGTAAATAACAAACAGAAACAGCTGGTAATGCATTGCTAAATAAATGTTGAAAGAATTGGCAAATCCATGTGACACCCACTTCCCCCCAAATCCCCCACCTAGTGCCCCCCCCCCCCTCTCCGCCACTTCACTAAATTAATTTCAGCCAAACCATTCCTGTCATGTTCTTTTAATATATACATAAGGTCTTAACAAAATATCAAAACGCTCCATGTTATACCACAAGAAAGAAGATAATGCTGATAGCAATCTCTAAAGAAACAAATATTCTTAATATTAAATAAAATATCTGAATATTACTATATTTAGAAATAATGATTACATTTTAAATATAAGGAGTGGTTATTTTGAAAATACATTTAGCAATTACATTTAGCAGTAATGTGCTTACATCAAGATGTTACGGTTAAATCATCCAGACATTATGGTATCATACTCAAACAATTTATCTCTTGTCTGAATATCCTATTCCGACATCCGGTTATTATGTTCCCAAGTCCGAATAATTTTATCGTACAATCGGAAATTATGTATATATATATATTATGTTTATATAGTCGGACATTAGGTTTATACAGCCGGATATTATGTTTACTCAGTCGGATATTATGTTTACACATTCGGACATTATGTTAACACATTCGGACATTATATTTACACAGTCAGGCATTGTGTTTAAACCACCGGATATTATGTTTACCCGGTTCAATATTTTATTCATACAATCGGACATTTTGTTTACTGGATATGTTCACATACACAACATTATGTTTACACAGCCGGACATAATGTCCACAACACCAGACGTTAAGTTTGCACAGAGGGACATTATGTTCATACTTCTGGACATTAGGTTTCTACACCTGTATTTTAAGACAGCAGGTCTAAAAGTAATATTCTCACATCCAGACAGTATCTTGGATTATGTAACCGCATTATGTTTCCAAATAGACAACGTATTCCCAGCGTTTAAAAATATATTGCAATGTATGAGAATGACCTAACCATGCCCCCTACATGGTGTTTTCGTGTGCTGATGTTGTTGTTACGAATCCAGCAACATTCGGGCACTCGTCCTTCGACCCATTGCCATGTAATGGTATTTTCGCTTGTTTATCAGCAGTTGTCTAGTGCCATACAAAGTGTTCCATATATCTGGCATCGGCGGAAGAAGCATTTTCCTATAATTATTGAGCAATTAGCACTCAAAGAGATGATGGCCAACAGTTTCATATGGGTGTGTGCGCAGATGGTACTCAGGAGTATGTTGTGGTTGGATTCTGTTCAGATGTTTGTTTAGTGGGATGTGTTGGGTTCTCACTCGGAAAATGGTGCTCTGTTCCTTCATTGTGAATTGATTTACACTGTCATTTGGACTGGGGCTTGTCATATGTCTATATACCTCCCTTCCCTTGTTTCCCAAGGCCCATCTGTTCAGCTAAATTTCTTTGTTTGCTGAACCTATGAGCTGTTTGGCTGTTTGTAAAGTTGGTGTGTGTGGCTATTTTTGTCTTGATCCCTCCTTTGTTAGTCTGTCTGCCAGATGTGCTTAAGTGTCCAGGGATCCACTGCAGAACTATTTTTACAACACTGGACGTGATAATGTGGTCAATGTCTATAGATATTTGGATAAGGTCAGGTCAACAGTGACCAGCAACTTCTAATGCCTGAAGAGATGCTATTGAATCTGTGAAAATAACAGTGTTTTGGGTCTTTGAAGGAAACGTTTCAAAAACGATCCTCAGATGGTACAACGCGAATTCAAGTGCAGTGATCTCAGCTTCGTAGTTGGAGCAAACCTCTCCGTAAGCATTAGGCAGTTCTTCAGAATGTCCATCCGGGTATTTTATATAAACATTATAACCTGCTTTGATGGTCCAACGCAGATACATCAGTAAATACATGTATCCATTCATCGGGATAGGCATCAACAACACTTTGAGCTGCTCAAATGAGAGTACTTGGATCTAAACTTTTGGTTGTATTATCTATTAATTTTGCCTGTATTTCTGGTGTTTTATGGAAAGCTTGGGGAGGTATGTAACTGGTTGTATACAGACTCTGCAGGGTCTTCTAAACCAGTATAAAGACGTTAAGTTAAGTTAAGTTAAGTTAAGTTAAGTTATGACTTTTACTACTCCTTGTAACACTATTCTTCTTTCTAGTAGATGTATGTGGCTTTGATTTAATTAACAGTACATACTTTTGTTCAATTGTGCTTTTTGGCTGCCAGTTTTCCGCAAGGAGTCTGTTGGGATGATCTCGTTTCATTCTGCTACTTCGCTCATAATCTTCCATAACTGCTTTATCCCTCCGCATCTCAAGGGGTTCCATTTGTGTGTGGATTTCGCAAGCTGCAGTTGGTGTTGTACTTATTGCTCCACTAATGAAGCGTAGAGTAATATGTTGCACCCTGTCCTGGGATTCCAAGTTAGAATTTGAACAAGTTGTAATTAGCGCACTATTATATTCTATTGCTGAATGCACATAAACACGGTATAAGCCTCTCAAGTATCCTTGTCTAATCTCCATATGTACTAGCCTCTTTAAGAGCTGTAGACGTCTCACAGCTTTATTCTTCCCATTCTGGATGTGATGCTTGAGGTTGAGTTGTCGGTCAAGCGTGACTCCAAGATATGTGGGGCGTTCGTCTCTAATCAATTGGTGTTCCTCTAATCTCAAAATTATATTCTTCTTGAAAACATTGGGGCTCGTGGTGAAGATGGTATACACTGCATTTTGACAGTTGATTTTTAGTTTCTATGCTTGGCAGTAGGCATGCAGTCTCTTCAGGTCTCTAATTAGCCTTCGTGACCCCCTATCAATGTCTTAATGTCTCAGCCACTTTGCCAGGTCATCAGCATGCAAAACTTTTTCAGCTTTTAACTGGTCTGCTAAATCATTGATATAGATCAGGAAAAGTGTACAGCTTATGGTTGAGCCTTGTGGTAATCCTTACTCTAAAACTTCTTTAGAAGAAATCGCATCCTTTACCGTTGTCTGGATAGTTCGCTCAGTCAGAAAGTACTTTATTCAATTTTAGAGTTTTTGCCATGGATTCCCATGTTTAACATCTTTATCAGAAGACCTTTTATCCAAAAAACGATCGTAAGCCTGTTGTAGGTAAATAAAAAGGCCACTAGATGCTTGCTGTTATGGAAGCTATCATGTATTCTTTGTATTAGTCTAAAGAGCTGGTCTTCCGTGCAGATACCAATTCTGAACCCTGCTTGTTTCTGGCATAAGGTGTTGGATTTCTCCAGGAGCCAATAGAGACGTGTCTTTATCATTATCTCTGCTAATTTTCCAGGCACGATGTTAGGGAGATGGACCGATAGCTGATTAGTTCATTCGGAGGTTTTTTTGTTTTTAAATATTGGCACTATATGTGCATTCCTCCATGTTTTGTGGAGCTTGCTATTTCACCATGTCATGTTGATCAACCTGAGGATAGTGTTTTGTACCTTGAGTCGTAAGATGAAGAGGCATTTCATTGTGTATCGTATCTGGTCCTTGAGCATTTCTAGGTTTGAGTTTCTTCAGGGCCTGTCTTCTTGGATGTTAAAGTTTTCTTCAAATACGGAGTCATTGGCTTGTAAAGCTTTCTCTTGCACTTCAGGTAGCGCAACTGATTCCTATCCTGTTCTGTTAGTTTTCCTATTCATCGCTTCGAAGTAGCGATTAAAGTGCTCTGCTTTCTTTTGGTCTTCAGTGATTATTGCCTCTCCATCTACCACTGGCTTCGTTTTGATTCTCATGTTTCCCCTGGAAATACTGTCAACCAATGCCAAAGCTCTTTTTCCATTATGCCTGAGATCTACTTTGAAGCATGTCTCAGGCCATTTAATTTTATTCTTTCTTGACTGTCAGCTTTACTTTGGCAAACGTTTCTTTGTACTGCATCTTTGCTTCTAGTGATGGCATTGTTTCAAGAGTTGTTCTTTACTTCTTTCTATCATGTACATCACTCTGTATTTCTCTATTTCAGAATGGTCTATATGATTTACGACATGCCCTTAGGATGTACTGTGATGCTGCTTCCAAGATTGCCTTTGTAATCTCTTCGTACAGCATATCAAGACTATTGGTTGTGTTTAAGGATACAGTCTGATGTTTTTTGTAATAACTGCCAGTTCGCTTTTTCTAAAGTTCCAGCGCGTTTTATGTTTAAAATATGCTCTTGAGGGCGTTCTTGTGGTTGCAAGGAGTGGTTTGTGATCACTTCCAATGTCATCAAGAACTTGCAGGTTGCAGGAGTTTATAAATTCAGATAAACAGATCGTCAAGTCAGATCGACTGAGAGAGAGGTGGGCCCTGTGTAGCAGCGTTGAGGTAGAGCCTGCATTCTGCAATACATACAAGTTGGTTGGGGTAGAGTCTGCATTCTGCAATACAGACAAGTTGGTTGAGGTAGAGTCTGCATTCTGCAATACAGACAAGTTGGTCGCATCGCAGAGCTCCTAGATAAATGTTTCTGTACTGTTGTGGTTTAGTGTAACCCAAACGAGGCGAGTGTCCATTGAGGTCACTTTTATGATATTGTGTTTCGTGCAGATCATGCAGTTTGCAGGTCGTCTATGCGGGCTGTATATGTTGTTTATAGTGTATTTTGATCCAGTGTGCCAGATAGTAGTTTTCTGTAACTCTGTGGAATGGGCTGTTATATGTGTGACATATCCCTGAATGTCATTTCGGATGTAGGTAGCTAAGCCACGGCAGTTAGTGCACTCACAGGGAAAGCTAGTGTATCCTGTCAAGCTCAGGCCAATGTCCTTGTGTATAGTTTCTTGCAGGAGAGTCACATGAACCCTGTCCAAAACCTTGGCAAGCTTAAGCTTCTTATTTCTCAGGCCACAAATATTTAACTGAAGAACATTAAATGCAATCTTGTTATCTCGTTTCTGCACATGCTGCCTTCCAAGTTTTCTTGTTTCAGTATGTATATGTTTGTTTCCAGTACTATATTTTCCATCTATTGCAGCCTGATCACTCACTGCCAGGCGCTGACCTTGATGACCGTGATGTCGTCCAAGCTTGTTTTTAAAATGTTTAAATTTTGTACTTCCCATATTTTGGGATTCTCGGGCTGGTGAGTCTCAATTACTAAATGTCGGAACAGTACATTTCTGATTTCTGCCTGGAGTGATAAGATAATTTGGTACTGATAATATGTTCATATGTACGGAAATGATGTTCACATATGCGGATAACGTGCTCAACTATACCGACAATATGTTTCTATGTACTGATACGTTGTTAGCATATACGAAAAAAATGTATTCCACCATACTGACTGTGGAGGCTGCGTGGCGTAGAGGTTAAGAGTCTGTTTCACAAACTAAACGCACAGGGTTCGAATCACACTCGTGTCTAGTTTCGTAGTCATTGGTTATTTTTCGCTCCTCAACGTACGGAAATTAGTGGCAACCTACGGTACTGCACACTTGCAAAGAAGCGTATAACAGCCAAATAGCCTGGCGGTTGTAAAAAAGCGACTTTCTGTAAAGGACATGCTATTTACTTTATACTGACAGTATGTTATTATGTACAAAAACAATGTTCGATTAAATGGAGAACATGTTCCACTATGCGGACAATATGGTCCCATATACAAGTATTATGTTACAAAGGTACGGACAATGTGTTCCCATATTCTGACAATATGTTCACTTACATGCACACACGTTCCCATGAAAGGGCAGTAATTATGTTCTTATAAATGGATACTTCGTTCCGATGTACGAGGATTACGTTCCCATATACGGGCATACTATTTTCATATACGAGAATTGTAAGTCGCATGTCTTTTTCACAGCGTCGCTTCTTACAACCTCCATCCTATTTGGCTGTTATAAGTTTCTTGTCAGAAATGCAGAACGGTAGCTTGCAAAGGAATGTTACCAAGTGGTCTGCCGGGGTCGTTCTGTATGACTCAGACAAGAATAGTACCACTGCCCTACAGAGAGCATGTAGTAATAGGCGACTAACTGTGTGACATGGAATAACACCGGCCATTGCTAAGTGGTTTGTTAAGAGCAGGCTGAAGGTCTACTCTGCTCTAGTGTTTGAATCTATTAACATAAACGCGCACATTGATTAACCACAATCTGCGGCACTTGTCCTAACACAGAGGAGTAGCAATCTGCTCGAGCCTAGCCCGCTAAGCAATAGATCCTCGTCCCAGCTACATCCAGTTCACGACACAGCTGGAAACTGCACAGGGGCATCCACCCCTGTAGAAGTACAAGTCGACTAAGACACAGGTGCGAAAGAACGATAGCACAAAGAAAATTAAACCACCTGTGTCTGATTAACTTAACTATGCTGGACTCACACCGAGTGCGTTGGTGTTGTGAAACCGAGGTTTCCCCCCTAACGGGAATTACGTTCCAATATACTGACTTGTTTCCATATACTGTCATTTTTTTTCTATAGTGTTCACATATACGGACAGTATGTTCGAAACACGACACGATCTTGTAAAAATAGACATACTTAACTTAACGTCTTTATACTGGTTTAGAAGACCCTGCAGAGTCTCCATACGAGGCGTGTTCAAATGAAACCGTACCTAACCGCAACAAGTGAACATACGTACGATGCGCATGATGACGTCATTTCTGGTGTAAACAGTACATACCAACCGTCAAGATTGCAAAATGTTATTATTCTCCGACTCATAGTTTCCTCATCAGATCGTTGAAAACATGGCGGGTGTGGATATGGAATCCGTCCAGAGTTGATCTTTGAGCGGTGATTCGGTTTCTAACAACTGAAGGATGTCGACCAGCTGACATTCATCGCAGAATGCAGGCAGTGTATGGTGACCCCAATTGCTGCAACAATCTTGGCAATCGCATTTCCTGACGCAACACTATGTGCCTGACCTGGTCTCGGAAGATCTTTCGTTAACTCACGTTCTTATTTAAACATCGCTGCTCAGTTCTTCACTGATGTCTTCGACACAGTTTTGTCACCATACACTGCCTGCATTCTGCGATAATTATCAACTAGTTAACATCCTTAAGCTGAGAGAAACCGAATCACCGCTCGATGATCAACTCTGGACGGATTCCGTATCACACACGTTTATTTTCAACGATCTGCTGAGGAAACTACGAGTCGGAGGATAATAACATTTTGCAAACTTGACGGTTGGTACGTGCTGTGTATATCAAAAGTGACGTCATCATGCGCATCGTGCATATGTTCCCTTGATGCAGTTAGGTCCGGTTTCATTTGAACACGTCTAGTAGATCTTTGTGAACTATATTTTGAGACAGTGCTTCAATGTTTATTTTTTTCCAATAATCAGGAGCATAGTGGCACGACTTCATCTAGCAACTATTACGATACTTTGGTAAATGTGTTTTACACGATAGAAAAGCCAGCCCAATGTACATCATTACCTAGCTGTATTTTATAAACACGCACGGCCGTGTTCATTTGTATTACTCCACCAGACAGATCAGGACACCCGGAATCGACATTGTGGGAGTTTTTCAATGGGATCTTCTTGCCATATTTTATGTCAATTATGCCAAAATATTCCTAGAGCTTAGCGTTCTTGTAAAACTAGGTTCACTAAGAGGCATCATGATGATACCTGTCTACCAAGCTGTAAATTGGTTCTTGACTTGCAGTTAGATAATGGAACACTGCGAAGAAGATAGGTAAAAACAAATCTTTTTTAAATATTAAAAACTGGAAATTTTACTGTTTATTTCCATTGCTAGTGGAAGCTGGTGAGAAGTTTTGAGCTGCAATAAAAACCACTAGCCACTGCAACTGACACCCAGTGTGCAGGATACGTTTTCGTAATACCACCCACAAATATAAAACCTATGCCTTATCCGGGATTTGCTCTCGTACCATGTTGATCAGGAGGCTAGTGCGCAAACCGTTTGGACCCTCCTAAAAAAAATAAAGACTTGCTACAGTTCATTCTTCAACACTATGCAACTATAGAATACCAAAATAAGTTTCAATGGCAAATGTCTGCGACTGAGCGATAACCCACATTACCTGGGCATCACATTTGATCGACACATGAAATGGGAAACTCAGATCGAGAGAAACCGAATGAAAGCAAATAATAGAATGTCAATCATGAGGACACTTGTTGGCACAGGCTGTGGAGCAGATGAGAGAATACTAAAGTAATTATACACTGGAATAATGAGACCAGTTCTCGAGTATGTCATTGCGGTATATGGCAACATGAGCAAAGGCAAAGTTTGATCAAATCAATATACTTCAAAACTAATTCATGAGAATTATAACAGGAGACATGAGGTCAAGAGACAGCAGAGCCCAGCAGCAAGCAGTGAAATTAAGAAGACTGACAGACCACCCAGTGCATCAGCGGTTGCATGGGTTTGGAAAAGGGAAACTAAAGCGGAGTAATTTTGTAGAAATGGCCCAAACAAAGATGGGAGAAGACCTTATGAACGCCATTTGGGCAAAGCCCATTCTCACTGTACGCACATCCACCTGGAAGCAGCAGCTCTCTCCAGATGTGATATAAAATATACCAGGGATCGGAGACAAGAACAGTTAGACGGAAAAAGAATGACGAGTCATAACTCTGAGATACATAGAGAAGAACTACCCAAGCACTGACTTAACACATGCAGATACAGACGGTTCTGCAACAAACGCAACAGAGAATAGAGGAGTAGGGATATTTATGAGCCTAACAAACGGTAGAGAGATAACGCTGTCAATGGAAACGGGAACATTCTGAAGTAATTTCAAAGCAGAAGCAGAGGCAATGTAAGTTGCAGTAGAAGCTATGCTGAAATGCGGAAGCAATGAAAGCCATGTAGTCTTTTTTACAGTGGCTGCAGTGCTAACGATCCAGAAAACTACACACCTAAATGATCTAAGATCAGTGCACTGTCACCTATGCCAACAGTCCAAACTCAGAAGAGCCGTAATACAATGCGTTCCATACCACCGCAACATTCAAGGCAACGAGAAGGCAGACATACTGGCGAAAGAAGGTGGAAGGTTACCACAACCAGATTCAAGTGTAACTTAGGAAGAGTCTTAAATGTTTACTACGGCCATAAACATGAACAAATGATAAACAGATCATGCTTATTAACAGCTTAACGGAAGAGAGCAGGGGGTATTCTTGAGACTCCGCACAGTTCACAACAAACTGAGGTACTATTTATTCAACAGACATAAGTCATATTTATATCCAAGAACTGGCAAAAGAAGGTGCAAGACTACCACAACCAGATACTAGTATGACATACGAAGAGTCAAAACGGCTTATAAGAGCTAGATACATGACCATATGGGAAACCGAACATACTGGCTACGCCAAAAACGATGCATATTACCAGTTGAACAGAAGAGAGCCGGTCGTGGTCTTCAGACTTCGCACTGGCCACAATAGACTGAGGTACCACCTATTCAACAAATTGAAGATAGGTGGCACTGACGAATGCCCGTGTGGTACCGATACAATGACCGCTGAGCATCTGCTGCAAAACTGCCCGACATACGAGGATCAGAGAGAGCAGATGTGGCCATCACCAGTGGCAACACTAGACAAGCTCTATGGCAGTGTCGACAGCCTCAGGATGAACGCTGCTTTTTTCGAAAAAATTAAGGTTGATGTCTGACTGCGTGCGATGAAGAAGAAGAAGCTATTTATATGTATGTGTATGCAATGGTGTCTATTGTAAAAATATCACTGTGTTTTATAGTTCCCACATTGGTTCATAAAGTTTTCCTTCCAGTTTTGTATCTATAGGCCAGTGGGATTTTAATCCGAATATGATATTCGCTGCGGGCCTGTCTTAAGTGTTATGCAGTCTGGTGTGCATGTATGAATGTAGATGTGGTTCAGTTGCCAATCTTCAATTGTGTGCCCATGTTGCTGTGGAGTCGGTTGTTTCCGGTTCTTAGGCGCAACACAAGAGTTTGCTCTAGTCTGTTTATCTTATGATAATCTTCTTGTCTGATAGATCTTTTGGGGTCTATTTGTGCATGGCAAACACAAAAATAGCACCACCGCCCCGGAGAGAGCATGCCATAAGATGCGACTAACTGTGTAGCATTTCCATAATACTGGTCATGGTTAAGTGATTTGTTTAAAGCAGCATAGATCACGTTCCCAAATTGTCAGTGCTTGAAGTGATGCGGTTGTGGAACGAGATTGGTATCAGTTTCACACTTGCCACTTTGAATGTCTAGATTTCTGCATCACGATTTGGCTGATATCTCCCCTGGCTGGCATTCCTAATGTTGTTTGAGTATTTATGTACATATCGCTCTTCCATTCTTCACTTTTCCTCTGTGCTGACTCATCTGTGTGTACTTGGACCATGACGTTTTGTGGTTATTCTTCATGTAGTAAACTGAGGAAATCTTCCCAGAAGGCCCTATGGGCTATTTTCCCCTTTTTATATCTTACAAAAATACCTCCTCCTCTATCATTAACTACTCTCTCTGTTATTAACTGCCATCCTTGTCTACTATTCACCTTATTATGCCGTATTTTCAACAAATGATTATACCAGGGCGTGGTTACCATCCTCCAACGCAGATCAGGACACATTGTGCGAATTTTTTAAAGAACACTTTACGTTAATTATGCCAACATGTCCTTAGATCACACTAGTAACTCAGAGTTTAGTGTTCTTGTCTATTGCAATACCGGGTTCACTTCCAGGTATAAGGTTTCTACATGTATATCCATTTTCAAATAGGTTTCCGACTTACACATAGGAAGGGGAAATCTGCGAGGAAGATTATTGACACGTAAAAAAACAATTATAAGTGTGCACTCTGTTGTATCAACTTGGGGATTACCCCGGACAATGACTGAACATGTTGCCATGATTGTGTACTTTTCTATTGAAACTCATCATCTAATGTATGCAAATAACTAAATCTCTGTTCTGTATATTTGCCATTATTTTTTTTTTTATAAGCCTTTATTTAACTTGACATGACCAATGTCCATTTGGGTGGGCTTATTTTTGTCATATTTTAACCAACTCCCCCATAATCTAGAGAGCTGAATTTGTGTACATATGCTCACCTAGTGCGACCTGTCAATCTATTAAAATGACACTCCTGACGTTACAAATAATTGCAAACAAAAAACCTTGTGGTATAGATAAAAGAGCATGACTTAGAGATGCAACTCGCTCGGTTTCCCAAACTCAACGAGCCGGGTACGAATTCCACCGTGTCCAGTTTGGGAGACACGAAGATTTTGTCTTGGTTATATCGCTTCTACACGCACGGAAATTGCATCTACAGTACTGCACACTTGCCAAGAAACTTAAATTAACTTAACGTCTTTAAAAGAGGACTCTGCAGAGTTTCTATACAACAAGTTTCTTCTACATCCCTTAAGCTCAAAATAACTTTGCTTATGCAATTTATAATTGAATGCATTAATTGACCTTGCCTCCACTATTTGCTGCGGTAATGCATTTCAAGCATTCACCACTCTCAGACTAAAAAATATTTCCTGTTATCTAATACAGAGCTTCATTTAATTAATTTGTGACTGTGCTTTCTTGTTCTAGTAGACAAATGTATTTTGAAATAAAAATAACTTGTTATCGTCTAATTTATTCTTTCCCGTGCACCAGTATTAAATCATCTCAAATTCTTCTCTTTTCTAGACACTGCACGCACGTTTTTCTATATCGTTCCTCATAACTATAATTCTTGAATCCCATTATCAGTTTTGTCGATCTATTTTGCATCCGTTCCAGCATTGTGATATCCCTATACGATAAGGACTCCACACCTAAAAAACAGTACTCCAATATAGGTCTAACGAATGTTTTATACCGTTTGACTGTCCTTTCTTTGCTTCTATATTTCCTTTTATCATACCTAAAATTGCATTTCCCTTTTTACTGTTATCTGGGCTTGCTCACTAACCTTTCCTGTATGATCTATTATAACCCATATGTCCCTTTCCTTTTCTATATTTCAAATATTGTTTTCTCCAATTCTGTAATTATATTCCAAATTGGATCTACCCACGTGGATGACTACATTTATCTACATTAAACTCCAAATTGATTGGCAATTGTAAGAGTGATCTTTTGCACATTAAATGCTACTTACTTTATTATTTTAATTCGAAAAAGGTGTTTCTTAAATAGTTACTTGTTTAAAGGTGAAATAGGTAAGGGTTCTTCAAAAGCATACACTGCTGTCGGAGATGCATTGTTAAAGACATCATTGAACTAGTCCACATCTGTAATTTGTTTATGAGATGGAATGACAAGTTTCCTTCTTCGCTGCACTACCTTTCATTAACAGTAAAACATATATCCATTTACAGTTTGGTAGACTGAAGCGCTTTGATAACTAGAAATCGAACCGAGCTCAGTTGCAGTGACAAGCAAACACACTACAAATGAGACACGTAAAAAGCACTCTTACGAATTAGTACCATTTTCGAGCTACATCTGTACTGCTAACGGCAATGTATCACGCTCCGGGGATATTTTTTAGGTTTTTAAAACACTCCCTAGACATCATGAGGTTTAATTCAAGCAAATCACTAACGGGCATCTCTCGACACTATAACAACAGGAGGTGATCACTTTGACTTAACATAGCCAAAATAGGAAAGCACTTTGAGAGATTAACAGTCATAGCAGTGACACGACTTACTATGTATCTACATTTTTAAGAATATGGATAGGAAGATGGGGAACTCCCTTGGGAAATATATCTGGAAATTAACAGTCACAGGTCAACTATAAATATCCAGTTAGATTTAGTTAACCTCGACGGTCAGATGGTGTATAACTTTTTTTATTCGTGATATAAGTGACTTTTCAAACTGTTATCTCTTGCTGAAGTCGGATGTGTTAGACCGAAAGGTGCACATATCGCAGCCAAGCTGTAAACTACTACGACACAACGTATTCCTTTCTCGGGGCTAAATTCTGCTACGTAGGCTTTATTCAGGGTTTGGTAGCCAGAGATTGATAAGGAACGTAGCCAAGCCAAACTGATATCTTGCAGTGGTCGATAAGTGCTTATTGTGGATGGAGAAGGGTACAAGACGAACACATTCTTGTTACATAATAGAACGTGTTTGATTGATTGTTTTTGGTATTTCTTTGGTTATCATTTCGTTTCATTTGTGTTTATTCTGCAGACAGGCAAGTAGGGAAGACGGCGATTTAGTTCAAGAGAGATATAGAGGGAGGGAGACAGAGAGAGAGCGAGCCGGAGAAGCGGAGCGAGAGAGAAGAAATAACACTTATACACAAATAAAAGAAAAGAGAGACGAAAAGGGGAATGAAAGAGAGAAGAGAAAAAAAATAACACACCAGCCAAAGGAAAACACAAATTTAAAAATGGGGATGAATGTGTGTGAGAGAGAGAGAGAGAGAGAGAGAGAGGGAGAGAGAGAGAGAGAGAGAGAGATAAAGAAATACCCCACTCTAACCATAATAAGAGAGGGGAAAGTAGTAACGAAAGAAAGAATTAAAGAGAGAGAGAAAAATGCAATAAGACACACCAACCAATTTAAGATAAGAAAAAAAATGTGATAGTATCAGAATAAGAAATCACATCAACAAAAAAAAAAGATGTAAAAAAGGAGACAATTAAGAAGAGGAAAACAAAGAAGAAGATAAGAAGAAGAAGAAGAAGAAGAAGAAGACGAAGGAGAAGAAGGAAAAGAAGAAAAACAAAACCAACAAGAAGCATCATAAGTAGAAGAAGAAGAGAAAGAACAGAAAGAATAAGAAACTGCAGAAGAAGAAGAAGAAGAAGAAGAAGAAGAAGAAGAAGAAGAAGAAGAAGAAGAAGAAGAAGAAGAAATGTGTGCACCAACTGAACAATTTGAGAAATATAGTTGGAATGACAGAGAGAGAGAGTGAGAGAGAGAAAGCGAGAGAGAGAAAGAGAGAGAGAGAGAGAGAGTGAGAGAGAGAGCAGAACTGTTTCTTTGAATGCTATTAATAAACACAAAAAACCCCCGTCTTAAATGATGCCTGTTTGGTAAAAAACAAGGCTTGTCATCGCCTTTTTGTGGCTTCGTGTGTTATGTGACTTGGAAGATTCTACACGGATTTGCTAAAGTTGACCTTCTACTGGCATTTGGATGACTTTGAAGTTCTGACGAAGAGTCCTAGATGAATTGCGGTTGACGACATGATTGCTTGAAAGAACATTCCACAGAACTTCAAAGGATTGATACATCAACAGATGTATAGACTGTTTTCATTCTCAACTTCACAGATGGCAGAGAAAGATGAGAAAGAAAATTGAGTTCGGGTAAAGAAACGAGAAACAATGTAGTCTGCGTACAAAAATTAATAACGAATTTATGTCTTCTAGTAATCACATTTACGAGAAAACGTTGCCGAACGGTTTCGATGTCCAGCACACAAGATAGCGACAGAAGTGTCGAAGTGTCGTCGTTTAGTCCTCTACCTAAAAACCCATCGACTACCCCAACAATGGGGGGGGGGGGGGGAACAGGTCACTGAAGATATAAATCAACAGTCGCAGAATATAAAAGAGGTCGCGAAAGAGGCAGCAGAGATACCATTTGGAAAGAAGAAAGTAGGAAATGAAGAGATCGTGAGAAACATCTGAAAAACTAAGCAGAATGGAAGAACGACGCAAATAGAAGAATATAAATACAGAGCAAGGCAATGCTAAGTAATATATAATCGCACGAGAAACATGGTAGATAGACCGATAATAGGTATTTAATTGCCTGGAAAAAAACCTGGAAATTCAAACAAGTACATACGGAATTAAAGCAGACCTTAAGCAACAAAAAATAAAAGGGCATACTATTACATATGAATAATGTTAAGATTGGGCAACCAACAACCGTCCAACAGCAGAACAGATGAATATAAAGAGTATGTTATGGGACTGTATGGGGGTGGGAGCCTGCATCAGGCTAACGAAACGTTAAGTGACATCCCTTTGATTGAAGAGTGACATCTTGCGACTGTAAGCTGTCATATGATAAGCTGAAGGCTAGTAGTCTCTAGTAATGCTGTTTGAAATTAGCCAATGCAATTTGATGTTACAACTTGTTTTAGTTTCTTATTTAAAAAATGTTAGTTAAAAATATGAAATAAATACCGAAATAAAAAGGAAATCGGACAATTGTAAAGAACGTTAAGAGTTTTTAAAAAAAAAATGTGCATATTTAATTAGGTAAACAAGTGCTGTAGTTATGACAGTTAAAAATAATTTTAAAATACTTCTAATCCCTTTTTTAAATGAAATATATATGTAAAAAGATGCATGCAGGTTTGCTTCTTCGAATGGTACTATTTTTTAAAATATGATTTTTTAAATTGCTAATTCATCATAAACATGGGTTCAACTTGACCTTAACCAGAGACGATATTAATAATAAGGTCGTCTACACGAAAAACAAACGGAGAGTCGAGCAAGCAGCCTAGTCGACAGTGTGCTGTCTTACTAAGACTGGGATTATAGATTGCCAGAGTTGGAAATCACGGAAGGACAGAAAACGATGCGGGTTTGGTTCGGCCCTGGTGTGACCGTTACTTCAGCCCAACCAGCTGTATTAGGGTACCTGACGTATGAGTTGGGCAAGGTATGAACAGGAATGAACGGAACTAGCCACACTACCTCACATAGGCTGCGGCTTAGTCCATCAAGAGTTATCTTCATCCCCAACAGCAACTGTTGCCGGTCTAAAGTGTCTAGAATAGAGACGAATTTGAGGTGATGTAATACAGATTTGTAAGATAATCACGGGAGAAAATCAATTAGACTATAACACGTCTTTTTGTCCTTCAAAATACAGCCGTCTAGAGGGCACATATTCAAATTAATTAAATTACATTTTATACGAACAATAACGCACTAGGGACAGATGATGAAAAGTTGTGAAAAGTCAATGGTTTGAAAGTTAATGCCATCACATTTAGCTCCTTAAAATAGACGTAGAGTCTTTACACCATTTGCTGTTTAAGCAGGTTAGGGATATTTATAACAATGGGATATGGCTAAATAGAAGGAAAACTACAATAATAATTCTTTTGCCATAAACAAATTTGAATTTAATAGAATCCGGACGATTGCGAACGATTAGCTGAATGCCACAAACATCTAAAATGATATTAAAGATAATTAAGGACATAATTGATGGTAAGATGTCAACCAGCTTGGATTTTGTAAACCAGCGGTACACGCGATGCCTATGGATTATTGCCGCTTCTCGCAGAAAGAATGGTCGATGAAGGACGAACATTATTGATCTGCTGCATTGACTACGAGAATGTCTTTGACGTGAAAAAAATTGTTTCCGATGTTGCAACAAATAGGCATTGAGAGGTCAATCACTACGTTATTCTATAACTTTTTTTTTCTTTGTTGCGTTCGCCTAATTTCTCTATTCCCCAAGGCGGTGTGCGTTGCACTGTGGTGATTATTTTGCGCCTGTCGGCCCAGTGCATCCGACTTCAGCATCAGACCTTGTAAGAAGATCAAGAGGTGATTATTTCAATCAGAATAGCAGTTTCAGATTCAATATGCCAAGGGATATGACAGGGCCGCTTGTTTTCACCCAGCGTAAAACGCATGTTCTGAGATGATGATGGAAAGTATTGTTCCCAACTGAAAAATTGGTGTTAAAATCATTGGTTCGAAATTGAATTCCATCAAATGTTCTCATGGTCAAACCATAGTGGGATAATCAGTAGTAATGTTGCAAAGGCTGCTTTACAAATTTAAAGTACAATCAGTGAGTTTGGATTGAAAATCAGTAAATTGAAGACAAAGCCTATGGTAAATAAACAAGCAATATAGGCACATACATAATGTCATCGATGGAGAAATAATTGAACAAGTACAGGGGATCAAGATGCTGAGCAGCGCATGAGCTGCAGTGGTCAGCGACTCATAACTGACTGCTAGCGTCAGGGTCAGCGAACCAAAGCTGCCAAGAGCCTTCTACACCTCCACGAGGTGATCCTGGATAATAGGCTGCAGCAGGGCAGACTGGCTAAGGAGAAGGGATCGAAGAGGGAATGCTAACCGAGTACTCAAAAAATGCTTGCTGAATTCGGATGTGTTGGACCGAAAGGTGCAAATATCGCAGCGAAGCTGCAAACTACGACACAACGCATTCCGTTCTCTGGACTACATTTTGCTACTTAAACCCTTTCAGTGTTTGGTAGTGGGAGATTGAGAAAAAACGAAGAAGAATAAGAAGAAGAAGAACACCAACAACAAGAACAACAACATACGTTTACATATTCGGGGCAAACTATAACATAAAATGGTGACACTGAGAAGGAGATTACGACAAGGGCTGCAATGACAATAAAGGCCATAAGCGCAAAACAGAAATTGCTAATCTTAAAGAATATCAGGATATAGCTGAGGAAAAGAATAATAACTACTCATGTCTGACCAGTTAAACTTAATGGGGCTGAAACAAAGGCTCTAGAATTGAATGAAGAAAACCATTGAAAGCGTTTGTAATGCGGTATTATCGAAGAATACAACAAGTCGGTATGACGCAAAAGAAAATAATAAAAAAATCAAATACCAATGACCTCAGTCAGGTAGGCGCACAGGGACAAATATTAAAAATGATACATAAATGAGTTGGATGGAACACAATATAAGTAGATAACAGAGGGCAAAATACAGAGAGAAATGGAAAGGTGCGACCAAAACTCATCTTTACATCTCAGACATGCAGAGATATAAATGTACGAATCTATGCTGACACGAAGAGAGTTGCGGATGATAGAACTAGATGGAAAGTCACGCTCAGACAACTTTACAGCCAGATCAGTCTTAGGACTGATCAACCAAATGTCAAAGAACAATGTATGCATATAGAAAGAAATAGGACGGAAATGAGAGCGCAAGAACGTAATCAAAATAGAAACCTACTAAAGGTATGGGATGTTTTCATACCATGACCCTACGGTTCTCATGCTTAAACACGTGACGATCATCCAAGGAGCAGGAGACGATGCTAGTGACTCAGATTTCTACAATCTCCTTTTGTCCACAAGTATTGAAGTGGTTGACGACAGGATAACATTCGTTATTGTACATGTTATTGAAGCGCTAAGATTGAAGAAACAGAAAAGCAGCTGTTTCCGAAGTCGCTATTATTGAGTTCGTGGTTGGCATCTTCTCTTCTTACAACCCGAGGGGGAACTAAAGTAGGATGACACGGATCAGTCTCGCTGTAGTGCAATGTAAGCGTCTTATCGAGCTGACCGTTACGAGCTACTAGGATCAAGAACAGACGTGTTCCGTCTTCCGACATAATTTGGACGCTATTAGCGACTGAGCAAACCATTAGCATTGGTACTCAGATTTACCGTAAGTCCTCGGACATTTATTGCTTGTGAATTTTACAGTTCTCTCTCTCTATCTCCATCTCTCTTTATCTCTCTCTCTTTCACTCTATTTCTCTCTCTTTCCCTCTCTCTTTCTATCTCCCTCTGTCTATCTGTCTCTCCCTCTCTCTTTATCTCTTTCTCTCTCTTTCTCTCTCCCTCTCTCTTTCTCTCTCTTTATCTCTCCCACTCTATTTCTCTCTATTTCTCTCTCTCCTTATCTCTTTCTTCATTTTTCTCTTCTCTCCTTTTCTCTTTATCATTCTCTCTCCCTCTCTCTTTATTTCTCTCTCTCTTTCTCTCTCTCGCTTTATATTTAGTACTACATCGTTCCCATTGCTGAAGTAGTCGAGGGATTTTAGGTAGAGGACTACAGCCCTCTATGTCAGCAGGCAGGCACCGAACCCAATAGAACAAACACTCCTCATATTACAGGAACTACTCGTATTTATTGTAAAGTTACTTACTGTTACAACGCTATAATGCTGAAACCATCGCCTTTAGTTTTGCGATTGGTCAAGATCATATAGACTTAACAACACATTCCCAAAGATGGCGCTGTAACCGGCTGTGGGTCTACATTGCTCTGCTGTTTTAGTTCATTACGGATGCTACCAGATCACGGATCTGCCTGGAATTTACACTAGTCGGCGACTTACACTTGTGTTCACGGACACGTGTTGTTGTTTTCCATTTGGACTAGTTAATTCGCTCTTTTTTGTGATTTCTTCCATCCGATTATCATTGAATGAACGTCGGCTTTATGAATAGCACTACGCTTAAAGATATGTCGTATTTCACAATCTAGTTCCCACGGCTGAACTTCACGAAATTTGCGCCATTTTCCCTAGCTGCAAATAGTGTCAGTTTTAGTGTATGAAATTTAGACACTACTGTAATGGACTTAAATCTGTCCGAGAGAGATGCCCAACTCACACACGCTGAGTGATATCCTTATGTTCTCCTGGAAGACCTCTTGGAAGTTATGGGAAAGGCACGACACACAGTGCTAGATGTTACCCCCACTACGCTGCCTTGCGGGAAACCTGTTTACGGGAAAGATTTTGAGAGTAAACCTTGAGTAAAAATCTGCATCTTGTGCTATTTCCAGTTGTCTCATTAAAGTCTTCTAACTGGTCAAAGGCAGCTCTAGATTGAGGTTGACAAAAGGCGCTGTTTCGCAGTTTCTTCCCCACTTTAATCCAAATCACAGTGCATGTCATTTCAGAGGACACAGCAAGAGAACAGACTGTCCACATGAGCGAACAAAGAGAGTGGTCTTCATCCCTTGTGATGGACGAACATCATACAATTTGTTGAGGGATTACTGTAGAACATACAATTAGCTTAATGTTAGAGCGCTAGCTTTTCGGCGCAGTAGTTGACGCACTGAATACTGGTTTTGGCTCCCAGATGGAGAATATTTTTTTTTCAATAGCAAAACGGATCCCTGGGTCAACCCAACCTCATAAATTGGTACTAGAACAATCAGAAAAGTAAAGACTGTCGGTTGATGTTCTTGAATGCCCACAATGAGTAAGATTACTCTTTTTGTGCACCCTGAAAATGACGTTTAATGGTGGGTGATGAGCTAGTGGTTAAGTGACACCGATCACAACTCTAAGGTGCTGTGTTCGCCTCCCAATCACAGCACCGGCCATTACCCCGGAGAAGCAAACCTTGATAAAAAAAGCAGGAGAAAGCAGACCCTTACATTAAATGCATATTGAAGTCGGATGCTCTGGACCGACAGGTGCAACGTAAAAAGATAGTCCAACGCACACCACAATGGGGAACAGAGAAATATGGCGAACGCTAAGGGAAAAAAAAGGTAGTTTCGTGGTGGGTCGTTGTAGCTTTCCTCATATCCCGAGTGTGCTGTTGAAGGTAGAATGGAGTTTCCCAGTCCATGGGGCTATTCTTGGTTTCATCGCCTTGTCGCTCAATGCTACAGGATCACGTCGGTCCCTCCCCTCATTAGCCAAGTTGTCTTGAAAACAGCCCGTTTCCAGGGAGGACTACGGGGAAGTCAAGATGAGGGTCTTGGCCCATACATTTTGCTTAAATTTAACTAACATGTCTGATCAGTATGTTTTGCCTGACCATAATTAACATGTCTGATCAGTATGTTTTTCCTGACCCTGATCTGATCAGTATATTGTACCTGACCCTGACTAACATGTCTGATCAGTATGTTTTGCCTGACCCTGACTAACATGTCTGATCAGTATGTTGTGCCTGACCCTGACTAACATGTCTGATCATTATGTTTTGCCTGACCCTAACTAACATGTCTGATAAGTATGTTGTGCCTGATCCTAACTAACATGTCTGATTAGTATGTTGTGCCTGACCCTAACTAACATGTCTTATCAGTATGTTGTGCCTGACCCTAACTAACATGTCTGATCTGTTTGTTTTGCCTGACGAAAAGTTCGTCTTCCTCATCTAAAGACTACCAGTGTAATGTAGACAATATCCCCTTTAGTGTGCCATTGGTCAATATCATATAGACTTAACACCACATTCGCAAAATGCCACACTGAACTATTTTCTTGTATCTGCATTTCGCGCCGAGGTTGGATGTTAAATTTCCGTTATTGGCACTGTCTAGTCGATTCAGCTGTACATTGTTGTTGTACAAAATAAAATAAAAACTCTCGCTAATATGGCTGCTATCTTAAGCATTGCACACTGTTTGTATTTGTTTCATTTTAATAATTTATTAGGTTTAATCGTTGCTGATGTGGTCTCGACGAATCTTGTGTGTCCGTAACGAGGATTCTGTTTCGTTTCTCACTCGGTGTAGTAACGAAATGCCTGCATATTATTGTATCGACAGCGTTGTGACACTGAGACGCTAGTCTCTCAAGCTCAACAGACTGACCAGGACGTCGCGTTAAAATCAGGATAAATATACTGATCAACACCACTATTTTTCTTCTATGAAGCGTTCCCTATCAAACAGACTGTTTTCAAGACAGGCTGACTGACTAGATGTGGATCGACATTATCCCACAATAGTAAACCTCACGCAGATGACGCCAAAAATAGCACAACCGCACGGAGAACCACAGTCCACCTTCCTCAGCACGCTCATGATTTGAGGAAAGTTACTACAAACCTCCATTTAACTCTCTTTCCACGGCACACAAAAAAGTAAACAAATTCTTTGTGGGCATTGAATAACAACAGCAACAACATCGATTCCGTTATTTTCGCATCATCATCTACCAGCCGATCGCCATTTTCATATTCCCTATTCACGAAATAAAATGTAGTGATCTTAAAACATTTGATAATTTGAAAGTCTTGTTTCATGTATACCCCAGAAATAAAATGCAGTGACATTAAGACATTTGATAATTTGAAAGTCTTGTTTCGTGTATACCCCAGAAATTTGACTCAACACGGCTAAACACTGAAATGACTGACAGGCCGAGAGCACATTCGTTGGGTCCAATATGGAACGGGTGCTGGGATTAGACTCTCGAAAATCTGGGGCTATCCTCTCGGTGGCTTGACTGTCTCGCATCCAGTGTTCGATAAAGGAATTGACGGAAGGGCACCACCATGAGTGGAGCCTGCGGCTCAATTTGACTCAACACGCCAATACTGTAGAATGACTGACAAATCGAGAGCACTTTCGTTGGGTCTAATAGTGAACGTGTGCTGGTATTAGACCCACGGAAGACAGGTCAGCTTTTTAACCTTCTAATGAAAGAGTGCTACGGTAATCTTGTTTTAACCCCGCAGAAACCGCAGGTTCCAGATACCTAGTCATTGACAAACAAAAAGGCCCTCTATTAATTCGGTCGGTCTAATAGTGAACGGATGCTGGTAATAGATCCTTGGAAGACAGGTCAGTTTTACCCTACTAATGACAGGGCGTTGCTACGGTAATCCTTCTCAATTCGAGAGGAGCCGCTGACATTTTGGTTCACGTACCAGGCTGATAAGCAAATGGCGCGAGGCTACCATGTGAGGGATTACAGCCGAATGCCTGTAAGCCGGAATCCCGCCCAAAATATCAGCACCACTGCGATGGGAGGCTTCGATATGGTCGGGACCTGGGGCTCACGCCTCAACCCTACTCGGTCGAGCCGCAGAAAGAGGTCTCTGCCGTCCGCCGATCAAGTGGGCGGATAGCTGCTCGATATTCATCCCATACGGCGATGGGGTGCGAAACCACCAACATAAGACTTAGTTCTTGGTCAGGGTGTCGAAAACAGTAGAGCAGCCACCTCACTGTGAACTGTCGAGACTCAACCCATGACCATAAGATATGTCCGCACACCAGGCGAACAACATCTCCGTGACATTACCAGGCTTGTCCCCTGGTTAAATGCACTCCTGCCTCGCTCTCAACCTCTGTATGCTATCAGTCATCCCAATGGACGTCGAAGAGTTACAGACTAGCGGACATTGCACATCTGCCCTATTTTGCTATCCTCCCAGGTGGCAGGGAATGCTAGGCGTACCATTACTGCAGAGAAGCCGAGAAAATAAAGGGAGCAAAGAGATACCCCACTCACATGCAAATGCTACGTTTCTGGCAGGACGTGACGATCCTGGGATACAGACACACTGGACTGTCTCTCTTCCGGGTTAGTACAAACCAGTACATAGTCCATATCATATCTCATATATCATCACCGCACCCTATAGACACGAGTAGTGAAGACTCGTTAGTCCTGTAAGACAACTTCCATAAGAGAGACAACTCTGATCACAAACAACTGCTGCCTTGCAGATAGGCTGGGGACAGCCAAAGGCTAAGGAGGGCATCCCTACAGAAACGCCTGTTGAAATCGGATGCACTGGGCCACAGGCTTAACGACGCAGTGCAACGTATATCGCAGTATGATGACAGTACAACCTATCAGAAAAAAGTATGGCGCTCATCCTGCGGAGTCCCGCCAGGCAGCGAGAGTGCCGGGCCCCACGCCTCGAAGGGGCCCACCCTTGACTACTGGGGGTCACCCACCCATGTGTTGTGGAGTCGAGGCACATGGCTATGGGGCAGTTTCTATTGACCAAAAATACAAGACCGTCAAAATACTACAGTGGAATGCGGAGGGAGTCATTAACAAAAAGCTTTCGCTAACACATCACTTGCATGAAGGTAAGATTGACGTGGCATGTATCCAAGAAACACACCTCAACAGCAACCATAAATTCTCAATCAGAGGATACGAGACCTTCCCTCTGGATAGAGAAGGTCACAAAGGAGAGGTTCTGATACTGAACCGAAACTGCATACCGAGTAGCGCGGTATTATTCAATCACACCGGACAAGCAGAAATTGTAGGAGTTGACATAATGGCTCAAGAGACGAAGATCCGCATTTTCAATCTGTACGGATCACCAAACAAAGACCTATCGCTCTCGAGTATGGAAGTCAAAGACTCCAACTGCATAGTAGCTGGAGACGTCAACAGCCACTCGGAGAGATGGGGATACTCGGACACAGACAGCAGAGGTGACGAAGTGGAAGATTTGGAGATAGACAGAAATCTCTGTCTAATCAATAGGCCCGAGGATAGCCCTAGCTTCTATTCTAAAACATGGCATACCACCTCTACTCCAGATTTGGCCTTCTCCACAGTGTACATTCACCATAAAATAGACCGCCAGGTGCTAAACCAATTGGCAGGTAGCGACCACAGGCCTATTAGGCTAGAAATTGATATGGAAGTAGGCCCACAGGAAACAAAACCGCTCCCACGTTGGAATTACAAACGAGCCGACTCAGACAGATTTGCAATGCTGACAGATGGGCTGTGTGAATCCATCAACACACGGAACAACAAAATGAAGTCCATGGTGGAAAGCCTAAGCAAAGCAATAATGCAAGCTGCCGCTGAAACCATGCCAAGAGGGGCAAGGCAAAATTATAAGCCCTATTGGAATGATGATTTGCAGAAAGCGTAAGACACAGTCACAAATGCTAGGAACATGGCAGAGCGAGAACAATCCATGAAGCCAAATATCGCCCTCAAAGCCGCCACGGCGAAATACAAATACACTCTAAATCAAACAGCAAGAGAAAGCTGGAAAAACAAAACAGAAAGCCACAATCTTAGAGAAGGAAGGGAACACACTATGGAAGCTAGTCAGAGCCATGAATGACGAAACTCCATCAAACAAACAAACAACCACCAAGCAGGGCGAAAACTTGCTCACTGGAAAAAAAGCCGCAAACGCCTTTGTTGAATACTATGCCAGAGCAAAACACATAGATGTCCCTGCAGACAGGTATACAGACATAAGTGAAGAGCAAAAGGGGTACGACAACATCAATACGGCACCAGAAGAGCATATGATGGCAAAATTAACAATGAACGAAATGGAAGAGGCCATGAGAACATTAAAGAAAAGGAAATCTTCCGGAAAAGACGGGATAACAAACGAAATGCTGATGGGGCTGGGCCAAACAGCAAAGAGAAAACTGCTATCAGTCCTGAACCAAATCTGGAAAAGGGGTATTGTACCCCAGGCAGGGAAAGACGCAGTACTTGTACCAGTACCAAAGAAAGGAAAAGACAAAACAGATCCAAATGGATACAGGCCTATCAGCCTACTGAGCTGTGTTGGGAAACTGATGGAACATATGATAAACGCCAGACTGATGTGGCATCTGGAAGAAAAACGCATACTAATTCCACAGCAAGCAGGCTTTAGACAGCACAGATCAACTGAGGATCAGGTCATCCTCATAGCACAGGAAATAGAAGATGCCTACCAGGAGCAAAAACACACAGTAGCGGTTTGGGTGGACCTGGAAAAGGCATTTGACAAAGTCTGGAAAGAGGGACTTAGAGTCAAGCTAAGAAGAAGTGAAGTTTGTGGGAAAATGTACAAGTGGATCAACCACTACCTCAAAAACAGAACAGCCAGAGTTCAATTACAAGGGCAGATGAGCAAAAAGATGACACTTGACCAGGGAGTACCCCAAGGGGTAGTTCTGTCACCCACACTCTTCCTGGTGTATATAAATAATATAACAAAGAATATAACAAAAAGAGTCCATAGCTCAATGTTTGCAGACGATCTGGCTATGTGGACCTCTGAACAGAATCTCACCATAGAAAGAAATCGGTTGCAGCAGGCCCTATGGCAATCATAAGGAAACTTGCTGGCACAAGCTGGGGAGCAGACGAAAGTATACTAAAGAAACTGTACACTGGAAGAGTGAGACCAGTTCTCGAGTATGGCAGTGCGGAATGGACAACAGCAGCAAAGGCGAACTTCGATAAAATTGGCAAACTCCAAAACCAAGTCATGAGAATTATAACAGGAGGCATGAAGTCAACGCCAATTGTAGAACTTGAAAAGATTACAAAACTGCAATCCATGACCGACAGAAGAGACTGCAGAGCCCAGCTGCAATCAGAGAAACTCAGATGACTGACTGACCATCCAATGCACAAGAGACTAAACAATTTCGGTAATAGGAAAGTAAAGCGAAGAAACTTTGCAGAAATAGCCAAAGCAAAGATGCACGAAAACCTCATGAACGCATTAACACCAAAGCCCATCCCTACTGTACGAAAACCTACCTGGAGGCAGCATATATTTCCAGAGGTGGTAGAAAATATACCAGGTATTGGAAACAAAAACTGCTAGACTGAAAAAAAAGAAGAGATACTACCCTGAGCTACATATCGGAAAACTACCCAAGCATGGACTGGACCCATGCATACACCGATGGTTCTGTAACAAACACAACACAGAACGGAGGGGCAGGAGCATTTTCGAAGCTACCAAATGGCAGACAAATAACACTGTCATTCGCTACTGGAAATGACACACGCAATTTCAGAGCGGAAGCAGAGGCACTGAGGGCGGAAGTGGAAGAAATGGTGACAGGTAAAAGCAACGAAAGCCATATAGTACTGCTTACAGATGCCTTGGCCGTAGTCAAAGCACTAAAAAGCCAGAAAAATACTGAACTTAATGATTTAAGAGCAGTACTCTGTCAACTATGCCAGCAGTCCGCACCAAAAAGTGTAGTGGTACAGTGAGTTCCATCCCACTGCAACATCCAAGGCAGACAGACTGGCAAAAGAAGGTGCACGACTACCACAATCAGATACTAGTATGACATACGAAGAGTCAAAACGGCTTATTACAGCTAGATAGATGACCAAATGGGAAACCGAACATACTGGCTACACGCGGACGGCGTGGCCTAGTGGTTAAGTGGCACGGCTCACAACCAGAAGGTGCTGGGTTCGATCGCCAACACAGCACCGGCCTTTACCCCGGGGAAGCAAACCCTTAGAAAATGCAGGAGGAAGCAGACCCTTGCGTAAAATGCATGCTGAAGTCGGATGCACTGGGCCGACAGGTGCAAAATAAAAACCACAGTGCAACGCACACCGCCTTTGGGATTAGAGAAATAAGGCGAACGCAAAAAAACAAAAAAAACAAAAACTACTGGCTACACAAAAAACGATGCCTATTACCAGTTAACAGAAGAGAGCAGGTCGTAGTCTTCAGACTTCGCACTGGCCACAATAGACAGATGTACCACCTATTCAACAAATTGAAGACAGGTGGCACTGACGAATGCCCGTGTGGTACCGGGAAAATGACGGCTGAACATTTGCTGCAAAACTGCCCGACATACGAGGATTAGAGAGAGCAGATGTGGCCATCACCAGTGGCAACACTAGACAAGCTCTATGGCAGTGTCGACAGCCTCAGGACGACCCCTGCTTTTTTCGAAAAAATAATGGTTACTGTCTGACTGCGTACGAAGAAGAAGAAGAAGAAGTGTACCCCAGAAATAAAATGCAATGACCTTAAGACATTTGATAATTTGAAAGTCTTGTTTCGTGTATACCCCAGAACAAAAAATGCAAGCGACACACGAGGAAGATAACAACACATATAAATAGATGATTTACAAATAATTACAATTTATTACAATCTTACATAATCCATCACACAACCGATTACTGATCTCTCATTATCACGATCCGTGAGGATCAGAACAAGCCCATAAATTGATTACACATTTTTTATTAGTTGCCCATCACAAGCGATGATGCCGACACTATCAGATGGTTTTGTCTTGATGATGTAACTTACCTGTATTTCATGTATAATCACGAGGATACTGCGATGGGGATCAACCTCACGCTATCGTTCAGAACTACCTTGGACTTGTCGCAAGGCGATGACGAGACGACTGGAGGTAATTCAGAATGCAAGTCTGTTCCAATCTCATTTGAGACCAAGGGTCGCTTGTAACTGGCGGGACTCGATCCCTGTCGTTTTCGACGATCGCTTTGCGAAGTAAGTGCCTCACCTCCCGACCACATCGGTCCCCGTGAACCTCATGCAAGAATAATTCCACGGCATATTCATGCATGGCATCGAAGCCGACGATACAGAGTTGGGAATCGGTCTAAGCTACCACATCGTGAAAAAACATGTTTTGACAGAGGCCATGGCTGAATACCACCAAAGTGGTTTTGTGCAAGGCTTCGTGGAGGAGGCTGACTGTAGTAGTGGCTCTATACTCCGGTTGGCTAGAGTAAAAAAGGGACACAAACAACAACGATCATAGCAACGAGTTGGGATAGTAGAATGGTAAAGCGCTGGATTCTAACAGTAAGACTACTGGGTTCAATCCATGTTTCCTACACGGCTAAAGGTGGCCTATCTGTTTATAGGTAACTGACTAAATGTAACGGAAGAAAAGACAGCGTTGGAAGAAAAATGGCAATAATACGCCTTCAAATATTGAGGCCTATCAAAACAACGTTTCTTTTACTACATTCCAGACATCAGTGTATAGTTTTGCACTAATCTTACCTTTGTTAAGCATTCCTTTATGCTTGTAAGACATGGGCAGGATAGCTGACATGTAGTAGAGTATAGAGACCTATGGGATGAGATGTTTCCAAAGACTTCTAAACCTCATATGCAAAGACTGAGTTACAAATGAGAAAGATTTCTTGACAACGGTCAAATAACGGAAACTCACTTGGTACAGCTACATATCGAGATCAAACAGTTTTGCAAACACGTTCCTGCACAGAAAGGGTCAAGGTGGTCGAAAATGGGGTAGTTCCAAAAAGAGATGGGAGGACAACATAAAAGAATGGACCAATATCCGACCAGATGAGGCACAGGCACTGGTCGCCGACAGAGAGGGATGTCGTGGTATTCATGTGTACCCTCACAACCTCATCGGTTACGGGATGATTTGACTTGAATCAGACGACATGTGGAAGAAATACAGTTTTACAGCTTGTGAATGTTTCACCTCTCTTAATTGCTCAATATATCTGGTTCGGTGTTCAGATGTCACAAACTGATCACCGCTGCTCGATAGAGCAAGCCTACTCTCCACATAAAGTGCAAAGTTGAGAAATCAGATTACCGTAAGCTCATGAAATTGCTTGAAATGTCAATTTCTATTAAGTTAACTTATTTCAGCTCCGCCCAAATCTCCATGGATATTGCCCTAAACATACACACTAATTACGGATCTAACGCTTCCCTAGTTAAATAGATCGCGTGCTATGAATTCTTAAAAAAAGGATACATCATTTTACTGCTGTCATAAATTGTGAAATCAACGATGCATTGAAATGAAGTTGTGTGTTTTGTTTCTATTGCTATCGCTTCTTCTGTATTTCCTTTTTTTCGTTATGTTTCACTTATTCACCGTTGTTTGTTTTGTTAGACTTGTTGGCCAGTTATGTAATTTCAACAACAGTTTTTGCGAGGTTGGCATACTTTGAACACTGGTTGACACTAGTCTTTTTGCTATCATCCAGGCGTGTGTATCTTATATTCCCTACCATTAGACATGCATGGTTTTGGAGTCAAGTAAGGCAGCCATGCTACCATAGGCGTAACTCTCGGTGTTATTGAAATACGTCAAAGTAATCTGCTACGATATGATTATAATTTGAGGAATCTGATATCATATCTTCGAGGGCCGTTCAAATCAAACCGGGTTTTTTTTTTGGGTTTCAGATCAACCTGAATGGATTATAGCGCTGGAACTACTATCATTAGTTAGGGGCACCTGTGTCCTAATACCGCTAGGTGGCCAAATTGCAACGGGACAGTCACGTGACAGACAAATAAAAATTGGCAGATAACACTGTTAGTGCTTGCATGGTGCAGCGTGTTGTGATAATGTTTGTTGTAAAATAATGCGTTAAACCTGTGGGAATTTAGAGAAGACTGTAATCACAATACGGTGAACATACTATTATTTAGGAACATGTGCATTGTCGGGAGGCTAGTGCACTTCGGGTGCCAAGACAGTTTTCTGCTTTCTGCTTTTGACCGACAGAGGATAGTCAAAGCCTGTTCTATCTCATATGACACACTACACTATTTACTATTTGCAGCTACTCTGTTGGAAGGGGGGGAGAGGGGTATTGTCACATCTACCTTACAGCCCAAACCTCGATTCAAGCGATTTCCACCTGTCTGAACACTTACACACATTTCTAGTAGGTGAGCATTATAGCACTGATGACGAAGTGAAACAGGCTGTCCTGGATTGGATCAGATATACTAGTTAATCTTTCTCTGCTGAAGCTTTTCAAGGAATACTTAAACAGTGGGATTTGTGCATGAACGTTGCAGGAGATTATATCGACAGATAAATCTCGTTTTAACTACTTGAACAAAAAATAATTTGTCATTCCAAAAAATGTACCAATTTGATTCGAATGTACCTCGACAAGTAAAGGGGGTCTATATGAACTGTAGAGTGTGTACAACCAACGATCTACAGGAACCAAGTGTCCAAACCCTTCGCTATTGCCTTTACGCGTACCTATGAGTCTCCCCGAAGCGCTATGGTGTAAGTTCTTCTTTACATAACATCACGCAGGAGGCTGGACAGGGAATAAAAGAAATCAGGTTTGAATCTTTATTTCTCATTGATCATAATCATCCCCATCATCAAAACCGCTAAATACACGTGAAGTCATCAAACGTCCATCTGTCCATATCTGTTGAAGTTTCACTTGCATACCGTTTCAATTCGAAGAGGTGACCTGCCCCAAATCAAATTCTTATTTAGCATCGTCTTACAAAACACATGCCAGGTTACAGTGACACTATTCTTTGCCTCCGTTCCTGGTCCCGGTAACATTCATGCTAAAACGTGTCATATCCACATAATTTTCATTTTTTTTTCCAAAGCGAATGCTGCTTCGCTGCTGTTCACAAATAACAATTTTTGTGGTTATAAATTCTATAAAATGAAATGAGAAAAGATCAAAGGAAACCAAATTTACAAGGTCAATGCCAGCAAAGTTAGTCTCTAATTTGAAGAACGGGGTGAGCGATTACATAAATTCTCCAAATCTGAATTAGTATGTTTCAAAGATAGTGCACATTCCAGTTCACCCAGTTGTAAATGAGTACGTGACTATTTTAAATAGCAAAATCAAAGCATAGAGAAAGGTAACGCATGCAATGAAGTCTCAACAATTATATTAGCAACGGCAGTAAGGGTTAAATTACTTATTTTTCCTCTATATTCTCTATAAACACTCCTTTGGAACGGCTGCACGAAGGCTCTTTCTGCCTACTATTTCAGACGGGAGATTATTCAATATAACTAGACTGAGATCAAAACGTAAGACAAGGAAGACTGGCATTCGGGATAGGCTTTTCGCAGACGATGCTGCCCTGGTCGCCTACACGGACGCTGAATTACAGATCCACATAATTAGGTTGGCTAAATAAAGTGATCTGTTCGTACTCACCATTAGCGTACAAGAGACGAAAGTGATGGCACAGGGTACAGATCCTCCAGACATTGTCTTAAACGACAACAATCTGGAAGTAGTACATCACTTTAACTATCTCGTATCTTTCATCACCGATAACCTTTTACTAGACACAGAGCTGCAAACGCGATTAGAAATGGCCCCATCAGCACATGCCATGCGCTCACAGAGAATGTGGGATAACAACATACTGACCATCTCCACAAAGATTGCTGCGTACATATTCTGTGTGAATAGTACCCTGCTCTATGAGAGCGAAACATGGACTCTTTATGCCTCACACGGAAAAAGCCTAAATGCTTTCCACATAAGCTGCCTGAGGCGCAAACTTGGAATTTCATGGAGCGACAGAGTGACAAACAACGACGTATTGGACCGTGCAAAGATTGCCAGTTTAGTTACGATCCTTCGCTAGCGCCGCTTGCGGTGGCCTGGTCACGTGTGCAAAATGGCGAAAACCAAAATATATCCTATACGGAAAGCTGACCACGGCAAAGTGAAAGAAAGGCAGACCTTTCCTCCACTACAAAGATGTTTGCAAGCGTGACCTGAAAGCGTTGGATAAGAGCACATGCAGCTGGGAGGAACTTGCCTAATACAGAACCGGCTGGAGGCAGGCTTTGTGTGTTAGTCTGCAGACAGGGGAAGACAAGATGCGTCAATATACAGACTAGACGTGTGCGACGTAAGCAAGGGCAACAACTGCATGTCCCTTATAGAACTTTGCTCTCATCACAGCCAGCTGATATGGATCTCGGCCTGCAGTCAATCTTTCAGCCTGTTCCGTGTTCATGTTTAAAGTATCCTGAATCTCTTGTTTCCCCCTTCGTCTTGGTCGACCATTGCGTCGACTTCCAAGTACCATGCCTCCGTCATGACCGTTCTTTCCAATCCGGTATGACGTTTGGCGTGGCAAAAGGTTTCCGAAAAATAACATAGTTTATGAGCCAGTTTTCTTCAACATTCAGGTCTTCTAGGATGGTTTTGTTTTTAACTTTCTTGATCCAAGGAATGTTTAGGATTCTTCTGTAACATTTTGTTTCATAAGCTCCAATTTTCTTCCTTGCTACTTGTGTCATAGTCCATATCTCGCACCCGTCCAGTGCCACAGGAATATGCATGTTCTCAGGATCTACCTCTCAGTGTCTTGTAATTTCTTTTAAGCAGTCTCCGTCGTTGGATAACGTAGCGAAGATGTATTCAAAATGTGTGACATTTTCGATTTCCTCATTAGGAATAACAGTCTGGGGTTGCAGGCCTGTTTTATCTATTGTGTTTTTTTTTTTTAATGTTCAAGAAAAGGTTCTGAGCTTCACTGTGCTTCTGAACGGACATGAACGTCTTTCCAGGCCATTCGCGCTGTTTGACAGCATGACTGTGTCATCTGCATATCTTTGCTCTGGAATTTCCTTTCCACCTATTGTGAATTGATGAAAATTCCCGTAGCTGTCATCTGTTGTTTTACCTTTAGCATGACATTTTCTGCGTCGATATGAAATAAATAATTATTTCTTCTTCTTCTTCTTCTTCTTCTTCTTCTTCTTCTTCTTCATCTTCTTCGTACGCTGTCAGACGTCAACCAGTTTTTTTTCGAAAAAAGCAACGGTCACCCTGAGGCTGTCAACACTGCCATAGAGCTTGTTTAGTGTTACCACTGGTGATGGCCTCATGTGTTTTCTCTGATCCTCGTATGTCGGGCAGTTTTGCAGAAAATGTTCAGCGGTCATTTTCCCGGTACCACACGAGCATTCGTCAGTGCCACCTATTTTCAATTTATTGAATAGGTGGTACCTCAGTCTATTGCGGCCTGTGCGCAGTCTGAAGACCACGACCTACTCTCTTCTGTTCAACTGGTAATAGGCATCGTTTTTTGTGTAGCCAGTATGTTCTGTTTCCCATTTGGCCATGTATCTGGCCCTCATTAACCTTTTAGACTCTTCGTAGGTCACACTAGAATCTGGTTGTGGTAGTCTTGCACCTTCTTTTGCCAGTCTGTCTGCCTCCTCGTTGCCTTAGATGTTACAGTGGGATGGATCCCACTGTACCACTACTCGTTTTGGTGCGGACTGCTGGCATAGTTGACAGAGTACTGCTCTTAAATCATTAAGCTCAGTATTTTTCTGGCTTTTTAGTGCTGTGACTACGGCCAGAGCATCTATAAACAGGACTATCTGGCTTTCATTTCATTTGCCTATCACCATTTCTTCTACTGCATCCCTCAGTGCCTCTGCCTCCGCTCTGAAATTGCTTGAGTATTTTCCAGTTGCCACTGACAGTGTTATTTCTTTACCATTTGGTAGGCTCAGGAATACCCCTGCCCCTCCGTTCTGTGTTGTGTTTGTTACAGAACCGCCGGTGTATGCATGGGTCCAGTCCATGCTTGGGTAGTTTTTACGTTATGTACCTCAGGGTTATATCTCTTCTTTCTTTTACAGTCTGGCTGTTCTTGTTTCTAATACCTGGTAAATAAATAATTTGAAAGTATGGACTCGCATCAGTTAACCACCCTCTAAGAAACTGGTTGTGTACAGACTCTGCAGAGTCTTCTAAACAAGTATAAAGACGTTAAGTTAAAAGTCTTCTGTTTCCTTTGCTTCGATGAATGAAAATGATTGTGCTCATTAACCTGCAGACAATAAGTAGCTGAGATTATACAACATGCTCAGGTTACAACTTAAATGGCTGTTAATCGATAAATAAAGTAAATTCTAACAAGAGATGAGCATAAAAAGTGACGCTCTGGTGGCCCTATAACTTCAAGTGTTAATTCAGGGGTCCACAAATGAGGTAACCTGAGTAAAGTCTTGGATCTAACATCTTACTCCAAGACAAAATACTGAAGTGATTTCAAACAATTGGCTTCCTGACAACAGACATTTTATTATGCCTGACTGACTCACTAGGAAAACAGATTACAGATTGTTAATCAATATTCTTAGAAGTTCATATATTTGAAAGTTATAATTTTATTAAGACCTATCAATAATGTATGCCATGTTTCTCATTCTGCCCCTCATCCATATAGAGCAATCTTACTGTTTTATGTACTCTTTCTCCAAAGACTTCAGAGTTGTGTTTATAATTAAAGCCGTATTTCGAGTTATATCGAAGTGGCATACATATTTTGTCATTGATGTAGCCCATTAAAAAATCTTATTTCCCAATGCGCCAGGTTAAAATCACGTTGTACTTGGTTTGATATACGAGGTTTGTCATCGGTTTTTTGCAAATGATGTGACCGCTTCTCCCAGTCAATCCAGCTATAAATGGGTTGTCGTAATTTTCAGCCGTAAAAGGGACTAAACCCATATTAGGACATTCAGGGGGAATGAAGTAAGTTCTATGAGCCAGTTTCTATTTTACGAGATGTGCTCAAATGAAACCGGAACGTATACTAAAGAAACTATACACTGGAAGAGTGAGACCAGTTCTCGAGTATGGCATTGCGGCATGGACAACAGCAGCAAAGGCAAACTTCGATAAAGTTAGCAAACTTCAAAACCAAGCCATGAGAGTTATAACAGGAGGCATGAAGTCAACGCCAATTGTAGAACTTGAAAAGATTACAAAACTGCAATTCATGACCGATAGAAGAGACTGCAGAGCCCAGCTGCAGTCAGAGAAACTCCGAAGACTGACTGACCATCCAATGCACCAGAGACTAAACAATTTGGGAAATGGGAAACTAAAGCGGAGACACTTTGCAGAAATAGCCAAAGCAAAGATGCACGAAGATCCCATAAACGCACTAACAACACCAAAGCCCATCACTACTGTACGAAAACCTACCTGGAGGCAGGATATATTTCCAGAGGTGGGAGAAAATATACCAGGTATTGGAAACAAAAACTGCCAGACTGAAAAAGAAAGGAGAGATACTACCCTAAGCTTTATATCGAAAAACTACCCAAGCATGGACTGGATCCATGCATACACCGACGGTTCTGTAACAAACACTACACAGAACGGAGGGGCAGGAGCATTCCTGAACCTACCAAATGGCAGATAAATAACACTGTCATTCGCTACTGGTAAGTAAACAAGCAATTTCAGAGCGGAGGCAGAGGCACTGAGGGCGGCAGTGGAAGAAATGGTGACACATAAAGAAAAGGAAAGCCAAACAGTCCTGCTTACAGATGCTCTCGCCGTAATCACAGTGCTAAAAAGACAGAAAAACACTGAGCTTAATGACTTAAGAGCAGTACTCTGTCAACTATGTCAGCAGTCCGCACCAAAAAGTGTAGTGGTACAGTGGGTCCCATCACACTGCAACATCCAAGGCAACAAGCAGGCAGACAGACAGGCAAAAGAAGGTGCAAGACTACCACAAACAGATACTAGTATGACGTACGAAGAGTCAAAACGGCTTATTAAAGCCAGATACATGACCAAATGGGAAACCGAACATACCGGCTACACCAAAAACGATGCCTATTACCAGTTGAACAGAAAAGAGCAGGTCGTTGTCTTCAGACTTCGCACTGGCCACAATAGACTGAGATACCACCTATTCAACAAATTGAAGATAGGTGGTACCGACGAATGCCCGTGTGATACCGGGAAAATGCCGCTGAGCATCTGCTGCAGAACTGCCCGACATACGAGGATCAGAGAGAGCAGATGTGGCCATCACCAGTGGAACCACAAGAGCTCTATGGCAGTGTCGACAGCCTCAGGATGACCGTCGCTTTTTTCGAAAAAATAATGGTTACTGTCTGACTGCGTACGATGAAGAAGAAGAAGAAACCGGACCAAGGTGTAACAAGTGAACATAGGTACGATGCGCATGACGACGTCACTTCTGATGCAAACAGCACATACCAACCGTCAAGTTTGCAAAATATAATTACTCTCCGACTCATAGTTTCCTCGGCAGAACGTTGAAAACGTGGCGGGTGTGATATGGAATCCGCCCATATTTGATCTGCGAGCGGTGATTCGGTTTCCAACAGCTGAAGGATGTCGACCAAGTGAAATTCATCGCAGAATGCAGACAGTGTATGGTGACCCAAATTGTTGCAACGATTTTGACCTGGTCTTGGAAGATCTATCGTTAACTCACGTCCTTCTTTAAACATCTCGAGTGGTCTACCTGGGTCTTTGTGTATGACAAGGACAAGCATAGCACCACTGTCTCACAGAGAGCATGCCGTTAGAGGCGACTAACTGTGTGACGTGGCATAACACCGTCCACAGTTAGGTGGTTCGTTTAGAGCAGCACAGATGGCGCCTAACATGCTGCAGGTCTACTTTGCTCTAATTCTTGAGTCTATTAAGATGGATTCGCACATCTATTAACCACAATACGTAAGCGCGTGTTCCAACGCAACATAAACTTAAGCTGCTCAAGCCTAGCCCGCTTAGCAGAAAAACGTCTCCCGGCTACATCCAGCTCATACCAGAACTGGGACCTACACAGCTTGATATATACAAAGCTTGATAGGTTGTGAAAAGTTCAATCTTTTTTTTCAAATACATTTTAAAACAATGTATTTACAATATATGTGGTCAATTATTTATTTTTTCGTCTTTATGTAAAGACACACAGTGGAAATATCTGATTACCCATTAAATTATGATATTATCATATGCATATGATATATGTTAATGTAATGTTTAAATCTGAAGAATTATGATAAAATATGTTTTGGTATTCTAACATAAACAAATAATAATGAAACAGAGGGTGTGAAAACGTGGTTTGAGTATCCATATAACTAACGTATGAGTAGGGAAAGGTAGAAACAGCAAGAATGGGAACTGGCCACACAACCTAAAGTAGGCTGCGGATTGATTATTAAGAGTTATTTTCATCCCTGACGGCAGTTGTAGTCATGGAATTGACCTTTACCTTTACTAAATGTTGGCAAAGGAGATCCACAGTCAACTTTCTTATGTACATCTCATGGTCAACGAAAATCCGTTGTAGCCCGTTACCAAAGAAATGTCAATGGTTAACTGAACTTAAATTAGCAAGTAAGGGATAAAAGCAAGAACAAGCATATACGGGAATAATTCTGCAAACAACCAAACAACTTACAAGAACGGCAAACAAAGACAATTAATTGAACAAATAACAATGCGGAAAACAGGATGTGATGTCTACAGACCTATGTAAGCGCCAATCCAAATGATAGCATCGATCAATTCACAAAAATTGACCAACGCGTCTTTTTCTAAGTACCCAAAACATCCCACTTAACAAGCACATGGACAGAATCCAACCACATCACTAACCTAAGCTTCATAACGAAAAGCTACCCAAGCATGGACTGGACCCATGCATACACCGACGGTTCTGTAACAAACACTACACAGAACGGAGGGGCAGGAGCATTCCTGAACCTACCAAATGGCAGAAAAATAACACTGTCATTCGCTACTGGTAAGTACACAAGCAATTTCAGAGCGGAGGCAGAGGCACTGAGGGCGGCAGTGGAAGAAATGGTAACACACAGTGAAAATGAGAGCCATATAGTCCTGCTGACAGATGCTCTCGCCGTAGTCACAGCGCTAAAAAGCCAGAAAAACACTGAGCTTAATGACTTAAGAGCAGCACTCTGCAAACTGTGCCAGCAGTCCGCACCAAAAAGGGTAGTGGTACAGTGGGTTCCGTCACACTGCAACATCCAAGGCAACGAGGAGGCAGACAGACTGGCAAAAGAAGGTGCAAGGCTACCACAAACAGATACCAGTATGACGTACGAAGAGTCAAAACGGCTTATCAAAGCCAGATACATGACCAAATGGGAAACCGAACATACTGGTTACACCAAAAACGATGCCTATTACCAGTTGAACCGAAGAGAGCAGGTCGTTGTCTTCAGACTTCGCACTGGCCACAACAGACTGAGGTACCACCTATTCAACAAATTGAAGATAGGGTGTACCGACGAATGCCCGTGCGGTACTGGTAAAATGACCACTGAACATCTGCTGCAGAACTGCCCGACATACGAGGATCAGAGAGAGTAGATGTGGCCATTGCCAGTGGAACTGCAAGACAAGCTCTATGGTAGTGGCGAGAGTCTCAGGATGACCGCCGCTTTTTTCGAAAAAATAATGGTTACTGTCTGACTGTGTACGCAGAAGAAGAAGAAGAAGACAACCACATCACAAACCAGAACGCCAGCTGTGTACACCCATTAGTCACTTTTGATAATGATATCTTTAAGGACTCTACGCTTTAAGAACTAAGTTAGGACAGTGCTTCTTCCTCCGAGGCCAGAAAAATGGAGTACTTTGTCTGATACTATACAACTAATAAATATACGCATTTACGTTTACATGGTATGGGACCGAAAGGCTAGATCACGCGTGCTGCTGTGTACTGATCAACTACAGGAACACATCAACACAACACGAATAGCTTCGAACAACAAAATACAAACACATCGTGTATGAGAGTGAAGAATACTAAGGACAAAAAAATAAAACTAGGAAGAAGATAAAACAAATTAGAAGTAAAGACAATTTAATGTGGATAACTTAGAAAGTTAAGCAGAGATAAGAAGTAATACGATTTTAGCATGAACAGTTAAGGAAATACATATGAGAAGCAGCCCCAATTTAACACAAACAGGTTAGATAGCATAGATGAGTACTTAAAATCTAGTATAAACATATTGGATAATATAAATAAGAAATAAAACAAATCTATCATAAACAGCTTGGATAATATAATTGAGAAATATTAAAAAATTAAGTGTAAACAGATTCTTCTTCTTTTGCTTCTTCTTCGCCTCTCGCCTGAAAATGAAATCTGTGCCGTTGTGTCGTTGTTTTTAAACGAGTCTGCGATATCTGCGCCTATCCACTAAACTTATCTGACTCTAGTAAGACATTTTAGCAACCCTGGTTGCCTTCCATTTTCGATACCTAACGTCCATACCAGGTTATAGACTACTGACACTGGTGTAAAGAAAGCAGCTACGAGTCGCTGATTGATGTCAGGTCATGCACTGCTGCATCGTGCGCCCAGTGGTTATGTTTAACCTTAAAATACCGGCTTTTTAATTGTTTAGAGCATTAAAATGATCAGGAGATCAGGTCCACGAGGTCCGGGAAGCTGTCTTCGTCGGCGTTCGTTCTGAAACCAACGTTTATGGCAGCGTGTCCTAGATTACAGCACGGATGCACTATTTGCGCTATATCTCAAAATATCCAATTTCAAGACGACATTTTTGGGATCGTGTTCAGACCCAAATCTCTTAGCCAGGCTGCATTGTTATTGTCGGTTCCCAGGGCCGCGACTTGGACACCGAACACGATCTTGGATAGTTAGAGGTCCCTGATGCTAATGGAGACAGCCAGCTACGAGTATTCTTCTTCTGCGTTCGTTCTCAATTTCCCGCTACCAAGCCTTGCATATGGATCTACTGCCCGGGACATGCAGGCATCTGGGGCAACGAAAGAGCTGATGCAGTGGCGGGACGAGCTGTGGTGAACGACTTGGTGATAACGACAGACAGGGTTGAGTTGATAAGGGCAGTCATGGACAGTCTACAGACGGTCATGTAAATGCATATGTGCAGAGGATGATATATTTAGGAGCTACTAAGGGAGAAGGGAGAATGTGTGTTCTGTCTGGAAAGATCCGTAGAACACGAAATCAACACATGACTGGGGACTCTTGAGTATATATACGCTTGGCTGGCTGCTTGGACTGAGAACGGAGCACTTAAGGGAATGTGCCCTGTGTGATGATGTTAGTTCCTAGAATCAAGAATTAAGAATCAATAATGGTTTTGCAAGTAGTAGGATGTAGTTCGGAGAACGGAATGCGTTGTGTCATTAATTTGCAGCTTTACTGCGATATTTGCACCTTTCGGTCGACACATCCGTCTACGACAAGGCTATTAGTTGTTGGATGCTGTTAGCTCATTATTTGCTACGTTTTCACCCCCTAGCCAATTTAAAAGGTTGAAACAAACAGCTCGGAAAACAGTTTGATGATACGTACATAAAGCGTGATTTTAAACTGTTATTGTTGAAGATACTTAACTTAACTTAACTTAACGTCTTTATACTGGTTTAGAAGACGCTGCAGAGTCTGTATACAACCAGTTACATGTACACCACCTTGCTCTATAAGCCACGCGCATCCAGTCTCCACTACCTCCCCTGGCAATGCATTCCAGGCAGACACCACTGTCTGACTAAAAAAATATTTCCTAATATCTAATCTGGACCTATCTTTAGTCAGCTTGTAGCTATGCCCTCGTGTTATTGTAGATGGCTGTATTTAAAAAAAAACGTGTTATAGTCTAATTTATCCATTCCTCTGATCGTCTTATAAACCTGAAAAGTCACCACGAATTCTTCTCTCTTCGAGACACTGTAGGCCGGTTTTTCTGAGTCGTTCCTCATAACTGTAATTCTGGAATCCCACTATCATCTTTTTCGCTCTTTTTTGTATTCTTTCAAGCATGTTTATATCCCCTCTATGATAAGGACTCCACACCTGTACACAGTACTCTAATCTAGGTCTAACTAAAGCTTTATACAGTTTGACAATCACTTCCTTGCTCCTATGTTTAATATTTCTTTTTACCATACCTAACATTGCATTTGCCTTTTTCACTGCTACCTTAACTTGCTCACTCACCTTTCCTGTATGATCTATTATAACCCCTAGGTACCTTTCCATATCTATCTTTCTAATATTGTTTTCTCCCATTTTGTAATTATGTTCCATATTGGATCTACCCATGTGGATGAATGTACATTTATCTACATTAAACTCCATTTGCCAACTTACAGACCATTCTCGAATGTTATCTAAATCCGACATCAATATATCCACTTCCGCTGTAAATGAGACACTTCTGCATAGTTTTGCGTCATCAGCAAATTTTGCAATCATGGATCCCATATCAATGTCCAAATCATTTATATATATCAAGAACAAAATTGGTCCCAAAACCGAGCCCTGTGGCACACCACTTTTCACTTCACACCACTCAGAGTGCTCCTTATTTATGCCCACCCTCTGCCTTCTTCCCGTTAACCAATTTTCAATCCATTTAGCAACTTCCCCACCTATTCCATGTGATTTTAACTTTCGAAATAATCTTTGATGAGGTACTCTATCAAAGGCCTTTGCAAAGTCTAGATAAATAACGTCCACTGGCTCCCCTTTATCTATGATTTTAGTAACCTCCTCCATGAATTCTAATAGATTTGTTAAGCATGATCTCCCTCTAGTAAACCCATGCTGACTATTTCTAATTAGATTAAATTTGTGTAAATGCATTTCAATGTTTTCTTTGATTATTGACTCTAACAATTTACAGACTATGCTCGTTATACTCACCGGTCTATAAGTTGCTGGATCTGAATTTTTGCCTTTTTTGAATAAGGGGATCACTCCTGCACCTTTCCAATCCCGTGGAACAAACCCTTTTTTAAGTGATTGAGAACATAATATAGCCAATGGTTTTGCTAGTTGGTCTCTAATTTCATACAGCAATTTTGGATGAATACCATCTTGACCTGGACATTTATTCACTTTCAACCCCTCCAATTTTTTTAAAAACCATTTCCTCTGTAATAGAGATTGAACTTAATCCCGCTGTATCCATGTCTCTTTGAAAAATATCTATAGGCTCTGGGATCTTGGAGCAGTCCTCTTTTGTGTAGACTGTGCCAAAGTACTGATTGAGCAGATTTGCTGCCTCCCTATTCTCACTTATTATTTTCCCTGTGCTGTTTATGAGAGGGCCTACTTTGTCTTTCGTTCTTTGTTTATTTCTAACATAAGAGAAGAAGCTTTTACTGTCAGTTTTGATCCTCTGAGCAAGTTTTTTTTCGAAGTCTATTGTTGCTGTTTTATTCGCTTTCTGAGATATGTTCTGCTTGTCCAAATATTTTACATATGTTTTTTTTGATTTACCTGCCTCTATATATTTTTTCCATGCTTTATTTTTCGCTCTTCTACATTTCACTACAAATGTAGTTATCCACTTTTTACGCTTGGGGTTTACCTACATGGAACACATTCCTCTTTTAGCGTTTCTAGAACTGTTTTAAAACTCTCCCACTCCTGTTCAACATCTGTTCCTACGACAATATCTTTCCAGATTATGTGATTCGCTGCCTCTTTCACACTCTTAACATCTGCCTTAGAGTAGTCGTATGTTCGCGTGTTTATGTTTACTTCTTTCCCTGCAATAAGATCCCAACGGATGATTTGATGGTCACTTGAGCCAAACAGTTCCCCAACGGTAACGTTTTCAATCATATTTTTCTCTGTAGTAAAAACTAGGTCGAGTATGTTTTTGCCTCTGGTGGCTGCTTCTACATGTTGACTAAATAAATTGTCAGCTATGCACTTAACAAAAAGTTTTGACTCTACAAGTGCTTCTGCCATATCCCATTTTATTTCTGGATAGTTGAAATCTCCCATTAATAATAATTTCCATTCACTTGCCTTTGCTGTGCTACTAATCAGCTCCTCATCTTCCTCTTTTTGACTTGATGGACTTCTATAGCCCACTCCAATCACTGTTTTTTCACCCCCACTTTCTATTTCTCCCCAACCACTTTCATTTTTGTTACTACATGATAAATAATCTTTGATCGGTATATTAACATAATTTATACAGTATAATAAAACGCCACCTCCCTTAGTCTTGTCTCCAACTATCCTATCTTTCCTTAACATTGTATATCCCTCAATTTCAAGTTCACTATCTGCAACCTCCTGATATGTCCATGATTCTGTTAATCCTATTATATCTAGTTTTTCTTCTTCTACATACAGTTCCAATTCTTCTCTTTTATTTACTATGCTTCTCACATTTGCATAAAAACATTTTAGTTTGTAATGTTGTTGGTTTTCCTCTTTTTGCTTCTCCTTTATCATTTTAGTGTTTGCTTTTCCACTATGTATTTCACACTTCCCTGACACCAACTCTCCTCTTTGACTACATCCTCTATAGCACCCTATTGTAGGCCTATCTTTAGTCTCACACTTCATAGGCCTTACTAGTTTAAATTTCTAACACAATGATTGAACATATACTTTGCTACAACATTCTGTCCTATCTCATTTAGATGTAAACCTCCCCTATCTAACATTTTACTTTTGTCTACTTTAACATCAATAAATTCCATTCCCATGTCCGCACACATCACCTGTAACCTAAGGTTGATTCCTATTATTTTGCTATCTAGATAGTCTGACCCATCTGCTCTATCTAAAATGCCCATTATTGTGACCTTTCTAAACTTTTTTTCCTTAAGTGTTCCCATAAGACTTTTATATGTATCCATACTTATTTCTGTACCATCTCTCTTTACATTATTTGTTCCCTTGCCAATACTCCAGCCTTCGCCACAGTCATACCCAGGCATTCATGGATATCTTGGTGCCATCGTCTTCTTGGTCTACCCCTTCCTCTTTTGCCAGGCACCATACCTTCCATCACTGTTCTCTTGGGACCTTTGTGTCTCTTGATGTGACCAAAGTATTTGCATTTTCTAGCCAAAATGAAATTGATAAACCAGTTCTCCTCTATGCTCAACTCTTGCCGAATGTCTACATTTGTTTTTTTTCTCTGTCCAGAATATTCTGAGGATCTTTCTGTAACATTTTGACTCTAAGTATTCGATTATTTGTCTAGAAGTTTTGGTAATCGTCCATGATTCGCAGCCATAAGCTGGCACAGGAAAAACACAGGCTCTCAAGACTTTTACTTTTATCATTTGGTTGGTGCTCTGCTATAATTTTTGTTAGGCTGTTCAGTCTCTGCATTACCATGTCTTGTCTTCTTCTGATTTCTTTCGAGCAGTCGCCATTTTTTGTCAATTCTGGAGCACGGATATTAAAAAATTTCATCTGAACACAGTGCTCTAATTTAGGTCTCACTAATCATTTATATAAGCTGATGCTATGCTTCTAGCCATGTGAGTTCACGAAGGAGACTGTGTTTCATGTCTTTGCTGGTTTACTACAGTTTTTCGAGCATGTTCCCCAGACTGACAATCTTTGGTCTGCACAAATGCGGCAGTCCCACAATATATTTTCTGGTGTTTACGTATGTGACAGTGTCTCCAAGACCGATTCTGTAGAGGTGGGGTTTGAGTCTGCAAAGTCCCCTTATGAGGCTGAATATCTTTGCCTACCCATCTCTGCCAAGTGTGTGTAAGCTGTCATTTTCAGGTTTGTATTCTTTGTGCTGATCTTTTCATTCCGTCCTCATGGACCGTTTTACGAGTGTCGTTGCTTGTTTTTGCACACCAGGCACCGTTCTGCATTACTGAATACAGGGATGTCAGTACTACAGTAAGACAAGGACAGAACACCATTGAAATGACAAGTAAAGATGAAAGACAAACACTTAAAAACATAATTTTAGTTATACATACGTTCGTAAACGGCCGACTTATAGCTCTGTTAAGTGTATTTCGCACATGTGCCAACAAGGGGAGACAACTAACTTCTGGAACTGAATATGAAAATTAGGTCAATATAAAATCAGATCGCAAGAAGAAACTTAATAGGACATCTGGATCTTTCGATAACTGCTGGTCAGAATAATCAGTGCAGCTGAAATGCTTATCTGACGAGGTCAGCAACGGACTACCGATACGGTCTCAAGTGATCAGTCAGAAAAGATTAATTCGAGACAAGACATAGCCCAAATCCGACACGTTCCATTTCAGTTTAATATTTGAGCACAATAAATTGAGCACAAGATATATCTATCACAAGGTATAGCCCATCGCAAGCAATGATTGCCACAGCATCAGACGGTTTTGTCTTAATAATGTGATGTGTGCTGTATTTGAATAATAGTGATGGATTGATTGTGCTAGTCATCAATCTTACTCTCTTACCCCGAGTTACCTTGAATCAGTGGCAAGACTATTGATCCAGACGACTGGAGGTAACTCAGGTTGCAGGCATATATATATATATATATATATATATATATATATATATATATATATATATATATATATGTATGTATATATAATTACAATTCAAATCCATGCAGTTCATTTAAATCAACGAAGTCAAGACCTGAAAGTCGTCGCACTGAATTATGGAACGAGATGATACAGGACCTAGGGATCGAGCTTCAGAAGCAACCTGTCACTGGACGTCACTTACCCAGCTCACTTTGGAAGACAATACATACACTTCGAACCAGCGTATCACGATGTAGGAGGTACATGAAATAATGGGTTGTCTCGGACTGCAATACACGTATCTGCTATTGTGGTACACGATTCAGGTCTTCTGATGATTTATCCCAACCTTTCGGTTGAATTTGACGAAAGCGGCATGTTGAAGGCGAACGACAGTGCAATTCAAGTCGCTGAACAATGGAAGAACGCTGTATTACGTGGTGCTCGGACACGGAATGTAAGTAATTATAGCAACTGTAGTAATATTCAAGCTATTTCTTTAATTTTTTTTCTGCAGGAGGATTTTAAATTATTCATACACATTTAGACCTTTTACTCTGTTTTAATGTACCGGTCAAGATTATCCTTCAGTAGACAGCCGCTTTTCAGGAATTTGATTACGAACTCAGGATACAACGCCACTGTTTTGGTGAAGTGGGGTGGTATGTTCTGTCCCCCATTATCTATGCCTTCTCACACCTTACCTCAAACGCTGATTGAACAGCTGTGTCATCTGGATGGTCTCGGTTGTAGGTGTTAAACACTGTATCTTTGGCGTGAAAAGCGAGTGCTCTATTCACAACATAAATGTGACGCCACTGTATGTAGGCTTCAAAAAATCAACCAAAAGATTTTCACTCCGATCTAAGGATGGTGTCTCTTAGACGAGGACGTTTTATACAGGCATTTAAAAACCGATAAAAGAAACATACATTTTTATTTAAATGGTTCACAGAAGCACTTCATTGCACCGAGGTGCACCTATAAACGCTTTTTTTGTGTGTTTTTTTTTGGCTTAGATGTTTGCCTCACTAGTTTCTACTGGCGGAGGCGCGCCATTTTCCACCCCAGACCGTAGTCAATTGGGCGATATCAGGACGCATAAATCAGTGCTTGGATGCATGTGTGCATCTGTATGTACCTATGCTAGGTTTGTGCGCCTTCAGATGCTAGCCCAACCAAAGTGCTATGGAAGGGCTTTACCACGAAGGCGCGTGTGAAAGTTGTGCAAGAGTGTGACTGTAGGACAGAGTCAAATGAAACAGAGTGAGGTAAGAGGAGAGAGAAGGGGAAGAGTGGCCCCTCAGGGTGAGACCTCCTTGCTGACCTATATACGCTCAGTCCTGTTAATTGCTGATAGTGTCGAAGACCATGCATGAAATCCATAGTTCCAGCGGCTGCTTAGAAAATAGTGCTGGTCGAACGGTTTGGATATCAGTCCATTGCATGGGGACATGCATTAACATTCACGTTAAGCCATATTTTGATTCTTCATTTAGGTAAATTTAAAAAAACAAAAAACAAACTTAGGCTGTTCAGTAAATGGTAACTGCAAAAGCAAGGTATTTTATTCATCAGTCCTATATCCTCTCTGTGGGTCTCAGCAAATGGAATACAAACCGCATTTATAGTGTTTTTAATAATTTTTTCAGTTAATGTGTTCACGGGTAAAAGAACATTGTGTTGAGCGGTTAAGTGAAATAACTGGAGTCGGTAAGTCTCTGCAAACACATAAACAAATAAATACCACGTATGCTAATTTGATTTTATCTTTAGAAGCTGAAGAAGCATTCACATCGCACTAAACATTCACCGAATTATCAAATAAAGAAGAAGCCAATTCACAAAATGGAACTCAATTTGTTCATCTGAACTATTCGGCATTATGAGGATATATATTTTCTATTAATCTTGCAAATATTTATAGTTTGTTAAGCATTTTGACAGATTCAATTGGTAAATCTAATCAGTGCAGTTCAGTTCATCCCGTGAACTCGTCGGGAAGCCCCTGCTGACACCTCCAAAAGATCCTGCGCCACCCCCCCCCCTCCTCTGTCTGTGCTTGCCTTTTGTGCCTCACCGAGTCGTGGGTTAGTGCATTCATAGATGCTGTTTTCCCAACTTTTTTTCGGACGTCCCCGCCTTCGCAAGCCTTGTAGTGTGATATGTAGTATCTTTTATACAAGAACCTTCGACCTGTAGACGCGATCATCAGTGTCAGCTTTCGTTTTTTGATCGTTGTGAGGAGGTAATCGTAAAATCATCTGGCATCCTCGATTCGTCTTTGTACTTCAATATTTGTCTTACGATCTTTGTAGGGGACATTTGGGAGTCTTCTAAAACTTCAATTACGAATGGACTTCAAATGAAAACATTCAATATATTTTTTTGGGAAAATTATTCTGAAAAACTTCAAACACAACTGCATCATGTTACGGAGTAGTCACCGTTGCGTTCGATACAAGTCCTACAATGCCTATAGATTCCTACAGGTAAAAAAAATAATCTTGGCCTCGTGCGTGACCACTCATGCATCACCTGCTTGACCTCTTCATTGGACCTGAAAGTCTTTTTTCCCCCAATGTCTCTTGTAATCGTTCAAAGATGTGGAAATTACTTGGCGCTTGGTCTCGCGAGAACGGCGGATGTGGTAGAACATGGAGGTTGATGGTTGCAGCCTTTACAGGAGCAGTATGGGATCGAGTAATGTGATGTTTCAAAAAGGAAACCCACACTCAGAAGTCCACGTTGTTTGAATTTGATTGCGGGTCATAGTAGCTTCCTGAGAAGATCTGTATACGTGGCACAGGTGACAGTTTTTGTCCCTGGGCATGTAATGCTCTTAAATAACGCATCTTTCCTACGAAAAGGGAAACAACATATCCTTCCCTGCAGAGTGCTTCGTGCGTTACTTCGGTTTCGGAGAGAAGTGATGGCACCGTTCCTAGCTCGCTCTCTTCGTTTCAGGCTAGTGATAGTGAACCAAAGTACCATTTACAGTAACCAGTAACAGTTCTTTGTAGGGAAACCATCACCTTCTGCTTCAAATTGCCGCATAAGCTCCTGGCAAGCATCAAGGGGTAATTGTTTCAAGTCTTGAGTAAGCTGCTGTGCTACCCACCTTGTGGATGGTGCAGTAGCACATCATGAAGACTGTGGTGTGTTAAACCTTGAGATGTACGGCAATTTCCTTCACAGTCTATCTGAGATTTTGCTCCACGAGGCGATCAACGGCTGCAATAGACTCTGAGGTCATTTTTCGGTGGCCCTGACACGATCGCAAAACAATCTGTCACATAACGCACGCTGTTACGGAACATCCTACATCACTCATATACTAGCATCACATTACTGGACCTTAAATTGCCGACGGATGTCTATAGCTATCTATGTCTTTGCTGGTCAAGAATCGGATAACAGGACGCTACTCCTCTTTCGTGCATGTCAATGGTCATCTTTAAACTGCAATTATGATGGCATGCTGTACGTCTGCACTGTGATGTCGCGTGCAGAACACTTTTGACATAAGCAACCATATTTACAAGTTACAATACAAAGTCATTGTTTTTCTCATTTCTAACCAACTCTCAAGGTTTTCATTTGACGCCCCCTAGCAAAATTGTAAAAATATAAACCCTTTCAACCCATTATTTTATTTTCATGCTGGGGTATACCAAGGTGGAACATGCAGCACGTTTCTTTCTTCCAGCCTGCAAATACCTCTACATTGTCCTTAATATTGTGAAAATGATTTTCTGATCATGAATTTGTCGAAGGTTGTCGCAATAAATACAATAAATCTCCACTTTCATCAACAATATTGACTAAAGTCTGGAAAAGGGATATTTAAATTACGCCTACAAAATGAGAATTGGAAACATTGGACTTGGAACCAATAAAGAAATGAGATTACATGCATCCACTCAATACTCGCAACACGAGACTATCTCGTATCATGATTCCGTGCATCTCAGGCGCTCACAACGTATTTAAAAGGATGGAGACTGAAAATAATAAGAAAAGCACGATTCTAGACATTTTTTTTTTCCAATGTTGAGAAAGAAAGTACTAATGGCTTGCAAATTTGATATTTCTAGGAGATATAAACAACGCATATGTTTGAGTAAACAAAAAGAACACAGTGTTATCAGTTAACGAAATTATGCAGTATACTAGCTGCAGGGACAGCCACCCAAAGCTGACTGCTATCGTCAGGGTCATCGAACCAGATCTATAAAGAACATTCTCCACCTCCACGGTGGTCCTGGATAACTTGTTCAACAGAGCAGACTGGTTAAGGAGAATGGATCGAAAAGGGAAGATTATCCTGGAACCCGAAAATCCATGCTAAAGTAAGATGTGTCGAACCGAAAGGTGCAAATATTGAATTCAAGCTGTAAACTACGACACAACTTATTCCGTTCTCCTGACAATATACTATTACTTGCAGATTTCTTTTCGGGGCTTGGTAGCGGAAGTTTGAGAACAAACAACAAAGAGGAAGAACAACAAATTTACGGAACTTGATAAAAACAAAAACTTGTTTGATAACCTTGTCTTATATTCATATTAACCAATGATACTTTTATACACATGCTATTAGATGGAAAGAGTACTGCAGAACCATGTATGGAGATAGCACAAAGCGCTCAGTTACAATCATACCAAAGGATGAGAAAGAACCTGAGCCAACATTGGAAGAAGTAAGCTCCGCAATTAAAAGCCTGAAAAAGGGAAAGTCCACAGGATGTGATGATATCCCAGCAGAGCTAATACAAGCAGGTGGAGAGGCATGTGCTCGAGTCTATCACAAGCTGTGTAAACAGATATGGCCCAGTGCAGAGTGACCAGAAGCATGGAAGAAATCAATTTATATTCCTCTCCCCAAAAAAGGCAACCTGAAGCTGTGCACGAACTACCGAACTATCGCGCTGATCAGCCACGCTAGCAAGATACTCTTGCAAATCCTATTAAGAAGGATAGAGAAAATGTTTGAATCTGAAATTCACGTAGTCCAGGCAGGTTTTAGGAAAGACAGGGGGACCCGGGACCACATATTCAATTTATGGAATATCTATCAAAAATGTAGAGAGTTTAATGTAGACTTGTACACATGTTTCATTGATTTCACTAAGGCCTTCGACACGGTAGAACATCAAAATCTGTGGAGAATCATGAAGGAAATGGGGTTTCCTTTGCATATAGTCCATCTTATTGAAACATTATACCAAGATCAACAAGCCGCCGTCCAAGTATCAGGCCAAATATCAGATTGGTTTGCAGTTCAAAAGTGAGTCCGAGAGGGATGTATCCTCTCACCTTATCTGTACAACATACATGCGGAATGTATAATGAGAAATGTTCGAGAAGATGAGAACATTGAATGTTTCGACCAATTTACGATTGGGGGATACGAGATTCCAGAGTTACGATACGCAGAGGACACAGTGATACTATCAAGAAGTGCAAAAGGGCTAGAGCAGTTATTTTCAGCCGTTAATGGACATAGTGAAGATCAAAATCTGTTCATAAACATAAACAAAACAAAGATAATGACCACCGATAAAACACAATGTCAGCATAAATTTACAGTAGGTGGTGAGGAAATAGATCAGGTCACACATTTTGAATATCTGGGCTCCAGAATTGACAAAAATGGTGACTGCTCGAAAGAAATCAGAAGAAGACTAGCTATGGCAATGCAGAGACTGAACAGCCTGAAGAAATTATGGCAGGGCACCAACAAAATAATAAAAGTAAAAGTCTTGAGAGCCTGTGTTTTTCCTGTGGCAGCTTATGGTTGTGAAGCATGGACGATTACCAAAACGTCTAGATAAAGAATCGAATCCTTCGAGTCAAAATGTTACAGAAAGATTCTCAGAATACCCTGGACAGAGAAAAGAACAAATGCAGACATTCGGCAAGAATTGAGCATAGAGGTGAACTGGTTTGTCAATTCCATTTTGGCTTGAACATGTAAATACTTTGGTCACATCAAGAGACACAATGGTCTTGAGAGAACGGGGATGGAAGGTATGGGGCCAGGCAAAAGAGGAAGGGATAGACCAAGAAGACGATGGCACCAAGATATCCAGGAATGCCTGACTATGACAGTGGCGGAGGCTGGTGTTTTGGCAAGAGACCGAGTTTATTTCAGACAGACTGTGATGGGAGCGACGTTCTATAAAGGACATGCTACTTGATGATGATTAGAAGGCTGTAAACCTCCCATTGACGACAACAAGAAATCTACGCATCCAACCACTTCGTGACGCCGTTTGGCAAGAGCAGCAGAAAGACAAAAGAAGAAGAAAAAAAGAAATGATGCAAAGAAGACCTACACAATTGATCGTAGGATTCCAGAATTATAATTATGGGGATAGGCAAAGAAGAACTGCTTTGCAGTGTTTGGAACAGGGACAGTTTCGAGGTGACAAAACAAGTTTATAAATGAATTAATAAAAAGGATACGTTAGACAACCAAGTATTTCAACGTTCAATCTGCAACAAAGACAAACAGCTTCAGGTTGTTTAAACACAGGTCCAGATTAAATATTAGAAAATAGGTTTTTAGTCAGAGAGTGATGGATGCTTGGAATGCATTGCCACATGATGTGCTGGAGGCAGGGCCAGTTAATGCATTCAAATATATATGGTGAGATCATATTTATTTTTAGTATCGGTGGAAGGAAATAAACTGGTTGTATGCAGACTCGGTGGAGCGTTCTAAATCAGTAGAATGATTTTAAGTTAACTTACGAATGAGCGTTACTGCAGACATTTAGCGCTACTAAAAGACCAACAATCCACAACACCTAATCTACAGACATCAATTCCAGAAAAAATAAACAACGTCCAGATGAAGTTTCCTACAAAAAACACAACCTCAGCAGCGAAGCCATGGAGATCGTCGCATCGAGAAATGGCGCGACAAACAACATCCCTCATGGATACAGGAGGCTGCATCAGGTGCACATCTTCCATTTCCCCTATAGCAAAACTTAAAATGACTGGGGTCACGTGATGCAGATATAACCTATTGATTGGGTGCAGAAACAAGAAATGAAAGCCATATAGTCCTGCTTACAGATGCCCTTGCCGTAGTCACAGCACTAAAAAGCCAGAAAAATACTGAACTTAATGATTTAAGAGCAGTACCCTGTCAACTATGCCAGCAGCCCTCACCAAAAAGAGTAGTGGTACAGTAGGTTCCATCCTACTGTAACATCCAAGGCAACGAGGAGGCAGACAGACTGGCAAAAGAAGGTGCAAGACTACCACAACCAGATACTAGTGTGACATACGAAGAGTCAAAAAGGCTTATTAGAGCTAGATACATGACCAAATGGGAAACAGAACATACTGGCTGCACAAAAAAACGATGCCTAATACCAGTTGAACAGAAGAGAGCAGGTCGTGGTCTTCAGACTTCGCACTGGCCACAATAGACTGATACCACCTATTCAATAAATTGAAGATCGGTTGCACTGATGAATGCATGTGCGGTACTGAGAAAATGACCGCTGAACCTCTGCTGCAAAACTGCCCGATATACGAGGATCAGAGAAAGCAGATGTGGCCATCACCAGTGGCAACACTAGACAAGCTCTATGGTAGTGTCGACAGCCTCAGGATGACCGCTGCATTTTTCGAAGAAATAATGGTTGACGTCTGACAGCGTACGAAGAAGAAGAAGAAGAAGAATAAAAGAATGGTGCAGAAACGACGATATATGTACATGCGGAATTGTCTATGAATAGGAACACCTCATGACCTGCCCAAATCTATTACACACATGTACGATAACATACGGGAGGGTAGTTACAGATCGGTCAGTGGGACAGAACACTGGACTTGCGTATGACAAGGTGCTATGAAAACGGAAAGTAAGGAAGGAACAGGTCCTAACAAAGGGAGATGGCCGTAACGAAGTCACTATTACATTATCTGTCACGGCTTTACTTCTTCTGTCCTGGGCATCACGTCCGACATCCTGTCTCCAATGTTCAGTCACGGGGATTTCCGTGTCATTACTTCTTAACATGATATCCATATTGCATGCTTCCAGAAGGTTTCAGCAGATCATCAGGTGGTCTGTGTTTTGTATTGCTCTATAGGCGCATGTCTCATCATCCATGTATCCCCATCTCTCTTGTCTAATAATCCGTGTATCCCTACCTCTGTACGTTCTGGCTGGCTAAATATCTTGCCACTGGGCGAGTGTAGCTCAAGACCAGAGAATGAGGTTGACAAAAGCTGTAGTTTGTTTTTCATTTTAGTCCAAATCACCGCGCAAGTCAACCTTTCAGCGGACGCAGCCAGAGAAAAGACTGTCCAACGGCTGAACAAAGAGAGTGGTTTTCATTACTTCAGATGGACGAAAAGCATCATCACGTTCTTGCTACATTGTGATAGACAATTTAGGAGTCTATTTGATGACTTCTACGTTGTTTAAGGCAAGTTGCTCAGGCGCAGGTTCCTCCCGCAGTTGATCCGGGCGATCTTCGTCAGCTCGTTAAATGTGTCGATGCGGCGTTTTCCAGGTCTAGTCTATAGAGATTGTAGGAGTTTTAGGGGTTGTATGAATTGTAGGTGGTGTGGTCAATGTAGGAAACTTCGTCTAGATTCTAGTCTTGTGCACTGCATTTCGTATCCAAACATCGCGTCTTGTGCACTGCAGCTGATAATAATACTGCTTGCTTAGGCGTCTGAGGCCAATTCTGTCGGTCGGCCACATTCATGACCAAGTGCTAGAGCGGAGGTGATCGAGGTTGCTACCTGCTGGAGCCATACTGTGAAGGGACGACCACTCTGCGCCTCCAGTGGTCAGGGGAAGATCTATGGCGCGGAGGAATGACTTCTGAAGTATCGTGTGGGCCGGGGGTTTCATGGCCCGGTCGTTCAACATTACCGAACAAAGAAAGTCGGCGGCGGTCAAGTTCTCTTAAACTGGGAGGAGTCCTGTTTTAGCAGAAACCTCCAATTTGCGGATGTAGTCATGCTATCGGGTGCACAGTATATACCGCTGGTGGCGCACGTGGAAAGCTTCCAGTCACTACATATCATTTTTTAGTAATGTCTATGGTAAAGGTGCCAACGATTACGATAGGAGCAATAAATAAAACGTAGAAAATTAAGTTGGAAAGGACACACGATACGGGACGCATAATTGCAACGTGACCAAACAAGCCGTAACATGGAAACCGTAGGGAATAACAAAAGAAGTAGAGTAAGAGAAGTAAAGCAAGAATAACCCGGAAAAGAGACTGTAAAAATGAACGTCATCCATAGACATCGACTGAAGAGAAGCAGAAAGGGCAGTTCAACTTGTTGGAGTAGTAGTGTAAATGGTATGTGCTCCGAAATTAACCACGGGGATTGACGGTGTTCATGAGGAGGATCAGTTACGGCAATTATGCATAGCATTCTTGCGAGTTTTCCCCCAAAGAACTCAAGGATTTAATATCTCTTTTCGCTAAAGGTGGAGCATATGACCAGAACTACAGCTTGCTCCTTTTCGCGAAGACTGTATAATGTGCAGTGGTGGTCTCATATGAATGCATGCACACACACAAATCCTTTTATTTTCATATCACGACGTGTATTGGCAGGTTGCAGTTGTCTTATTGTTATCAACTCGGGTACCACTCTGGCGAAAAGGGGTCATTTACACCACATAAATAAAATGTGAGATGAACAAGGTTAATTAAATTAACAACATTGCCGTTAGCGGCCGTATATCTTCGATTCTAAAACGCCAACGATATATAACAGGCACCCCCTTAACTAACCACAACGAAAATGCAATATAATATAATAACAGTTGTCATCCTAAGACGTAAAATTACCATACGGATACAAATAATATTATTCAATTTATTATGAACAAATTATATGTCTGGTATTGTGCGATATATCACTTCCTTCTGAATCAATATCAGTCAGCTTCACACTCAGGGGCCGTTTGTTCAGAATCATTTGTCGAGCATTGATATCATCATTATTCAAAAAGATCGTATTTCGTCCACTGCACCACCGAGAGCTTCGAATAATAATATGGAAATACTTTTAATTACTCCGATAACGAACATTTACTTCTGCAATGTAAAATTGCCGCCCTGTCGTTCTATGTTCGAATTTGCATGCATACACAATAACTTTTTTTTCAAGGCGGGTTCAACGTGCACTCTTTTTGACCGATTTCTGAATCAAACTGAACGGAACTTAAATTGTAAACAAGATTATAACGGGGCAAACATCAGAAGTTCAATTACCAAATTTATGCAAGCGACATTTAAGTTAGACGACATTGTTGTTTCTCTTCCTAGTGTTCGTTGTGAAAACAACGTTGTGACGTTGTGTCATAATTTGCCGGGATCAAGCGATGTCTGCTCCTTTCGGTCCGACACATCCGATTTCAGCACAACATTTTTGGAACCAGATTTGCATTCCCTTTTCGACAGCTAGACTTTTTGTCCCACTACACGAATGCATCTTGAATTTCAATGCCGCCACTTGGACCCAGAATAGACTTTTAATCAGCCTTTGTTCGCTGACCTCAAAACAACAAGCAGTCTAATATGAGTCGCTGGCTGGTGTAAAATCTTTAACTGTTTCATCTTGACCCCCAAATGACTTTCTTTTTTGCGGTAACTGTAAGATGCTATTGATTTCAAGATATACCCGTTTCAAGATAGCGTTTAAACTAGAAAACTAGCCCGTCTTTGAATTAAATTACAATATTTTTGCTGGGTTCCGCCTAGAGCATTTGAAAGGCTGAAGAATAAATGTCACTTGCCTTTTCGAACAGTAACCAGATTATCACATCCCATGCACATACAATTCTTATGCAGTGAACCTTTGGACGCTCAAATACACATGCCAACAAAAACGAAAGAAAATAGGAAAAGATGGCATCAACACCTGAACAACCAAATATATAAACTATTCTTCAAATATATATCTATCTTTAGTTCACTTGTGTCAATATACGTCACGGGGAGCTGTGACTTTCTTTGTTTCATATATTTTAGTAAGCGAAGAACCGTTGGTGACTTATCAGGTCAATCCTAGTATCAGTTATCAACCGTTAGGTTGGTAGCCCCAATAATTTACTATGGCCTATTTCTGAGACTGATGGTGGTGGAAGCGTAAATTATAGCAATGTAGACCCACACGGTGTCAGGCGCCATCTATGCCGCTCCGCTAACCACATCCACAAGACCTGATGTTATAGCCACACAGTTCCCTTTTTGTGACATATTCTCTGTTGGGTAAAAATTCCTAGAGTGTTTTGAGTAGATTTTTAAGTTGAATTTTGCCCGATCAGTGGCCGTTAAGATTACTCTTTTTGATTACCAACTGTCTAGGGATTTTTAACATGCACGCCACTTAACACGGGTGTCTGATCTCACTACTCAGATATCAGGACATTTTTTTACCGGATGATCCACGTGACAAAATCCCGGTCTCTCCCGTGATTTGAAACCGCGACCTCCAGTACCCGAAAACACCGTACCTCAAGACCACGGGGTCCCTCTCAAATATATATAATCGAGTGCTATATTTGTCGTTTTTCAATTAATGTTAGTGTCCAGTTTTGACATTGGTAGAATAATGTCGGGACAATAATCATGTTGAATAAAGCTCTTTTGGTAGTGATTGTCAAGTGCTTACTATTAAGTATTATTGTTTATTGTGCAATGATCTGATTTCCCTTATTGCATCTATTATATTGATGCATATCAAATACATATACAACTCATATAATCAGGGAGCAGGATATCAGCAGACGGAAGAACAACAGCAAAAATCCAACAAAGATGCAATAAGGCAAATCAAATCATTGGACAATTAACAACAATTCGTAATTGCAAGCACGTGACAATAACTACTAAAATAGCTTTCTTCAACACGATTGTCGTTCCGACACTAAGCTATCAATTTCCAAACTGGACATTAATATCAATGGAAAAACGAAAATCGTAACAACAGAAATGAAATCTCTGCGAAAAATTTTAGGTGTGAATAGGAGAGACAGGATCAGAAACTAGGAGATTAGTGGGAACAACACCAGTATTAGACTACATCAAAAGACAGCAACTAAAACGGTTTGAACACGTCTACCCCCAAACAGCACCCCCAACAAGCAATGCTATTTAGATACAATGGATTCAAGGCCAAAGGCCGACCACGAAAAAGGCGGCTCACGGAAATATCTGGAGAGGTGAATGCCATTGTGCATGAGGCAGACAGTAGGGCATGTTCTTGAGATCTCTTCATAACCTGACTTTGAAAGGCAGAACAAAACAAGCAAAAAGAAAAAAAAAGAAGATATGAGAACAGCAAGCATGAACACGTTTTTTAAACAGATGGAGCACATGAACCAACTGGAGAGATGTCTATAAACATCGGACAAGCCACAAGGGGAGATAACTGATCTATGCTCTTACTGAGAGCCCAATACATGTCACTTACCAATCACTTGAACATAACCCAACTACAATACACAACAAAGTTCCAGATGAGTACACACTTAAAGCAGTTGTCAAGGATCATCACTTAGAGTGTGTCCGGTTCTCAAGGATGTTTAGCAAATGTTTCTTCATCCGATACTAGATAAAGGGAGCACTGAAATGTAACTAAACATCTCCCAAGCTCGTGCATATACCATTACACGGCATTTGGCAGAAGGGCGAGAGCCTAAGTGCTTTTTGGTAAATAACAACAACGAACACATCCTCTGTTATCGCCGCCCAGTGTACTGGTTAGATATTTTTTAAAAGGTTCCTTCCAATTGCATAAACCTGTCTTACCGGGGTTTAAAATTAGGTAATTGTCATAATAACGCTGTCTCTATCTTGTTGTTTTAAATGTTCATATACACTGAGATTTTGCATGTATGGACGAATATTTAGAATCACGTCGATGTAGATTTTCTATTTAGGTGTCCATATTTTTTCCTTGTGATGCAGCTATTATGAGTAACTGTATATAATGGGGGATTCTAACCCATGGTTCGCGACCCCTATTGTGGTCGTGAAGGGTTCTCTGTGGGGTCGGTGGCTGAAACAGTAAACTAAAAAAAAGCATTGGTTTTAAAGCAATTTTCATTTTTAATCAGTGTCTTAAAGTTTGAATAATATCATTATTTGTTAATATGGAATATTACCAATTCAAATATGAGTAGTTTTATATGTTTTGTTCCTATCGCATACTCTGAAGCGACCCATTGTCCCATACATCAACGCGCGGAACCCAAAGTGTTTACAGAAGCAGTTTTTGTAAAACAAAAAATCATTTCATCGCGTCCTGCACGAAGATTTGTGTAAGTAACGAATTCCGCGAAATATTACATATCGAATGTTTCTGCCATCAGTCAGATTTGTCGATTGTGTAATCTAGAAATACGTCACAATTAAAAACTATATTGAATTATATTCTTAGTTTTGAGGGAACGGCGTAGCCTAGTGGTTAAGTGGCACGGCTCACAACCCTAAGGTGCTGGGTTCGATCCCCATCACAGCACCGGCCGTTACTCCGGGGAAGCAAACCCTTAGAAAATGCAGGATGAAGCAGACCCTTACATAAAATGAATGCTGAAGTCGGATACACTGGGCCGACAGGCGCAAAATAAAAACATAGTGCAACGCTCACCCGCCTTGGGGAGTTGAGAAATAAGGCGAACGCAACAAAAAAAACCACAAATATTCTTAGTTCTTATTCGACCTATACTTCTACAGGGGCAAATGCCCCTGTGCAGGTCCCATCTCTGGTATGAGCTGGATATAGCCGGGAGAAGGGTTTCCTGCTTAGCCGGCTAGGCTCGAGCAGTTTAATACTCCTGTGCGTTGGGACATGCGCTTACGGAAGGCGGTTAACCGATGTGCAAGTCTAGCTAAATAGACTCAAGCATTAGAGCAAAGTAGACCCGCATCCTGTTAGGCGCCATCAATGCTGCTCTAAACAAACTACATAACCATGGCCGGTGTTATGACATGTGACACAGTTAGTCGCATCTTATAATACGCTCTCTGTAGAGCAGTGGTGCTATTCTATTCTTGTCCTTTTCATATGCAAAGACCCCGACAGACCACTCGGAGTTTTTTTAATTTAGACATAATAAATATGTTTGAAGTGGAAACTAACGGATATGTCTTGAAGAAGAATAGTAGTAGTGCTCTGTGATAAAGAACAAAAAATATTTCTGCAACCCTGACGGATTCTAATTTGTGAGCCTGAAGTGTTTGTGGACATTTCCAACTTAATTGTCTTGTATCTCACAAATTAATACACATACAATAAAAACAATAACACCAACACGTTCTTTAATAATATATGTCTAAACACACAAGAAAATCATATCTATAGACCAACAAATAAAAGTGTTTACAGGCTCCCAAACTCAACAACCATTGTAAAATGGGATGTGCTGAAAAATAATGGGTCACAAGCACCCAGCTCCTACTGTTGACCAGTCAATACATCAATCCACCAACTAATCAATCAAGCAACCAACAAACCAATACAAAGAAAGTTCTACATCATAATGGCATCATGTACGAGCGTCTATTCAACGGGAAAGAGAATGGTAAGTTCTTGATACTGGATTGCCTAAATATGGAAGAAAACAATAAGAACACACGCCATCATTCATGTCATAGAAGGAACAGGAAAAGAGTTGTGTTTGGGGCTAGCAACAACATCCATGTTAAGAAGATTTTACCAGAAATCGTATTTCCAAAGTATACTCAATTGCTTTTGCGCAGGCATTCTGTAAATAACATTCAACAGTTTTTGCCCCAAGCTCACACAAGGCACACAATGGAAGTGAATAAAAACAACGAGATACAACAGCAAGAAAAAAGGAGATACAAGTGAAGATAGCCCCACAGTATCCACTGAGGTCTGCTGTGAAGTGTTAAATTGTAATAATCGCAACTATTTCTAGGGATGGACAGTACAAATTAACTAAAGAGAGGTCCAGATCAGATTTTAGGAAATATTGTTTTAATCAGAGAGTGGTGAATACTTGGAATGCATTGCCACAAGAAGTAGTGGAGGCATGGACAGTTAATGCATTTAAGAATAAATTGGATGCGCATAGATTTTAGAGCAAGGTAATGTAAATGAAACTGGTTGTATACAGACTCTGCAGAGCCTTCTAAACCAGTATAAAGACGGTAAGTTAAGTTTCCCCAACGATATGCCATGCGCCGAATTGCAGATGCGCCTGTTACATTTGCCGTGGAAAGCGGGAGCTCTCTGTGACTCATGTTTTCAATAAAATTATACCTTCGTACAGTAACAAATTAACGACAAATGTACAAAATCAATGACAATTGTAAACAATAAATAACGACTGTAAAAAAATCAAAAACAAATGTAAAGAATCAATAACAAATGTAAAACATTAATAACAAATGTAAACAATGTATAATACATTCATAACTTGTAATCTAATTTTGTGCCTATAACTCGCTTACCTGAACTGCGCCTGGTTAATCTATTAGAAATCCTTCGAACACTCTCCACCATTTTCACCCAGACCAACCACTGTTTCATTCCGCGCAACTCTTTTCAATGGAAGATGATTTTCCCGCAAGGCATAACAGGTATTAACATACGCGTTCCTGCACCGCCATCTTTGAGCGCTAATAAATATTCCACATTTTGGCGGTGCTATCTTTCTCAATGCTGCGGACTCTCACGCCAAGACGGCGGAAGGAACCGACTCTTCACGACTGGTCGCTAGAGACTTTAGCCAGGATCTAAGAGTAAATTGCTTGTATTGAGATCCAAGAAAGGGCAACGGTGAATTACCCGAGACAGCAAAAATAAATCGAAGCCCGTATTAGTGTCGGCCGTCAAGATTCCTATACTCACTGGTTTAGATACCTAGGAAGATTGATACACAATCAATAATTTCGTTTTCCTGAGAGACAGTTTTTCCTTCTGAAAGATTTTCCTTTAAAAATGAAATTGATGAATTTATATATAAATATGTGAACGCACTAGGATAATAAAAAAATGACACGTGCATTACAGCCACAACGCCAACGACAGGGACATCATCATCATGTCATTCAGTCTCAGGACTGATCAACAAGCTCATGGATTTTGTCCTTTCATTTCTGCCTTTCCTCTAAAGCCGTCTTCAGCTCAGCATACGTTTTGCACAGCCATATCTCCACAAGCTTGAGACAAAATAGGTCTTCCCATCCCTTTGGTTCCTTGCATAATGTCCTCCAAGACCTTTTCGAATGGGCCCAACCAGCCAATTCTTCTTCTTCTTCTTCTTCTCCGTACGCAGTCAGACAGTAACCATTATTTTTTCGAAAAAAGCGGCGGTCATCCTGAGGCTGTCGCCACTGCCATAGAGCTTGTCTTGCAGTTCCACTGGTGATGGCCACATCTGCTCTCTCTGATCCTCGTATGTCGGGCAGTTCTGCAGCAGATGTTCAGCGGTCATTTTACCGGTACCGCACGGGCATTCGTCGGTACCACCTATCTTCAATTTGTTGAATTGGTGGTACCTCAGTCTATTGTGGCCAGTGCGAAGTCTGAAGACAACGACCTGCTCTCTTCGGTTTAACTGGTAAAAGGCATCGTTTTTGGTGTAACCAGTATGTTCGGTTTCCCATTTGGTCATGTATCTGGCTTTGATAAGCCGTTTTGACTCTTCGTGCGTCATACCAGTATCTGTTTGTGGTAGTAATGCACCTTCTTTTGCCAGTCTGTCTGCCTCCTCGTTGCCTTGGATGTTGCAGTGCGATGGGACCCACTGTACCACTACCCTTTTTGGTGCGGACTGCTGGCACAGTTTGCAGAGTGCTGCTCTTAAGTCATTAAGCTCAGTGTTTTTCTGGCTTTTTAGCGCTGTGACTACGGCGAGAGCATCTGTAAGCAGGACTATATGGCTTTCATTTTCTTTATGTGTCACCATTTCTTCCACTGCCACCCTCAGTGCCTCTGCCTCCGCTCTGAAATTGCTTTTGTACTTACCAGTAGCGAATGACAGTGTTATTTTTCTGCCATTTGGTAGGTTCAGGAATGCTCCTGCCCCTCCGTTCTGTGTAGTATTTGTTACAGAACCGTCGGTGTATGCATGGGTCCAGTCCATGCTTGGGTAGTTTTCGGATATAAAGCTTAGGGTAGTATCTCTCCTTTTTTTTTCAGTCTGGCCGTTTTTGTTTCCAATACCTGGTATATTTTCTACCACCTCTAACCAGCCAATTCGATTTCTTTTTATCTTCCGTATCAACTTTCTCTCTACTCCCATCTCCGCCAATACCTTTTTATTTGATTTCTTCTCGGTCCAGCTCATTCTTTCCATCTTTCGGTAACATCACATCTCAAAAGCATTCACGTATGTTCCTATCTTTTATTTATAGTCCATGTTTCACATCCATATATTGTGACAGTCTAACAGATGTGTATAAGATTCTTCTCCTTTGAGATTGACTAATGTTATTGGATGTAAGGATTCTTGGTTTCTCTCTAAACACTTGCTGTGCCATTGCAATTCTAGATCGTATTTCTCTATAGCATCGGGTATCTTCTTTTATGCTTTGACCAAGATATGGGAGTTGGAATACCTGCTCGACTTCTCTCCCTTTAATGGTTACTCTTTCACTGGTTGATTCTTTGGCTATGATCATTGTCTTGGTCTTTTCTATGTTCACTTTCATGCCATAGATATCTGCAGTGTTGCTAATTTCATTGAACATTGTTTGTAGATCCTCCTCCGCTCTGCTATAATAGCTTGGTCATCAGTGTATTTTATTGTCTTCAGTTGTTCGCTCTTTACCTTTACCCCATATTGCATTTGTTCCTTTCTTCAGTCATCAAGACCTCTAAGTACCTATTGAATATGCTAGGTGAAAGTGGACATCCTTGTCTTACTCGCTTTCTTATAGGTACCATGTCCGTAGGACGTTCTCTTAATGATGTCATGGCCTTTTGCTTGGGTGTAGGTTCTTTATGAGCCCGAGGATTGGTTTTTCAATGTCGGGATGTTTAAGGATCTCAAAAGAACTCTTCTATGACACTCTATCAAACGCCTTCTTATAATCTAGCATGTAGCAAATGTACAGGGGTCTTCCACGATCGATCATTTTGCCCGCAAGGAACTTCAATGCGCCAATTGCCTATCTGGTGCCTGATCCTCTTCTGAACCCAAATTGATAATATTTGAACAGCCCATCTTATGTGGCTTGTTATTTTATTTCTAATTGATGCCAGGAAGATTGTGGAAGCACGTGATCTCAGGCTTATTGTTCTGAAACTGTTGCATTCAGTCGTATCGGATTTATCTGGGAGTGGGAATATTACTGTTGTAGCGTAATCCGCCGGCCAATTTTCTGTCACATAGACCAGCTGTACGAGCTAAGATAGATTCACCTGCCGCCTTTAGAAGCTATATTGGTATGTCATCTATATCTACTGCTTTGGCATTTGGGATCGTGCGAAAGATCTGGTCAAATTCTACTTGAATTATCTGTGCATCGTCCTGTCCTACTTCATTCTCACTTGTTGTATTTGAGATGTGAGCTGTATAGTTATCTTTATCTTCATATAGTTCTACTACGTATTCTCCCAATCTCTCTTTCTTTTGATCTGGGTATATAATAATGTTACTCAGTTTATCTTGTATTGCACGTGGCTGAACTCCCTTATTTTATGAGCTGGTTTGTTTTATTTTCTTAAACATCAGGTCCGATCTCTCTTCGTTTTCCATGTGTTCGATTTCTCTACAGCTTTCCACCCACCACTTGTTTTCTTGAACTGTCTGTTTAATTTTTTATTTTCTTGTAAGTATCTCTGCCTGCTTTGGTTTTCACGTTTTTCCATTTGCGGCGCTCTGCCATTTTGTGTATTATTTCTGAATTGATCCAGGGTTTCTTTACTGCAATTTCCATTTTCTTAACTGTTTTTACTACGGCGCTGTCGCACTATTCTTCAGAAGTTGCCATTGCTCCCCTGGCTCTTGTTGTGTGGTTTATCAGCATTTCGACCTCATTTTTAAAAATGTTGCCCTCTTTTCATCCTCCATCAGGACGTCTAAATTCCACTTGCATCTTATTGGTTGCCTTACTTGCGTCCTCCTTCGTAGCTGGCATTCCATCATTACAAGGTTGTGGTCTCAATTTGTATCTGCACAGGGTAGGTCACCGATGTTTTTAGCTGGTTCCTAACCTAGATTTCACCGATCTCTTCTTCTTCTTCTTCTTACGCTGTCAGACGTCAACCTTTATTTTTTCGAAAAAAGCAGCGGTCATCTTGAGGCTGTCGACACTGCCATAGAGCTTGTCTAGTGTTGCCACTGGTGATGGCCACATCTGCTTTCTCTCATCCTCGTATGTATAGCATTCGTCAGTGCCACCTATCTTCAATTTGTTGAATAGGTGGTACCTCAGTCTATTGTGGCCAGTGCGAAATCTGAAGACCACGACCTGCTCTCTTCTGTTCAACTGGTAATAGGCATCGTTTTTTGGTGCAGCCAGTATGTTCTGTTTCCCATTTGATCATGTATCTAGCTCTAACAAGCCGTTTTGACTCTTCGTATGTCACACTAGTATCTGGTTGTGGTAGTCTCGCACCTTCTTTTGCCAGTCTGTCTGCCTCCTCGTTGCCTTGGATGTTGCAGTGGGATGGAACCCACTGTACCACTACTCTTTTTGGTGCGGACTGCTGGCATAGTTGACAGAGTACTGCACTTAAATCATTAAGTTCATTATTTTTCTGGCTTTTTAGTGCTGTGACTACGGCCAGGGCATCTGTAAGCAGGACTATATGGCTAATTTTACCTGTCACCATTCCTTCTACTGATATAATGGATCTGGCTCCTCCATCAGTCTCCTGAGAATGTCCATGTATATCTCCTCCTGTAGAGTGTGTCATTCCACGTGTTGGATACTGTGTAGTTCTCCTGTTCACAGAAATCAACTAGTCTTTGTCCCGTTTCGTTTCTTATACCTAATCGATATCTACCGATTATGTTCTTATCTTTACCTTCCCCCACTACCGCGTTCCAGTCTCCCATCAGTAGAACATTATCCTTTGCCATTGTTTTGTTCAACAACCCCTCCAATCGTTAATACATCTCATCCACGCTTTCGTCTCCATGTGCTGATGTTGGCTAATATAATTGGACAATGACCGTGTCTAAACTGGGCGTATTAATTCTGGTCATGATGAGACGATGGGTGATCACTTCAATATCCCCCAGAACAGTTGCAGCCTTTTTGTCTTTGATTAATGACCACTCATCCTTGTCTTTTATCATTGCCCGAGTGTACACCATGATATTCTTCGCTCTGAAAGACCCCCCCTCCTCCTTCCATCTTGTCTCACTCAGACAGAGAGAATGTTAAATTTTAATCTTCTCATTTCCGACTTTAAATTTTCCACTTTCCTTTTCTTCATCATCGTTCTCACATTCAATGTTGCTTTATTTTTACAAGGATTTCGGTGGATGACGACTTGGAAGGCATTGTTTCTTCCCCTGCCGGGCTCGACACTTGGATTTTCCAAGGTCTCGTGATTGCCGGTATTTGGCTTAATTTGGGTGAATCTTTCCCATGAGTTTGTCGTCTTGGGAACCATAATGTGGTGGTTTCCCTTGCCTTCCACACCCATGCCTTGATCTCCGACTTTGCCAGCCTTTTCTTGCTGACAGGGCAAGTGATGTAACATGTCTTCTGCTTCTTCTGCGTTCGTTCTCAATCTCCTACTACCAAGCCAGTAACAGGGCGTCGCAAGTAGCAGGACGTAGTCCAGAGAACGGAATGCGTTGTGTCACTAGTCTACAGCTTGATTGCGATATGTGCACCTTTCGGTCCGACACATCCGTCTTCAGCGAAGTAACATTTCTTATGTTTTGTTAAATTAAACTTTAAAATAACTAAGGAAATACAAACATAAGGAATATAATAAGTCAGATTATGTGTCTCTGTGTGTGTTTCAGTCTGAAAAAAGTCAAACTGCTGCTCATGCACGCCAGTTTTGTCTTGAGATCAAATGTGTAATAGTGGCCTCTTTTAGTTTCGAGAAATCACCATATTGTATTTATGGGGGACCAAGTGGTCTGGAGATAAGGTGTTCCCCTGGGTGCTTGAGGTCGCAGGCTCACATCACGGTGGAGACCGGATCACGTGGATCATACGGTAAGTATGTCTCCTGATCTCTGAGTAGTGAGATCAGACACTCGTGTGCAGTGGCGCGTACTTTAAAAATATCTTAGCAGTTGGACATAAAAAACGTAGGCCTAACGACTGCTGTTCGGGCAAAATTCAAGTTAAAAATCTGCTAAAATTATTCTAGGGATATTCGCCACACAGAGAATATGTCGCAAAACAGGGGACTGTTTGGCTATAAATTCAGGTCTTAGTTATGTGGTTAGCGGAGCGGCTGAGATGTCGCCTGACCGGCTGCGGCTCTACCTTGCACTAATTTACGCTTCCACCTCCCCCAGTCTAAAAAAAAAGGTGATCTTATATTCCAGGGGCTAACAGATGCTGACATTTACATGGGAAGCCACCAATGGATTTTTTCATCTGCCAAAAATATGAAACAGATGCGATCGTACCTCCTCACGACGTTTAACGCCATAAGTGGACTGAAGATAGATAGCATTCTGTACGATATTTGTAAACATTTTCAAAAAATTAAAACGCTATATATATATATATCATCATGAATCATGTCCTTTATAGAACGTTGATGCCATCACAGTCTTTTTGTAAGAAACTTTTTTCCTTGCCAAAACTCCAGACTCCACCAGTCATTCCTGGATATCTTGGTGCCATCGTCTTCTTGGCCTACCCTTCTCTCTTTTTCCTGACACCATACCTTTCATCACATTTCTCTCAAGACGGCGGTGTCACTTGATGTGACTAAAGTATTAACAATTGTCTGGCGGAAATGGAATTGATAAACCAGTTCTCCTCTATGCTCAACTTTTGCCGAATGAATGTATTTGTCTTGTTCTTAGTCCACGGTATTTCGAGGATCCTTCTGTAAAATTTTGACTCGAAAGATTCGATTCTTTGTCTAGGAGTTTTTTTTTCGCAGCCATATGCTACCACAGGAAAAACACAGGTTCTCAAAACACTTACTGTTGTTGTCTTGTTGGTGCTCTGCATAATTTCTTCAGGCTGTTCAGCCTCTGCATTGTAATGGCTAGTTTGCTTCTGATTTCTTTGGAGTAGTCGCCATTTTTTTTCAATTCTAAAGCCCATATATTCTTCTTCTTCTTCTTCTGCGTTCACAGTAACCATTATTTTCTCGAAAAAAGCGGCGGTCATCCTGAGACTCTCGCCACTACCATAGAGCTTGTCTTGCAGTTCCACTGGCAATGGCCACATCTGCTCTCTCTGATCCTCGTATGTCGGGCAGTTCTGCAGCAGATGTTCAGTGGTCATTTTACCAGTACCGCACGGGCATTCGTCGGTACACCCTATCTTCAGTTTGTTGAATAGGTGGTACCTCAGTCTGTTGTGGCCAGTGCGAAGTCTGAAGACAACGACCTGCTCTCTTCGGTTCAACTGGTAATAGGCATCGTTTTTGGTGTAACCAGTATGTTCGGTTTCCCATTTGGACATGTATCTGGCTTTGATAAGCCGTTTTGACTCTTCGTACGTCATACTGGTATCTGTTTGTGGTAGCCTTGCACCTTCTTTTGCCAGTCTGTCTGCCTCCTCGTTGCCTTGGATGTTGCAGTGTGACGGAACCCACTGTACCACCACCCTTTTTGGTGCGGACTGCTGGCACAGTTTGCAGAGTGCTGCTCTTAAGTCATTAAGCTCAGTGTTTTTCTGGCTTTTTAGCGCTGTGACTACTTCGAGAGCATCTGTCAGCAGGACTATATGGCTCTCATTTTCACTGTGTGTTACCAGTTCTTCCACTGCCGCCCTCAGTGCCTCTGCCTCTGCTCTGAAATTGTTTGTGTACTTACCAGTAGCAAATGACAGTGTTATTTTTCTGCCATTTGGTAGGTTCAGGAATGCTCCTGCCCCTCCGTTCTGTGTAGTGTTTGTTACAGAACCGTCGGTGTATGCATGGGTCCAGTCCATGCTTGGGTAGCTTTTCGTTATGAAGCTTAGGGTAGTGTCTCTCCTTTCTTTTTCAGTCTGGCAGTTTTTGTTTGCAATACCTGGTATATTTTCTACCACCTCTGGAAATATATCCTGCCTCCAAGTAGGTTTTCGTACAGTAGTGATGGGTTTTGGTGTTGTTAGTGCGTTTATGGGATCTTCGTGCATCTTTGCTTTGGCTATTTCTGCAAAGTTTCTCCGCTTTAGTTTCCCATTTCCCAAATTGTTTAGTCTCTGGTACATTGGATGGTCCGTCAGTCTTCGGAGTTTCTCTGACTGCAGCTGGGCTCTGCAGTCTCTTCTATCGGTCATGGATTGCAGTTTTGTAATCTTTTCAAGTTCTACAATTGCCATATACTCAAAATGCGTGACCTGATCTATTTCCTCACCATCCACTGTAAATTGACACTGACATTGTGTTTTGTCGGTGTTCATTATCTTTGTTTTGTTTATGTTCATAAACAGGTGTCATCTTTACTGTTTCCATTTAGCGCTGAAAGAAGTGGCTCTATCCCTTCTGCACTTCTTTATAGTATCACTGTGTCGTCTGCGAATTGTAACTCTGGAATCATGTAACCGCCAATCGTAAATGTATCAAAACTTTCAATGTTTTCTTCTTCTTTAACATTTCTCAATTAACATTTTGCTTGTATTGAGATCCAAGATAAGATAGTGGTGAATCACTCGTGGCAGAAAATATACATACATATGGGTGTTCAGATCCGATCGCTTAAATGTGAATAGATTAAAGAACTATTGATGTATATCACGATGAATGGATACATGTACATACTGATAGATCTGCATTCAAGGCGGCCATCGATGCAGGTGAGTGGGTTTACAGAGAACACCCAGACATACCGTTTTATTAACTTTGTGATGCTTGCAGAGAGGTCTGTAGCAACTATAAATCAATCTGGAATCCCAATACTTGAAACCGCCTTGTCAATATGCTTGTTTATATGTCTTTAGCTCAGAGGTCCAAAACCTATGTTTCTAGACTCTGCATCCGCACTACATGGATAACAAATTAACATCAGCAAAATAGCCAATAGCTGTGACCTCAAAGAATCGATTGTAGCAGACGAGCAGAGTCTCTTCTAAAAAAAAACACACCAAAAAAACCCAAAAACAACACAATTTGCAACAATACTTCACATGTCTCAAGTCCGCCTGCTTTGACCTTGACATGACGATAATCTATGATGAGACAGAAACTTTGACAATTAAACACCAATTGATACAGTGGTTTTCCCCACACGCGGCAAAACCGTAAAGCAGGAACGGAAATTTCCGTACCTGGGAAGTGCCTTCACTGGCGACGACAGACAGGACAGAAAGATTAAAAATATAATTCAAAAGGTAAACAAAGAGCATTACCAGCTATTCCCAATACTGAAACATTCAAGTGTCACTATGTCCATTAAACAGAATCAGGTAAACACATTGATAGTCCCTAATTTATTATATTAGTGTCTCACCTGGGCCCTACTAGATAGACACAGACGATAGATAGAGTCCCGTGAGATGCGCTGTGTACGAAATGCAGCACGAAAGACAACTAGTCCCGAAAATCGCACATATGGTGGGGACTACATCAATTAACTGCTGTATTAATGCACATAGGATGAAGTGGTTTGGTCATTTGCCAAGGATGCAGTATGATCAGCGGCGAAATTACACTACATGAAAGGTGTAGGTCCACAAGCAAGAGGTCAACCCCGACGACGATGGATAGAGAGGATCAAAGAAACACTCCAAAAGTTGAACATGTTGGCAGCACAAGCTTCCCACTTAGTGCAAACAAGAAGTCCAGGAACACCTCCTCTTTGCTATGTCACACGGCATGAGCAGTGGGACAAAAGAAGAAAGAAGATTTTAGTCCTTTAGGTTTTAGATAATGCTGGCCTTTGAATAAATGACATTAACCAACTAACACTGGGGAGAAAGACTAACGCCTGGTCAGGCAAAATATACTGATCATACATGTTAGTCAGTGTCAGGCAAAATATACAGGTCAAGACACTCACCTCAGCTCCCTCATATCCCACGTTGGAAACGGGCTATTTTCATGGCAGTCTAGCGGAGGTGAAGGATCGACGTGATTCCCGTAGTAGTGAGGGACACACCGATGAAGCCAAGCATAGCACACCCACCTGAACGACACTCGTCCACGTTCATCAGCACGCTCGGTATGTGAGTAAAACTCTTGCAACCCGCCACTTAACGTCCTTTTCAGTGCGCACAACAGAGAAGACCTATTCATTGTGGGCATCCGAAACAAAAACAACCAAATAACTCTAGATGCTGACCTTAGTATCACCTCTCATATCGTCAAAACAGTTAAGTCAATCAATGTGTGTGCCGTCTCCGCATGGAAGGTTGACTGTAATGGAACTCCAATATCATCCGTTTCTTGTCGGGACGTTACACTATACCAGACTGGCATTAGTCCATCTTTAGATGTTGCTCTTCCCACTTATAGCGCTGCCTGCCTCTTGTCGTGACGTTACACTATACCAGACTGACATTAGTCCATCTTTAGATGTTGCTCTTCCCACTTATAGCGCTGCCTGCCTCTTGTCCTTCCACCCCCCCCCCCCTTCCTCCCACCCCCAGTATTAGTTTTAATAACATATTGTGCCTACTTACATGACGAAAATTTTTCACTTGCCTAAATTGAATGTCTGTCAATAGTTCTCTACCAAAGCCAACTCTCGTCACGATGCTGGTTTTTCTTTGTTTCTCTCTCCACGAAATGCGACACATTCGTTTGCATACCCATATTATGAGGGCCTATATTTCGTTCTCCAACTGTTTGTTCATCGTCCATGTTTCTGCTCTGTATCTGATGCATCTTATTTTTAATGTTTTGGTTATTTTCCTGAATGCCAATATTTTCTTATCATATTAAATACACCTTTAGTCATTTTTATTCTCTTCGTCACTGCCCTCTAACACCTACCATCACCTGTAATTATCTGTCCCAGATACATGTAACTATCTACCTGTTCTAGTATCACGCCGTTCACTCGGATTTTAGTTTTTGGGCTGCACATTTGTTTTGGTAAATAACATAGCTTTTGTTTTATTAATGTTAATGACTAAACACTATTCCAAATTTCTGATGTTGTCTATCTCCACATGTTCTTGCAACGTGTTCTCACTTTAAGCTAGCAATACATAGATTCTTTATTATTCTTTCATTCATGTTTAACCTAGGTAGTCCTTCAACCTGTCTGACATTTTTTTCAGTGTAAAGGTTAAAGAGACTAACTGACAACATATATCTCTGTCTCACACCTCTTTGAGTACCAATATATGATTGAGTAATTCTTGCGGGATGTTACTGCAGCTGCATGCTCCCAGTAAAGGATACTGCCTATCCTACTGTCTCTACCATTGAGATTTCTTGAAAGCACTTCACTTTTCATGTTGACTCCTTTCAAATATTTTGCTAAAGTTTATGAAACAGATATATACATTTGTGTGTACTTCTATGAACGTGTCTGCCAGCTATGTAGTGTATCTATGGACACGTAATCATATCGGACAATAGACGGCACGCAGAAGTTTCCGAACACTTTAAAACGTCACGTACAAAGATCGAGTTACAAATGAGGAAATACGAGTTAGAATTACAACATCAATAGGGTTTTTTGAAGACCTCTTGGCAACTGTCAAAAGAAGGAAACTCGCTTCGTACGATCACATATCGAGATCAAATGGTCTTGCAAATACGATCCTGCACGGACAGGTGCATGGCAGACGACGAAGAGGCCATCCCAAAAAGAGGTGGAGGGGCAACATACAGAAATCGACAAATCTCAGACCAGAAGAGGAACAGGCAGCGGCCGGTGACAGAGAAGGATGGCGTGGGGTTGTGAGGATGTGTTCATGTGTGTCTCAACAACCTCACTGGTTACGGGATGACCTGACCTAACCTGAGATCTCCAAATATTCGTTAATTCGTCGAAGGGATTTCAGACCAAGGCGATTCCAGTGAGAATTTCCTGCGTGTTATCTTCATTTCGGGGACGGCGGGGGCAAGGGAGTGACACGGTTCACAAGCCGAAGGTGCTGGGTTCGATTCCCATCACAGCACCGGCCGTTACCCAGGTGAAGAAAACCATTTGAAAATGCAGGGGAAAACAGACCCTTACATCAAAATGCATGCCGAAGTTGGATACACTGGGCCGACTGGAAAAACAATAAAAACTGCAGTGCAACGGACACCCGCTTTGGGGAATGTAGATTTTAGGCGACAAAACAGAAATCTCCATTTTGCGACATTTTACTGCCTAAATCAGTGAAATTCTCAACTTTCTGCATCAATTCACATACAAAGCTGTGCATTGGCCCATGTGAGATTGAGATTGATACTTTTAGTTTTGGAGGCATTTATCTCAAGCCCTGTTTGTTTGCCAAAGTTGCTATATTACTGTGACTATATTATTCACGGCTTGCCATCAAATCGTAAAATAACGATATATTTGTTTTCCTGAAATTCATTTGTAATTTTAAAATTTTTGGTCACACTTAAACCCCCCCCCCCTTCCAACCCCCTTCCCCCCCCCTCCAAAAAAGAAACAAAAACAAACACAAAAACAAACAAACAAACAAAACAAAAACAAACCAAAAAACAAACAAAACAAAACAACCTTAGAAATTCAATCTCATAACAACAGGAATAATCCAGAATATAGGAAGCAATCAAAACCGAAAAGACCATTTTGAAGAGCACAATATCTGAAACGAAAAAAAGTCTAGAATATTTGGAAACCAATATTTCTCGACAGACCGGAGAAGCAATATCCGAAAACATTTTTTCAGAGAAAGGTGTTAATCATTCTAGGCTTTAATATTAAACACAGGTCACCGGCCTAATTGACAGTGTCAACTATGTCTTCTCAAGCTACCTAACTTTCTAAAATCTGGATCCAAGCTCTTAAGTGTTATATCGGAGCTTTTCTGTTGTTGGTGTCGTACAGGGGAATGAAATCAACACTGCTTTATGGAAGTCTGCCTCGTCTACTGCTGTGCTATGGAAGTAAAAATCTTCTGCCTCTTGTTCCCTCTCTTTTTCTGCTTCTTGCTCTTCCTCTTCTGCTACCGGTTCTTGTTGTTCTTGTTCTTCATCTTCCTCTGCTTCTTTTTATCTTCTTTATCTTCTTTTTCTTCTTCTTAATATACTTTTTCTTTTTCTTCTTCTTCTTCTTCTTCTTCTTCTTCTTCTGCCGTCGGTGTCTAGACTTTCATTACTGCATGTCTCACCATTGTTGTTGTTGTTGATATTGTTACTTGAGTTGGGTACTATAGTTAACTTTCTTTGGTGTCAGGTTACAATAGCTATCCTCACAATTCATACTAGATAATGTGAATCGCGTAGAGCATGGATGTAACGAAATGATAAAACAGTGCCGATTGCCACTTCGTTAGCCATGCTGCCATGAAACTACCTGTTTCAGTGGACAAATGCTTGAAAATGAGATGACGTCCTGTCCAGTATGTTTCATATGCCTTGACTAATTTCGTCTGATAACCATGTTTCACATGCCCTGACTAATATCGTCTGATAACCATGTTTCACATGCCCTGACTAATATCGTCTGATAACCATGTTTCACATGCCCTGACTAATATCGTCTGATAACCATGTTTCCCATGCCCTGACTAATATTGCCTGATCAGTATGTGTCACATGCCCTGACTAATATGGCCTGATCAGTATGTTTCACATGCGCCGACTAATATCGTTCGTTCAGTATGTTTCACATGCCCTGACTAATATTGCCTGATCAGTATGTTTCACATGCCCTGACTAATATGGCCTGATCAGTATGTTTCACATGCGCCGACTAATATCGTTCGATCAGTATGTTTCACATGCGCCGACTAATATCGTTCGATCAGTATGTTTCACATGCCCTGACTAATATTGCCTGATCAGTATGTTTCACATGCCCTGACTAATATGGCCTGATCAGTATGTTTCACATGCGCCGACTAATAGCGTTCGATCAGTATGTTTCACATGCCCTGACTAATATTGCCTGATCAGTATGTTTTGCTTGACATAACGTTAGTCTCTTTTCCCAGGATCCTCATCATTTTATATGTCACCACGTTTTGCAAATACATAGACGAGTTGGTCGACACAGAAGCAGATCTTCTTGAATAGGTCTGAAGGCTCGATGAAACAGTTCTTGGCTATGAAATTGAGATTAACGCTGGAAAACCCACATTAATGACCAACAACTACGATGGCTTTAATTGTGGGGTACAAACTAGTGGCCAGAAACTCAAAGTGGTTGTCCGTTTTAAATATATGGGATCGATTGTCAGTGATGAAGATTGAAAATATGAGTTGTTGACCAGAATAGCACAGACAATAACAACGCTTGCTCGACTTAACAAAATCTTGCAAGACAAACGGTTAGACATATGCATGAAAATCAGATTAATGTGTATATTGGTTCTCTCAATATTCTTCTGTGTTTGTGAGACATGGACAATTGCAGCTGATTTGCAGCGGAGGATACAGGCCTTCGGGATGTGATGTTTCCGAAAACTTCTAAACGTCACACACATATACCGAGTTACAGATTAAGAAATACAAGAAGGAATTATAAAAGCAATAGGGTCTTTTAAAGACTTCTTGGCAACGGTTAAAATACATACACTCGCTTGGTGCAGCTACAAATCGAGTTTAAACGGTCTTGCAAATATAATCATGCACAAAAAGGGGCAAAATGGACAAAAGATAGGTCGTCTCAAGAAGAGGTGGGAGGACAACATAAAAGAGCCGCCGAAGACGGATGTGTCGGAATGAAAGGTGCAAATATCGCAGTCAAGCTGCAATCTAGCGACACAACCCAATCCGTTCTCCGGACTACATCCTGTTACTTGCGAAGCCCTGTTCGGGGCTTTGTATGAAGAGATTGGGAACGAACGCAAAAAAAGAAGAAAACATAAACGATTGGAACTATTTCTGACTGGAAAAGGCACAGACAACGGCAGCTGACAAAGAAGGATGGCGTGGGGTTGTGCGGGTGTCTTCATGTGTGCACCTGTTACGGGATGATCTGACCTGACTTGACCTAGAGCTACCACTAAACTTGTCCCCTTACAGGAAGCTTATATCCGATCACTGATATTGTCTTCTTCTTTTTATTAGTATCATTATTATTCGTCCTGTTCGGCACGCTTTTCTGTATTACGTCTACGTAAGATGTCCAGTTCTCTGGATACAGGTTGGTTTAACGAGAAGCTCTTTTAGGCTTCCGAATAGCTTTTATCGTTTACGTGCGTCAGTGCTCAGTATGCAATTGGGAAGCAAATAACAGTCTCGTAGAATGTGTTCGGCTGTCTGTGTTGCAGGTCCGCACGTACACACATGTGATGGAGTCAATTGTATCCTGTACAGGTGGTCATTTAACCTTTTTTTTGGCCTGTCCTCATAAGGAACCGGAACTCTTGAATGGATTGGCTTGGCTTCGTTCGTTCTCAATCTTCCGCTACCAAACCCTGAAAGGGCTTAAGTAGCAGAATGTAGTCCAGAGAACGGAATGCGTTGTGTCGTAGTTTACAGCTTGACTGCTATATTTGCACCTTTCCGACTCCAGCAAACATTTTTTTAGTACCGGGTTAGCATTCCCTCTTTGATCCGTTCGCCTTAGCTAGTCTGCCTTGCTGCAGCCTGTTATCCAGGATCACCGCGTGGATGTGTAGAAGGGTCTTGGTAGCTCTGGTTCGCAGGCCCTGCCGCTAGCAGTCAGCTATGGGTCGCTGACCACTGCAGTTCTTGCGCTGCTGAACTATTGAATAAGATTATGATAGTTGTGTCTTGTGTGAGAATGCTACTGTCACGTATGTGTAAAATACAGTGTCAGTAGCTCATATTTTATGATAGTGTTAGTGTCAGGTATATGTGAAAATATAATGCATATGTAATTTACACCTTGATCACGGACGGCTGACGACGGCTTGGATAATGGAAACATGGTTAGCGCAGGTGTGAGAAGTTAGCGGCTGATCAGAACATCTACATTTCTAACAAAGACAGAGAGCATGTGTCTTTGTTCAATGATCACGACAGTGGAAAGTAAGAGGGACTGATTTTATATTCGATGTTATCTGGAGATTATTGTCTAAGTTTCGGTCGTCAGTTTAACATTCGTTAACCAGCCTTTTCTAATGATTTGGATGAGAGTTTTCTTATCTTGAAAAGTGATTGCTCATTTTGTTCTCGTGTTATTCCCAACTTTGCTAATCTGCCCGGTGTCTCATATGCTGTTATGCTTCAGTGTGATGGTATCCACTGTAGCACAACCGTTCACTTTAATTTGACTTCATCAGGACATGAAATGAGGTAAAACCATTTACACAAAGGTTGTCCGAGACGAATACTCCACATCCGATGGCAGCATGACATCCAGATTATCTCAATGGTTGACACGCATAGCATTAATGTACTGCTACAAAAAGCACGATTAGGGCGGTCCAGACATCTCGTACGTAAATTAGACCAACAGCTCCCAAAGGAGCTCCTCTAGGGCGACTAGGGGAGGGGTATCGCACGACAGGGCTCTGAAACATGTTAAAAACAGTCTGATGGATTCACTTTAATGTTGCCAGATATATGTCCCAACCTAGGATTGTCTTGCTTAAAACATATCTGACTAGAGACGTCACAGCTGACGTAGCTACCAGCGAAGACAACTGTGTTGTGAAAGCCAAGAGCAGACGCGAGACCTGGAAATCACTTACACGGGAACACCAATTCCTTATACAGACCACGTGTGCCCGTCATACAACATGTGTTTTCGTGCTAGCATTGGACTGTTCAGCACACAAACCCATCAGGATAAGCTGTGGCAATGATGATGTCGGCGGTCATCATCTACGACGATGTACATCTATTATGATCATTTTTATTATCTAAGACTTTTAAAGCTCTGGCAGTGTATCATTCTTAAGGGCTTGCAAAACTGATATTGTATTTGTAAGGATATACAACCTGCTGGTATATTGTTGAATTGTTGATAACCATTTCTACAGGAATAATTAATATATGTACTTCAATCGAGTACATTGAACATAAATGCCCAGTGCATGTACTTTTGATTGAGATTGCATAATACTTTTACAACAGAAAGCGGCAGGTCCTTGTCTATTTCTTTTCATTCCAAATTTACGTCCTACCTACAATGTTCTTCTTCTGATCTCCTTTTTTGCTCCATCCAAAGGAGCTGGTATCCTTGCTGCCGAAACTACTATAGGAAGATTTATCAAAACATATACATGCACCTCTGCAATTAGGATTCCAATAGCAATGATTTTACAAAATGAGAATGCCAGCTCCATACATAAACTGTTTTTAAAGAAGGTTACTGTGGATTTATTCTTTCCACACATCATACCACTCTGGAGGTGATCTTTAGCAGTTGAATATCTTTTACAAGCTTTTATCCAACTTGACATCGCCTTTGTCCGTTCACGTGTACTTCTATTTTTACCAACTTGTTCATAACCCAAAGATATGACATTTTGTACACATCCTCTACTAGTGTGATATGTCTAATCCATCCAATTTTAACGATTCATTATATGACCTGTCCAGGATCCGTCATAGGTGGAGTGTTTAGGCTAAAAATAACATTGTATTAGTAAATACGACGCTAGTCATGATATGTCGGGCGCTATAGCAACGTTTCTACAAGCCATGGCAATGAGACGACCGGAATGTGTTGTGCCCTTTACTAGTTGCCTTTAAGTTAGGTGAAGTTATAAATGGACCATATTTTAGAACAATGCTTCTTCCTTCGCGGCAAGAAACATGAAACACTTTGTATGGCACTAGAAACAGCTGATAAACACGTACATATACCATAACATGGGTTTAGGCCGAAGGACGAGAGCCTGGATGCTGATGTATCCGTAACAACAACAACAACAAGAACACATGAACCCAGAGCAAGAACACAGAGACCAATTTTTTTGACGTCTTTAAATGTGGTTCTTCAGAAAACTTGGACTAGTTTCCTGGAAAGATAGGAAAACAAATAGTGATGTTCTATAACAGCACGTTGGAGAAAATACTTCTAAAGGACATGCAAAGTAGAACAAAATATTTTGGCAAGCGACAAGACAGTCTGCTAAAAGTTATTTGTAGAGAAATGCGGAGGGCAAAAGAGCCAGAGGGCTACAGAGGTACAGATCGACAGACAACATCAAGATCTGGTCAGGACACAGTTTGACTGGGTCTACCAACGTGGCACGAGACAGATGCAGCTGGAAATCCATTTCCGTCAACCTTCGATGCAGAGACGGCACTTGATCATGAGTAAGGGTGTTATTGTAATATTATATTTGTCCAAAGTATCATATCTTGGGATCTCCAACTTTTGTAATTACTACGTCTATTTCCTTCACAGTGTTCGTCCTGAAAAGCCAGTTTATTGTTACATTGTGTCGTATTTTACTGCGAGACATAGATACTTGTACCTTTAGAACTGACACATCATCTTTCAGCACGATACATTTGAATAATAATAATAATAATGTTCGCCTAGGCATCTAGGGACCGTTACGTCTACAGACTACTACCATGCCCAATTTCTGAGGCTTGTAGCCAAACCTCGTTCAATATCGAAGGAGAGACTGATATCTGTCGGAGTCATGTAGATCGCGGGCGTGTAGGAGACCTTTGTTACACATATATTTTGGGGACTGGATTTGCGTTCCCAATCTTTGGGCCAGACTGCTTGACTGCAGGCTTTTTCCAAGAGGCTGATTGGAGAGGGAATATGGACTTTGACACCTCCGCTTCGTTGACGCTGACACTAACACAATCAGCCCATATGAGTCGCCGGATGATACTTTCCCGTTCACTGTGCCCGAGGCTCCTGACTGATACGTTTTAGCTTGACTTAATAAATCATTTACAGATCGATGAATTTGAGCACGTCTAATTTGTTTGGGCTGAACATAAACCGAAAGGTGATTTTGTTTATATCGAGCAAAATCTGCAACGGGGAGCTGCGACTGAAAAAAAACAGTCTATCAACAATGGTAGTTCATATACAAAGGATATAAGAAAGATAATGCATTTTATTATGAAGAATTCAATGCACTTACCCGGAAATTAGTGTGAACTTCAGACCTTTTCCATGTATTCCCACTGCTCGGTGAAACACCTTTCTCATCTATTTTTCACCTTCCTGATGCACTGATTGTAGAACTCCTTCGTCTGGGCAGGAAACCAATTCAGAAATCAAATCCTGAAAAGTCAGAAACACATGCGGGTAAGAAATAGTGCCTCATCCATCACCCTCAACGGACTTTGCAGCTAGTGACTTCATCCTGTTCCCAAGCACGGCGAATCAGCTTCGCAGGCGTCGTTTTTCTGAACCTTTTGTTGGATAACAAAGTATACAGTCTATCTATTGCGTGTTACCAATAACTAATTGAGCCTGTGTTCAGCTTAACCCGGTTGTTGTGGTGTTGGAGGTTAACGTTTTGATCAATGAAAATTTCACGGTTGATGATGTTATTATCTACCGATATGGATCCTTCTTCCGTGGTTTGAGGAGCGCGTGGGCCTTTACGGATGGTGGGGAACCGATCAAGGAGGACTCTTAGGCTTTTGCGGTGACCAGAAGCAGTTTGACCACGTAGATCATGGCTGTTACGAAGAAGATTGTCTTGAAACAATGAATGACACACATGTGTGTATCCTCAGTGATTCATTGAGGATGCTCAGGAAGGTGGAAACAGGTTGAGCGTGGCGCCATTGGTTGAAGTCGGTAGGGCGGTCAAAGTTACAGAGAGTCACCTTCATACTCGTTCCGGGACATGCAGGTGTTGAAGGGAACGAGAGAGCTGATAGGTTGGCGAGTACAGCTATAGTGGAGGGCGGGAGATCAATAGACCGAACTGATAGGTTGATGAGTAGAGCTATAGTGGAGGGTTGGAGACCAATGGACCGAACTGATAGTTTGACGAGTACAGATATAGTGGAGGGCGGAAGATCAATAGACCGAACTGATAGGTTGATGAGTACAGCTATAGTGGAGGGTTGGAGACCAATGGACCGAACTGATAGGTTGACGAGTACAGCTATAGTGGAGGGCGGGAGAACAATGGTCCGAACCGATATACTAAAGGCCGTTAGGGAAATTGGCTGGAAGGAAGATTTAGAAGTTGATCCAGAGTCTACGACATTGGCGCGGCTGGTTGAATTGAGTGCGAAACTAGGGGCATCGAGGAAGGAACACCCAACGAGGATCCATAGACCTCTGGTTAACGACCACAGGACCGGAACGGTCAGTCATCACCTGCTGGCAGACATGCTGGGGATGAGGTCTTAGCGCGTATGGACTTGTATCGAGTGAGATGAAGATTATCCGACAATTAACTAACTAACTAACTAACTAATAACTGTTTTTGAATTGTCTTTTCACTCCAAGATAAACATTGCGCTACGAGTCCAACGTTATTATCATCATAAGTCCTGTAACCTAGAAGGTCGTTGAGACACAGTTATTACAGTTTGTCGAACCAGTTACCGCCAAACGTCTCAATATTTGGCCAGGATATTAGTTACAGCTATAGACCTTCCCGCCAACTCCTTTATATTGTCCTACCATCTCTTTTTAGGTCTGCTTCTCCCGCGCTTCCCAGGCACAGTGCCTTGCAGGATGGTCTAGGTCAGCACCATCGATCGTGATATATGTCCATATCATACGAACGATGAAGCTGATTAAAATCAAATATACGTAATGGATCTGTGACTTCACCAGGAAAGAAAAAAAAAACGACATCCAACTTACAGCCATAAGGACTTCATCAGGGGCATAAAACGAACAATAACAGCTAATACGCCATAATGCAATATTAGACAGGATGAAAAGGGCATTAAGTGGTGGGTTGTAGGAGCTTTCCTCACATCCCGAGCGTGCTGACGGAGATGGACTGCGGTCCAACAGGTGGTTGTGCAATGTTTAGCTTCATCTGCGTTACGCTCAATACTACGAGAATCACGTCGATCCACATCGTGTTATCTCGACTGCATTGAAGACAGTATGTTTCAATGGAACGCTACATGGAAGAGATGTAGTGGTCTTGGTCAGTATATTGTGCCTGGCCCTGACGCGACGTCCTGGTAATTGTGTTGTGCCTGACCGGACAATTACCTCAATTCCAAAAGACAGGATGTTAAATGAGCTGTTCAAGTTGGCCAGGACCGCGTAGGTCACAGTATGCCAGTTATAACTTAACTTAACGTCTTTATACTGGTTTAGAAGGATCTGCGGAGTCTGTATAAAATCAGTGACATGTACATTACCTTGCTCTAAAAGCCATTAGCATCCAATCTATTATTACATGCATTAATTGTCCCTGCGTCCACTACCTCCTGTGGCAATGCATTCCACGAATTAACCACTCATTGACTAAAAAAATATTTCCTAATATCTAATTTGGACCTTTCTTTAGTTAATTTGTAACTACTCCCTCTTGTTCTTAAAGGTGGCTGTTATTTTAAAATAAAACGTGTTATAGTCTAATTTATCCATTTCTTTGATTATCTTATAAACCTGTATTAAATAATATCGAATTCGTCTCTTTTCTAGACACTGACTAGACTTTTCTAGACCGATTTTCTGAGTCCTTCTTCATAACTGTAATTCTGCAATCCCACTGTCAGCTTTGTCGCTCTTTGTTGTATCCTTTCCCAATGAACGAAATGGAAGAGGCCATGAGAACATTAAAGAAAAGGAAATCTCCCGGAAAAGACGGGATAACAAACGAAATGCTGATGGGGCTGGGCCAAACAGCAAAGATGAAACTGCTATCAGTCCTGAACCAAAGCTGGAAAAGTGGTATTGTACCCCAGGCATGGAAAGACGCAGTACTGGTACCAATACCAAAGAAAGGAAAAGACAAAACAGATCCAAATGGATACAGGCCTATCAGCCTACTGAGCTGTGTCGGCAAACTGATGGAACGTATGATAAACACCAGACTGATGTGGCATCTGGAAGAAAAACGCATACTAATTCAACAGCAAGCAGGCTTTAGACAGCATAGATCCACTGAGGATCAGGTCACCCAATAGCCCAGGAAATAGAAGATGTCTACCAGGAACAGAAACACACAGTAGCGGTTTGGGTAGACCTGGAAAAGACATTTGACAAAGTCTGGAAAGATAGACTTAGTCCAGAGTCCAAGTACAAGGGCAGATGAGCAAAAAGGTGACACTTGAGCAGGGAGTACCCCAAGGGGGAGTACTGTCACCGACACTCTTCCTGGTGTATATAAATGACATTACAGAGAATATACCAAGAAGAGTTCATAGCTCAATGTTTGCAGACGATCTGGCTATGTGGACCTCTGAAAATAATCTCACCATAGCAAGAAATCGAACGCTGGAAGAGTGGGCGAACTCATTGCTGGTCAAGATAAACGAGGAGAAAACACATGTACAATATTCTCGCTATCAATCAAACCACAAAACACCAAATTAAGTCTAAACGGCAAATACCTGCAGCCAAACGACAACCCAAACTACCTGGGAATCACATTTGATCGGCGCATGACATGGAAAAGTCAGATAGAGAGAAACCGAATGAGAGCCAGAGAAAGAATGGCAATCCTGAGGAAACTTGCTTGCATAAGCTGGGGAGCAGACGAAAGCATACTAAAGAAACTGTACACTGGAAGATTGAGACCAGTTCTCGAGTATGGCATTGCGGCATGGGCAACAGCAGCAAAGGCGAACTTCGATAAAGTTAGCAAACTCCAAAACCAAGCCATAAGAGTTATAACAGGAGGCATGAAGTCAACGCCAGTTGTAGAACTTGAAAAGATTACAAAACTGCAATCCATGAACGACAGAAGAGACTGCAGAGCCTAGCTGCAATCAGAGAAACTCAGAAGACTGACTGACCATCCAATGCACCAGAGACTAAACAATTTCGGAAATGGGAAACTAAAGCGAAGAAACTTTGCAGAAATAGCCGAAGCAAAGATGCACGAAAACCCCATGAACGCACTAACAACACCAAAGCCTATCCCTACTGTACGAAAACCTACCTGAAGGCAGCATATATTTCCAGAGGTGGTAGAAAATATACCAGGTATTAGAAACAAAAACTACCAGTCCGAAAAAAAAGAAGAGCTACTACCCTGAGTTACATAACGGAAAATTACCCAAGCATGGACTGGACCCATGCATACATCGACGGTTCCGTAACAAATACAACACAGTACGGAGGGGCAGGGAAATTCCTGAGCCTACCAAATGGCTGAAAAATAACACTTTCATTCGCTACTGGAAAATACACAAGCAATTTCAGAGCGGAGGCAGAGGCACTGAGGGCGGCAGTGGAAGAAATGGTGACAGGTAAAAGGAATGAAAGCCACATAGTCCTGCTTACAGATGCACTGACCGTAGTCACAGCACTGAAAAGACAGAAAAATACTGAACTTATTGATCTAAGAGCAGTACTCTGTCAACTATGTCAGCAGGCCGCACCAAAAAGGGTAGTGGTGCAGTGGGTTCCATCTCACTGCAACATCCAAGGCAACGAGGAGGCAGACAGACTGGCAAAAGAAGGTGCAAAACGACCACAACCTGATACTAGTATGACATACGAAGAGTCAAAACGGCTCATTAAAGCTAGATACATGACCAAATGGGAAACCGAACAAACTGGCTACACCAAAAACGATGCCTATTACCAGTTAAACAGAAGAGAGCAGGTCGTTGTCTTCAGACTTCAGAAGATAGGTGGTACCGACGAATGCCCGTGCGGTACCGGTAAAATTACCGCTGAACATCTGCTGCAGAGCTGCCCGATATACGAGGATCAGAGAGAGCAGATGTGGCCATCACCAGTGGAACTGCAAGACAAGCTCTATGGCAGTGGCGACAGCGTCAGGATGACCGCCGCTTTTTTCGAAAAAATAATGGTTACTGTCTGATTGCGTACGAAGAAGAAGTATCCTTTCCAGCATGTTCATATCTCCTCTATGATAAGGACTCCACATCTGTACACAGTATTCCAATCTAGGTCTAACTAATGCTTTATACAGTTTGACTTTTACTTCCTTGAACCTATGTTCATTATTTCTTTTTATCATACCTAACATTGCATTTGCCTTTTTGACTGCTACCTGGACTTGCTCACTCACCTTACCTTTATGATGTATTACAACTTCTAGATACTTTTTCTTTTCTATCTTTCTAATATTGTTCTCGACCATTGTGCAATGTTGTTACCTATTGGATCTACCAATGTGGATGACTGTACCTTTATCTACATTAAACTCCATTTGCCAACTTTAAGAAAATTCTCGAATTTTATCTAAATCGCCCTCAATATATTCCCTTCTGCTTTAGATTAGACACTACTGTATAGTTTTGTTTCATCAGCGAATTTTCAACCCATTCGGCAATTTCCCCACCTATTCCATGTGATTTTAACTTTCGAAATAATCCTTTGCCAAATTTAGATAAATAACATCTACTGGCACCCTTTTATCTATCATTGGAGTGACCATCTCCATGCTTCTTCTTCTTCTTCTTCGTACGCAGTCAGACAGTAACCATTATTTTTTCGAAAAAAGCGGCGGTCATCCTGAGGCTGTCGCCACTGCCATAGAGCTTGTCTTGCAGTTCCACTGGTGATGGCCACATCTGCTCTCTCTGATCCTCGTATGTCGGGCAGTTCTGCAGCAGATGTTCAGCGGTCATTTTACCAGTACCGCACGGGCATTCGTCGGTACACCCTATCTTCAGTTTGTTGAATAGGTGGTACCTCAGTCTATTGTGGCCAGTGCGAAGTCTGAAGACAACGACCTGCTCTCTTCGGTTCAACTGGTAATAGGCATCGTTTTTGGTGTAACCAGTATGTTCGGTTTCCCATTTGGTCATGTATCTGGCTTTGATAAGCCGTTTTGACTCTTCGTACGTCATACTGGTATCTGTTTGTGGTAGTCTTGCACCTTCTTTTGCCAGTCTGTCTGCCTCCTCGTTGCCTTGGATGTTGCAGTGTGATGGGACCCACTGTACCACTACCCTTTTTGGTGCGGACTGCTGGCACAGTTTGCAGATTGCTGCTCTTAAGTCATTAAGCTCAGTATTTTTCTGGCTTTTTAGCGCTGTGACTACGGCGAGAGCATCTGTAAGCAGGACTATATGGCTTTCATTTTCACTGTGTGTCACCATTTCTTCCACTGCCGCCCTCAGTGCCTCTGCCTCCGTTCTGAAATTGCTTGTGTACTTACCAGTAGCGAATGCTCCTGCCCCTCCGTTCTGTGTAGTTTTTGTTACAGAACCGTCGGTGTATGCATGGGTCCAGTCCATGCTTGGGTAGCTTTTCGTTATGAAGCTTAGGGTAGTATCTCTCCTTTCTTTTTCAGTCAATCGGTTTTTGTTTGCAATACCTGGTATATTTTCTACCCCCTCTGGAAATATATCCTGCCTCCAGGTAGGTTTTCGTACAGTAGTGATGGGTTTTGGTGTTGTTAGTGCGTTTATGGGATCTTCGTGCATCTTTGCTTTGGCTATTTCTGCAAAGTTTCTCTGCTTTAGTTTCCCATTTCCCAAATTGTTTAGTTTCTGGTGCATTGGATGGTCGGTCAGTCTTCGGAGTTTCTCTGACTGCAGCTGGGCTCTGCAGTCTCTTCTATCGGTCATGGATTGCAGTTTTGTAATCTTTTCAAGTTCTACAATTGGCGTTGACTTCATGCCACCTGTTGTAATTCTCATGGCTTGGTTTTGAAGTTTGCTAACTTTATCGAAGTTCGCTTTCGCTGCTGTTGTCCATGCCGCAATGCCATACTCGAGAACTGGTCTCACTCTTCCAGTGTACAGTTTCTTTAGTATGCTTTCGTCTGCTCCCCAGCTTGTGCCAGCAAGTTTCCTCATGATTGCCATTGTTTCTCTGGCTCTCATTCGGTTTCTCTCGATCTGACTTTTCCATGTCATGCGCCGATGAAATGTGACTCCCAGATAGGTTGGGTTGTTTGGCTGCAGAAATTTGCCATTTAAACTTAATTTGGTATTTTGGGGTTTTATTGAAAGCGAGAATATTGTGCATGTGGTTTTCTCCTCGTTTATTTTGACCAGCCATGAGTTCGCCCACTCTTCCAGCGATTTTAGGGCCGTCTGCATCCGATTTCTTGCTATGGTGAGATTCTTTTCAGAGGTCCACATAGCCAGATCGTCTGCAAACATTGAGCTATAGACTCTTCTTGGTATATTCTCTGTAATATCGTTTATATATACCAGGAAGTGTGTGGGTGACAGTACTCCCCCTTGGTGTACTCCCTGCTCGAGTGTCACCTTTTTGCTCATCTGCCCTTGTACTTGGACTCTGGCCGTTCTTTGTTTGAGGTAGTGGTTGATCCATTTGTACATTTTCTCACAAACATCACTTCTTCTTAGCTTGAATCTAAGTCCGTCTTTCCAGACTTTGTCAAATGCCTTTTCCAGATCCACCCAAACAGCTACTGTGTGTTTCTGTGCCTGGTAGGCATCTTCTATATCCTGGGCTATGAGGATGACCTGGTCCTCAGTGGATCTGTGCTGTCTAAAGCCTGCTTGCTGTGGAATTAGTATTCGTTTTTCTTCCAGATGCCACATCAGTCTGGTGTTTATCATCCGTTCCATCAGCTTGCCGACACAGCTCAGTAGGCTGATGGGCCTGTATCCATTTGGATCTGTTTTATCCTTTCCGGTTTTTGGTACTGGTACCAGTATTGTGTCTTTCCATGCCTGGGGTACAATTCCCCTTTTCCAGCTTTGGTTCTGGACCGATAGCAGTTTCCTCTTCGCTGTTTGGTCCAGCCCCATCAGCATTTCGTTTGTTATCCCGTCTTTTCCGGGAGATTTCCTTTTCTTTAATGTTTTCATAGCCTCTTCCATTTCGCGCATTGTTAATTTGGCCATCATGTGCTCTTCAGGTGCCGTATTCATGTTGTCGTGCCCCTTTAGCTCTTCGCTAATGTATGTATGCTTATCTGCAGGGACCTCAATGTGGTTTGCTCTGGCATAGTGATCGACAAAGGCGTTTGCGGCTTTCTTACCTGTGATCAAGTTCTCGCCCTGCTTGATGGTAATATGTTTGTTCATGGCTCTGACTAGCTTCCACAGCTTGTTCCCGTCTTTGTCCAGGTTAAAGCTTTCCGTTTTATTTTTCCAGCTTTCCCTTGCTGTTTGCTTGAGAGTGTGTTTGTATTTCGCCGTGGCGGTTTTGAGGGCGATGTTTGCCTCCATGGATTGTTCTCGCTCTGCCATGTTCCTAGCATTTGTTACTGCATCTTCCACTTTCTGCAACTCATCATTCCAGTAGGGCTATAGTTTTTCCTAGCTCCTCTTGGGATGGTTTCAGTGGCGGCTTGCATTATTGCCTTGCTTAGGCTTTCCACCATGGGCTTCATTTTGGTGTTTCGTGTATTGATGGTTTCACACAGCCCATTTGTCAGGATTGCAAATCTGTCCTAGTCGGCTCGTTTGTAATTCCAACGTGGGAGCGGTTTTGTTTCCCGTGGGCCTACTTCCATGTCAATGGTTAGCCTGATCGGCCTGTGGTCGCCACCTGCCAGTTGGTTTAGCACCTGGTGGTCTTATTTATGGTGTATGTCCTGTGTGGAGAAGGTCAAATCTGGAGTCGAGGTGGTATGCCATGTTCTTGAATAGAAGCTAGGGCTATCCTCCGGCCTATTGATTTGGGAGAGATTTGTATCTATCTCCCAATCTTCCACTTCGTCACCTCTGCTGTCTGTGTCAGAGTATCCCCATCTCTCCGAGTGGCTGTTGAAATCTCCAACTACTATGCAGTTGGAGTCTCTGACCTCCATACTCGAGAGCGATAGGTCTCTATTTGGTGGTCCGTACAGATTGAAAATGCGGAGCTTCGTCTCTTGAGCCATTATGTCAACTCCTACAATTTCTGCTTGTCCGGTGTGATTGACAGGTTTCTGGTCAGTATCAGGACCCCTATTTTGTGGCCTTCTCTATCTAGACGGGTGACCACCAGTAGTCAAGGGTGGGCCCCTTCGAGGCGTGAGGCCCGGCACTATCGCTGCCTGGCGGGACTCCGCAGGATGAGCGCCATGCGTTTTTCTAATCGGTTGTACTGTCATCATGCTGGGATTTACGTTGCACTGTTTTGTTAGGCTTGCGGCCCAGTGCATCCGATTTCAACAGGCGTTTCTGTAGGGATGCCCTCCTTAGCCTTTGGCTGTCCCCAGCCTATCTGCAAGGCAGCAGTTGTTTATGATGAGAGTTGTCTCTCTTATGAAAGTTGTCTTACCAGACTATCGAGTCTTCACTACTCGTGTCTATAGGGTTCGATGATGATATGTAAGATGATATATGAGATATATGTTATGGACTGGTTTACCCGGAAGAGAGGCAGTCCAGTGTGTCTGTACCCTAGGATCGTCACGTCCTGCTAGAAACGTAGCATTTGCATGTGAGTGGGGTATCTCTTTCTCCCTTTATTTTCTTGGCTTCTATGCAGAGATGGTACGCCTAGCATTCCCCGCCACCTGGAATGTTGACACAGTGGGGCAGGTGTGCAATGTCCGCTGGTCTGCATCTCTTCTGCGTCCAGCATGATAGCTATATGGCTGATAACGTACAGAGGTAGATATCGAAGCAGAAGTGCATTGAACCAGAGGACAAGCCTGGTAATGTCACAGAGATGTTGTTCGCCTAGTTTGCGGACAGATCTCATGGTCATTGGTTGAGTCTCGACAGTTCACAGTGAAGTGGCTGATTTACTGTTTTCGGCACCCCGACCCGGAACTAAGTCTTATGTTGGTTGTTTCGCACCCCATCGCCGTATAAGGTGAGTATCAAGCAGCTGTCCGCCCGCTTTGATCGGCGGACGGCACAGACCTCTTTCTGCGGCTCTACCGGATAGGGCTGGGGCGCGAGCCCCAGGTCCCGAAAATGTAGGAGCCTCCCATTGCAGTGGTGCTGAGATCTTGGGCGGGAATGCGGCTTATAAGGGTTCGGCCGTAATCCCCCACATGGTAGCCTCGCGCCATTGGCTTATCATCCTGGTACGTGTACCAAAGTGTCTGCGGCTCCTCTCGATATGAGCTGGTTTTCCGTAGCATAGCCCTGTCATTAGTAGGGTAAAACTGACCTGTCTTCAGATGGTCTATTTCCAGCACCCGTTCACTATTTTGCCAGACGAATTTATTGAGGGCTTTTGTTTGTCAGTGGCCAGGTATTTGAGATCTGCGATTTCTGCGGGGTTAAACACGATTTCCGTAGCGTTCTTTCATTAGAGTGTTAGAGAGCTTACTTGTCTTCCGTGAGTCTAATACCAGCGTACGATCATTATTAGACCCAACGGTAGTGCTCTCGATTTGTCAGTCGTTCTACATAATTGGCGTGTTCAGTCAAATTAAGCCGCAGGTTCCACTCCTGGTGGTGCCCTTCCGTCAATTCCTTTAGCGAGACAATCAAGTTACTTAGAGGGTAGCCCCAGATCTTCGAGGGTCTAATTCCAGCACCCGTTTCATATTAGACCCAACGAAAGTGCTCTCGGCATGTCAATCATTTCAGTGTTTGGCCGTGTTGAGTCAAATTAAGCCGCAGGCTCCACTCCTGGTAGTGCCCTTCCGTCAATTCCTTTACGTTTCAGCTTTGCAACCATACTTCCCCCGGAACCCAAACACTTTGGTTTCCCGGAAGCTGCCCGCAGAGTCATCGAAGCAACTCCTGCGGATCGCTAGTCGGCATCGTTTATGGTCAGAACTACGACGGTATCTGATCGTCTTCCCGCCTCTGACGTTCGTTCTTGATTAATGAAAACATTCTTGACAAATGCTTTCGCAGTAGCTCGTCTTGCGGTGATCAAAGAATTTCACCTCTAACGCCGCAATACGAATGCCCCCGGTTGTCCCTGTTAATCATTACCTCCAGTTCCGAAAACCAACAAAATAGAACCGAGGTCCTATTCCATTATTCCATGCACCATTATTCAGGCAGCCGAGGCCTGCTTTGAACACTCTAATTTGTTCAAAGTAAACGCGCCAGCCACCCAGGACGCTCAGCGAAGAGCACCCGTGGGAGAGAGCCGGCAGACGGTAGGGCAGGAGACAACGGGCAGTGAACCGGCGCGAGCCGGACCGCCCGCCTGCGCCTGAGATCCAACTACGAGCTTTTTAACTGCAACAACTTTAATATACGCTATTGGAGCTGGAATTACCGCGGCTGCTGGCACCAGACTTGCCCTCCAATAGATCCTCGTTAAAGGGTTTAAAGTGTACTCATTCCAATTACGGGGCCTCGAAAGAGTCCCGTATTGTTATTTTTCGTCACTACCTCCCCGTGCCGGGAGTGGGTAAGTTACGCGCTTGCTGCATTCCTTGGATGTGGTAGCCGTTTCTCATGCTCCCTCTCCAGAATCGAACCCTGATTCCCCGTTACCCGTTACAAACATGGTAGGCATGTCACGTACCATCGACATTTGATAGGGCAGACATTTGAAAGATGCGTCGCCGGCACATGAGGCCATGCGATCAGCACAAAGTTATCCAGAGTCACCAGTGGGGACGCTGCAACCCCGCGAGGGGAAACGACGATTGGTTTTGAACTAATAAAAGCGCTCTTTCCGCGAGAGTCGGAGCTTGGTAAGCATGTATTAGCTCTAGAATTGCCACAGTTATCCAAGTAGGATCGTGTCATCTAAGGAACCTCGACTGATTTAATGAGCCATTCGCGGTTTCACCGTGAGACAGTGTGAACTTAGACATGTATGGCTTAATCTTTGAGACAAGCATATGACTACTGGCAGGATCAACCAGATATATGTCGGAGACGTACGTACAGCACACACCGGTCGGCAGAGGAAGGGTGTGTGAAAAGCCTCATTGGGATGGCCGCAGGGACCGACTGACGGGACGGACGGACGGTTGTTCCACCCGTCCCTCACTCCGTCGACCTAGGACCGCCTGACAAGGGCCCCTACACGCACCAGACGACCGACCGACCGGGCTCGCTCGAGGAGGGATGGCAGCGCTCTGTGCAGAACGGCTCCCAACGACCTCGGCGATGAATTTCACTGGGACTAGAGACAATTTGGCCTGCCGGCCTGCCTTTCTCCGGAGGATAACACAGGGCCTTGAGGCACGATTCCTGCTTTCCATTTGCCGGTCACAAGCTCTTTGCGAGAGTCGGACCACCAGCGAGACGTACTGTCGAGCTCTGCTATAAGCCTTAGATAAATCACCACGGACGGACCACGTTTCCTGATACGGACCAGACGAGCGCACCTCGGTGGAGGAGACGCCACAACAAACCGCACCCGAATAGCTGTACGGGGAAAGGCAGGCGAGCATTTGCCGCAAGCCCGCGCTATCGCTCTCGCCTGGCGGGACTGAGATCGCTTTACGAACACTGGTTGAAATTGAGTCGCGACGGCGAGACAACTACCCCAGATCCATCTCCATGCAATCTAATAGATTTGTTAAGGACGATCTTCCTCTACTAAATTCATGCTGACTATTTTTGATTAGGTTAAACTTGTCTAAATGCATTTCAATGTTTTCTTTGATTATTGACTAACAATTTACAGGGTATACTCGTTAAACTCACATGTCTATAATTTGCTGGATCTGATATTTTGCCATTTTTTAATAAGGGGATCACTCCTGCATCTATCCAATCCCGCAGAACAATCCCTTTTGATGGAAAACATAATATAGCCAATTATTTTGCTAGTTAGTCTCTTATTTCAAACAGCAATTTTGGATGAATACTATCTTGACTTGGACATTTGGCCACTTTCAACCCCTTCCAATTAAAAAAACAACATTTCCTCTGTAATACCGATTGATCTTAATCCCGATGTATCCATGTCTCTTTGAAAAATATATGTAGGCTCTAAGATCTTAGAGCAGTCCTCCTTTGTGTAGACTGTGCCGAAGTACTGATTGAATAGATTAGCTGCCTCCCTATTCTGACTTATTGTTTTTCCTGTGCTGTCTATGAGATGGCCTACTTTGTCGTTCGTTCTTTGTTTATTTCTAACATAAGAAAAAAGCTTTTAGAACAAGTAAATTAACAAACTACGTTTTTGCATACATGTTTGTCATACTAATACGTGGTTTGTTTTGTTACTGGGGGTTTGTCAATTGGGGGTTTGTCAAATCATCAGCGATGATTCAATCAAACACCTGCTCACGCTACTGAACATGAGAAAAATGCATTCATTATGTTGTTGTTAACAGCTTTTGAATGACATGTGCAGTATCCCCCAAATCTTGAACGATTAACATATCGCAATAGTAATGACTGTTTAGAACATTTCAGCTCATGAACAACGCGAATGTCAAGTTAAATAAAAGCTTGCAAAAAGAATAGTCTAAACAAGATATTGTAAATCACATAGATATAAAAAAAAACTAGAACATGAACAGATCACACCTAATATAGCATATATATATATATATATATATATATATATATATATATATATATATATATATATACATATATATATATATATATATAAAATGAGACAAACGTAAAAAGATAACACGGGAGAAATGGTTAAATTTATAATATGATAATGTTACTAACTACATCCGCAACCTTCTTTAGAAATCTGTTGCGATGTGTTTGGAAGGTCAAAAGTAAAGGCAATTCAGTAATAGGCACTGCTGTCAGTGATAAAGTGTCAGAGTCAAGCAGCAGGATGGTGTCCGGAGAAACAAATATGTAATGTCGAACTTTATAGCTTAATATCGGTATTTGCACCTTATGGTAAACTACATCCGACTTTCAGCATGGCATTTTTGGGTACCGGGTTAGCCTTCCCTCTTCGTTACCTTCTCCTTAGCCCGTCAGTCCTGTTTCAGCCTGTTTTCAAGGATCATAACGTGGAGGGGAACAAATCCTTTTGCCCCAATCGTGCTATAAACAAATAACTAACAAGGGCGCGCCATTGTGCATCTGAGCTGTGTACGTGCATGCAACACATATTGCCTGTTACCTACATTAATAGCAAATCTGGATGTTGCTGGCATCTTCCGAAACAATGAACTACATTTTTTAAGCTCTGCAATATCAGTTTGTAACTTACTTAACTACTATAGTAAAGTTATTAATATTATCTGTCATCGATTGTTTTTTTTCCGCGGAATAGAAGTAATTAAATGGTTTCAATAAATATTGAGGGTGGAAATGCTGAAAACAACCTAATTAATAAGTGACAGCATAAATGGATGACATCGCCTTGATATTGGGTAGTGTACACCTTATAGAATCTGAAGAATTTCATTGCTAGACTAGTTTCTATTCTCGAACTCGAAAGGCCAGAGAGCACCGGCAAGACCAAATCCAAAATGCGTATTACAGCTTGACACGTATACTAAAGGATAAACAAAAGATGGGCAAAATTGTAAGAGATGCGTCACGACAGCAGAACGTGACGTGCATGTGTTAAAGACCACTGTTTCAAATTAAGACTAAATGGTTTTGAATTCACTATGCGGCCGCATCCTACTTTAGCTACATGCCTTCTGACACACGGGGGAATCCATTTGAAACGTCACATTCGTTGGCTGACTAAATACCGGAACTCATATTATGCCAAGGTTTATAATCAATCCCTGCTTCACACAGAGACATAAAAGAAATTCACGGTACATAACAGAAGGAATCAATGTTGAGAGTGATTCTTTCACATAATCCTCCCTGAAACCAACTGTATATCCATATTTATTTCCCGAACACTATTAAAGTTCACACAGGAAACTTTCGTTAATTTGTCGGCCAATTAATGTGACGTTTCATGAGGATTTTCTCGTTGAGTCAGACGGCCTACCTAAAGTAGGACATGATGCGGCCCAAAGTTGTGGCAGTGAATGAGCTGATAGCAGACAGTGAATTGTAACTATCTATTTGTATCAGGGTCTGTAGACCCATTACTTAACATCTTTATACTGGATCAGAAGATCACGTAGAGTCTGTATACAACCGTTTCGTTGTAGCGTGGTTAACCGATGTGCGACTGAAACACTAAAGTAATGTAGACCCACATCATGTTAGGCGCCATCTATGATGTTCTGAACAAACCACTTAACTATAGCCGGTTTTAAGCCATGTCACACAGTTAGTCGCCTTTTACGACAATCGCTCTGTTGGACAGTGGTTCTATTCTTGTTTTCGCCATACACACAGACTACGGCAGAGTACTCGGGACTGACCAAGCCTCTAATGTTTCTCTAAGTAGCGATCTTGAAAACAGACTGCAACCATGCAGCCTTGCTAGAACATTGTGGGTCGAAGATGGAAGGCAAACCCGGTCCAAAAAATGCCGTTGCTGAAATAGGATGTGTCGGGAAGAAAAGCGCATCTTAGCTGTAAACTGCAACACAGAGTCATAACTCTATTTCAGGATGAACGCAGAACAAGAAGAAGAAGATTATGAAGAATGAAGAGAAGAAGATGACGGAAAAGAAGACAGAGAAGAAGAAAAAAAGGAAAAGAAGAAAAAGAAGAGAAAAAAGAAGAAGCTATAATATACAATCTTCACTTGAGATTGTCCCTCCTCGAGTTGTTTATACGTCCTTTCAATCTCATAACCCACGGGTTCTCAACCTTTTGGGGTTGCGAGCACCGTTCACTTATAACATTTGCTGCGCGAGCATCATGCAATCTAATGAACATTTTTGCATCTTCTGCTCTCCAAATGATTACACAATTTTGCTTTTCAAACAAACATTTCAGCACTAATGCGGACACGAAATCTGTTAACTCAAGTACCCATGATGCAACAAAGTAATGACCCTGATCAGCATCGGGGAAACCCCCGAATCAAGTCAACAGTGCGAAATATTTCAGAACAAAGAGCGGGAAAACATAGAATCAAGTCAGCAGTGGGAAATATTTCAGAACTTAGAGCGGTAAATACGTTTACTGGCAGCAAACGCGCAACTCAACAACTTTCAGGTCGCCTAACATATGAAGGATGGATAGCAACTTTATTTATTTGTGTTTTCAAAACAGTTTGAATGGAACAAATGAGCCTTATGAGCGTTGGTGCTCGCGAGCACTTTTCTACTTGCATGACACGAGCACTTTTCGACCTACATGACACAAGCATTTTTCTACTTGCATGACGCGAGCACTTTTCTACTTGCATTACGTGAGCACTTTTCTACCTACTTGACGGAAGCACTTTTCTACTTGCATGACGGGAGCACTTTTCTACTTGCATGACGCGAGAACCAAATGTTATTAAAGGAGCACCGTAGTACTCATGAGCACCAGGTTAAGAACGCCGGTCACAAACTATAATCGCAATAGTATGATCGGGTGAATTATCTAATTGCGTTTGACAATACATTTCTTCTCCAAATTGCTGCCTTTTGAACATGTCTGACTATCTTTTACAACTCTTAATACACCATAGTATAATTCATCTCTCTTTCCTTCTTGGATATTCTGAATGATTCTTTATTAAACTTATCCCTGACCAGACTATCAACTTTATTAACAGACATCTCAAGTTCCACAGAGCGTTCTCCTACGGCATGGATATTTCCATTAGCATGGACTTGCAATACGATAATTGCATTTTCTTCTTTCGGTATCTTATTGTTTGATATCATGTACTTCTGAACGCTTAGTCAATACCCTCGTGTCACACGCATATAAAAATATAAATATAAATATATATAAATATATGGAAGAGGCGTGTTAAAATGTAACCGGGCTAAACTGCTGCAAGTGAACATACGTACGATGTGTATGATGACGTGACTTCTGGTGTAACCGACACATAACGACCATCATCATGTAGCATGTCCTTTGTAGAACGTCGCTCCCATCACAGTCTGTCTGAAAGAAACTCGTTCCCTTGCCAAAACACCAGCTTCCGCCACTGTCATACTCAGGCACTCCTGGATATCTTGGTGCCATCGTCTTCTTGGTCTACCCCTTCCTCTTTTGCATGGCACCATACCTTCCATCACCGTCCTCTCAAGACCGTTGTGTCTCTTGATGTGACCAAAGTATTTGTATTTTCTAGCCAAAGTGGAATTGATAAACCAGTTCTCCTCTATGCTCAACTCTTGCCGAATGTCTACATTTGTTCTTTTCTCTGTCCAAGGTATTCTGAGTATCTTTCTGTAACATTTTGACTCGAAGGATTCGATTCTTTGTCTAGAAGCTTTGGTAATCGTCCATCCGTCACAGCCATAAGCTGCCAAAGGAAAACTCAGACTCTCAAGACTTTTACTTTTATCGTTTTGTTGGTGCCCTGCCATAATTTCTTCAGGCTGTTCAGTCTCTGCATTGCCATAGCTAGTCTTCTTCTGATTTCTTTCGAGCAGTCACCATTTTTGTCGATTCTGGAGCCCATATATTCAAAATGTGTAACCTGCTATATTTCCTCACCACCCACTGTAAATTTATGCTGACATTGTTTTTTATCGGTGGTCATTATCTTTGTTTTGTTTATGTTTATGAACAGATTTTGATCTTTACTATGTCCATTAACGGCTGAAAGTAGCTGATCTAGCCCTTCCGAACTTCTTGATAGTATCACTGTGTCATATGCGTATCGTAACTTTGGAATCTCGTACCCCCCAATCGTTAATGGGTCGAAACATTCAATGTTCTCATCTTCTCGAACATTTCTCATTATACATTCCGCATATATGTTGTACAGATAAGGTGAGAGGATACATCCCTATCGGATTCCCTTTTGTACTGCAAACCAATCTGATGTTTGCCCAGATACTCGGACAGCGGCTTGTTGATCTTGGTATAATGTTTCAATGAGATGGACTATATGCAAAGGAAACCCCATTTCCTTCATGATTCACCACATATTTTGATGTTTTACCGTGTCGAAGGCCATGATATAATCAATGAAACATGTGTACAGATCTATATTAAAATCTCTACATTTTTCATAGATATTCCTTAAATTGAATATGTGGTCACGGGTCCCTCTGTCTTTCCTAAAACCTGCCTGGATTACGTGAATTTCAGATTCAAACCTTTTCTTTATCCTTTTTAATAGGATTCGCAAGAGTATCTTGCTAGCAAGGCTGATCAGTGCGATAGTTCGGTAGTTCGTGCACAGCTTCAGGTTGCCTTTTTTGGGGAGAGGAATATAAATTGATTTCTTCCATGCTTCTGGCCACTCTGCACTGTGCCATATCTGTTTACACAGCTTGTGATAGACTCGAGCACATGCCTCTCCTCCTGCTTGTATTAGCTCTGCTGGGATATCATGGCATCCTGGGGTCTTTCCCTTTTTCAGGCTTTTAATTGCAGAGCGTACGTCTTCCAATGTTGGTTCAGGTTCTTTCTCATCCTTTGGTAGGATTGTAACTGAGCGCTTTGTGCTGTCTCCATACATGGTTCTGCAGTACTTTCTCCATCTATTCAGTATGTCTTTGGTTTCTGTTAATGTGTTATCCTCTTCGTCATTTATGACATGTGGAACCGGACGGAATTCCCTTGTCAGTGTTTTTATTGCTTTGAATGCATCTCTTTCTTTGCCTTGTTGTTGCAGGTTTTCAATATCCTTACATGTTTCTACTATGTATCTTCTTTTATCTTTTCTTATTTCTCTTGCGCATTTTTATATGCTGTGTTGGTCCCCTTACTTCCCATTTTTTTAATTGTTGCCTTTCTGCAATGAGTTTCTTTGTTTCTTCTGTTATATAGCTCTGTGTCTTGTGCAATATCTTTGGAATCATTTCTTTTGCTGTCGAGATCAAAATCTCCCTTGCGTACGATGTCAACTCCTCAGATGTCATCTCTTCCTGTATAGCAAGCAACGCCTCAAATTTGTTTTCTACTTTGATGTTGTATTCAGTAGGTATTGCTGATACATCGAAGCGTATTGGTTGGCAACCTTTGTTGATCCTGCGCAGTCTTGTTTGGAAAACTGCAAACAGTAATTCGTGGTCCGTATCGCAGTCTGCTCCTGGTAGTGTTTTTGTCGCCAGCACATTTGATCTCCATCTTTGTTGCACTAGGATGTAGTCTATTTGGTTTCTGCTGTTGCCATCAGGGGAGGTCCACGTGTACAGTCTTCGTGGATGCTGTTTGAAGAAGGTGTTGGCAATGGAGAGGTTATGTTCCGTGCAGAATTCAACCAGTCTTTCTCCTCGCTCATTTCTGTGTCTCAGACCAAAAGGTCCTCGAACACTTCTCTGCTCTTCGGCTCTTTCCTCTCCGACTAACGACCATCAAGTTTGCAAAATTTAATTATCCTCCAACTCATGAGAAAACCGCTGAAAACGTGTGTGTGATACGTAATCCGTTGACAGTTGATCGGCGAGCGGCGATTCGGTTTGTAACAGCTGGAGGATGTCACCAGTTCACATTTATCCCAGACGGTGTATGGTGACAAAAGTGTGTCAAAGACACAATTGAAGAACGGGACAACGATGTTTTTGAAGAAGAACGTGAGTTAACGCAACGATATGCGCCTGACCTGGTCTCGGAATATTGCTCGTTAACTCACGTCGGAGGATCATTAAATTTGGCAAACGTGACGGACGGTATGTGCTGTTTGCACCAGAAGTGACGTCATCATGTGCATCGTACGTATGTTCACGTGTTGCAGTTTGGTCCGGTTTCACTCGAACACGCCTCGTGTGTGTGTATGTGTGTGTGTGTATATATATATATATATTCAAGGGACAGTTATTCAGTAACAACGACTCAGTTAATAACATTTTTACAAAAGGGCGGAACATAAATTATGTTTGAAATATTTGTCGACATAAGACTCCGTGTATGGAAACACACTTTGACCACCTGTCAACTAATTTGTAGATGTTCTTTAGAAAAAAAAGTCTTCTGATGTGACCCTTAATCAATTTTGCATTACCTTTTGTTATCTGCAAATTTCTGACCTAGCAACTGATCTTTCTAGGGCCCAAACAAGAGTCTTTTGGCGCCAAGTCCGGATTGTATACTGGATATTTTAAGACCTTCACATTCAAAGCAACTTCGGGCACGAACTATATTCACTGAGTAAAGCATTAGTTCACATTTCACCCCTTTCCTGGAAATGCACCAATATAAGGCCATTAACTTCCCAAAAGATGGTCGTCACGACGTTGCCAATGGAATTCCAGTTTTTTGAATTTTTCCTTAGCTGGAGACAACGGGTGCTTTCATTATACCGACTATCTCGTGGTCTGTCTCTTACTCTCTTGTTCGCAATGGTGTACCCATGACTCGCCTCCTGTCACAATATGATGGAGAAAAACAGCGCCTTCACAAGCATGACAGTCCAAATCTTCCATACAAATCGTCTGTCGTGCACGTTTTGGATCATCGGGTAGCTGCATTGGAACCAATCTGCTATATACTTTTCTGTAACCGTGGTCATCATGTACAATTTTCTTCTCAGCACTTTGACTCATGTTGAAATCTACGGCTATTTCATAAATAGTGACTCTCCTTTTGTTACGGACACGTTGGTCGATGTGCTGTTTCAATGCATCAGTTGACAAGTTTGTCGGTTTCACAGGCCATTGTTCATAAGTGACGTTTGGTCTTCCGTTTTGAAATCTTTCTGCGCATTCATACACTGACTCAAACAACTGTCTTCACACTGAACCTTCTGTAGATTTCAGGTTGTACATCCTCTGACCACAAAAAAAACCCACAAAAAAACAAACAAAAAAGAAACGAATTACTCCTAGTTGTTATTTCATGATACAACCAGACAGTGGAGCGACCATATCGTACGCAATAGTGCATACTGCTTGATCGTCACAATCCATTAAAATAATATTGCTAAAGATGATCTATTGTACATACTTCTCCACCGTGCACTTCTTAATAAAACTGATGCTAATTAATGTATATCTATATATATATATATATATATATATATATATATGTATATATATATATATATGTGTGTGTGTGTATGTGTGTATATATATATATATATATATATATATATATATATATATATATATATATATATATATATATACATACATACATATATATATTTATATTTATATATTGTAACAGAGTTACAAGGGTCCAACGAGCAAACGTCAGGGTTGCTCTGAAAATACCGTTCCTAGTACCCACACATAACTTGAGAACCCTGCTCGAGAAGTTTAGTTCATTCAACTTGGCATTGTCCTTAATTTCCAAACAATGCAGTTTAAAACGGTCTAGCCAAAATGTTTTTTTCCCACGATTCTACAGGAAATTCCACGATATATAGGTCATCCAGTAGTTTAAAAAACAAGGGAGCCTTTCTCTGTGACACGCCAGTTCAAATAACTTTTAAGGGAAATAAACTCAAGACAGTAGAAGTCATTGACCAAAGCGGGGAGCTTAGCATACGTGGGGGGAGACAGATCAGGGGGAGAGATCAGAAGCAACAGAGAAGAGAATTCTACCGTGCAGTTTAGTAGGTAGCTTATTAGACAAGAACACGTAGATAGATACAACTACAAGCCAGCGAGTGAACAGAATAGAGAGATAGAATTAGATGCCGCCAAAGAAGGCCAACAGTGAAAGGCAACGAGAGATCACGCACGTGTAAGAATCTGTCTGTGTGTGATGTTCTGTTCGAGTCGTCGCTAACACCTGTATCTCATGACCCGACTTCATTCTTGTCAGAGGGAGACGTGTTGCTTCAACACAAAGCTGTCGTCCTGAACAATATGTCGGGACTCATGTGGCCTCGTCCTGACAAACACAGTAACGGAATCACTGTCATCCGTCATAGGCACGTGCACATCTGCAGTCGCCGACTTCCTGACGTTAACAAGAGGTTCAGTGGGCATCTGCCTTACGTTGAGACAAAACAGCCTCAGTAGACATCCACGTTGTCTAAAATGAGAGGTAGAGCATAAGGCATCAGACGAGCGAAGACAGAGATATGAGGACTGAGAATAAGTAGATAGACATCATTATATCAAAGCACAGAGAAAGACGGTAAATAGAACAATTGCTAGATTCCCACCGTGCTAATTGCACGAACCTCTTGAAAGTAATTATAGTCAGTTAGAGAAGTGTGATAACAAACTTCTTATCAGGTCGGGTCTGGTCAGGTCATCCCGTAACCGATGAGGTCGATGGGGCACACATGAAAACATTCTCACCTTATACGCCACCCTTCTCTGTCAGTGGCCGCTACCTGTGCCTCTTCTTGTCGGAGATTGGTCTATTCTTTTATGTTGTCCTCCAACCTCTTTTTGGGCCGGCCTCTTCGACGTCTGCCTTGCAGCTTTCCGTATTTGCAAGACCATTTGATCGTGATATGTGACCGTACCAAACGAGTTTCCTTCTTTTGACATTTGCCACGAGGTCTTCAAAAGGCCCTATTGCTGTTGTAATTCTATCCCGTATTTCCTGATTTGTAACTCGATCTTTGTACGTGACGTTTAAAAGTTTTCGGAAACATCTCATCTCCAAGGCCTACGCTGAATATCAGCTTAACTGTCAATGTCTCAGAGGCATATAGGAATATTGACAGGATCAGAGTACGCATTTATCTTATTTTCTTGAGAGACAATAACCTTATTTAATAATAGAAGAACAATATAATACGATTAACCAGTCTAGTGCATTGATATAATGTGTATGATGTTGGTGAAATTAGATTCCTTGTTTTGATTTTATCAAATGAAATGTTATTGGATTAATTAAAGTGTGAGTTAAGGAGTGATAGTGGTAAGGAAGAAAGATAGTAAATAAAGTGATACAATAACGTTAGACTTACTACATATTAGATTACGTGAACTAGTATAGGACTAACTTCAACCCTGTTATATGGTATATATATATATATATATATATATATATATATATATATATATATATATATATAATATATACAAACAAATATATATATATATATACATATATATATATATACATATATGTTATTATTTATATACACATTCACACACATATATGTATACGTTACACTTCGGATATTTTGGGGAGCCACGAGACGTGAACACATATTACACACACGCTTACGTTGTCACAATAACATTTTGTTACACAAACGTTATATCAATATTATGGAAAGTGTCTGGCCAAGCGGTTGCGAGCTTCGTTTACAAGCCTAACGTACCAAATTTAATCACGTCATGCTTAGCTTGACAGACCGGACATGTCGTGAGTTTTCTCGTGATATTAAACATTGTCCAGGTCAACCGAGGTTTCCATGGGTGCAAAACAGAGTCAGGGAACAATTTCATAGCTCGGATTGGTGCAATATGAGTTCCTTTTCCATCGTTGGTACTACCAGCAATGTAAGGAACTGAGTACATGAGGGGATGCCCATGTATAATGACCACCTTTCTATGTGACATTCACAATTTCATTATTTACGAATCGTTTTCAAATTAAACGGATCTAACTGCACCAAGTGAATAGACGTATAATGCGCATGATGACGTCACTTCTAATGCAAACAACAAATAATAACTGTCAAGTTTGCAAAATTTAATTATCCTCCCAGTCATAGCTTTCACAGCAGACCCTTGCAAACATGGCGTGTGTGAATCTAGAATCCGCCCAGAGTTAATCAGCATGCGGTGTTTCGGTTTCTAACAGCTGAAGGATGTCGACCAGTTGACATTCATCGCAGAATGCAGGCAGTGTATGGTGACAAAAGTGTGGCGAATGTAAACTCTGGCGACGGTCTACCCGAATTGCAGCATTATTTTAGGTAATGACATTTTCTGACGCAACAATATGCGCCTGACCTGGTCTCGGAAGATCTTTCGTTAACTCACGTACTTCTTCAAACATCGTTGTCCAGTTTCTCACTTTTGTCTTCGACACACTTTTGTCCACATACACTGCCTGCATTCTGCGATGAATGTTAACTGGTTGACATCCTTCAGCTATTAGAAACCGAATCACTCTTGCTGATCAACCCTGGACGGATTCAGTATCACACCAGCCATGTTTTCAACGGTCTGCTGGGGAAACTATGAGTCGGATGATAACGGAATTTTACAAACTTGACAGTTTGGTATGTGCTGCTTACATCATACGTGACGTCATCAAGTGCATCGTACGTATGTTCACTTTGTGCAGTTAGGTCCGGTTTTGAACACGCCTCGTATATATTAAGCGGCTTATTAGTGCAGTGATAGATTAGTTGTTATGGCAAGTGTCAGCGGTGTAGCTTCCGCTACGTCAGTTTCATTCTACTCAGCTGCAAATGGGTACCTGGTTGAACGCTAGGGCCGGATAAAATCAACGAGGAAAGGAACTGGGCCACTACACCTCTTAATGTTGTGACGTAGTACAATGAAGGCTCTGACACTTTATTTCCACTTGCTATGAGACTATCTTTAATTTAATAATATGCACATTTAGTTATATATGCCCGCAATATTGTTTATCAATGTATGCAGTTTTGAAACTATTTATTCCCGTTTCAATAATCATAAAGGACAAATTAATATACGAAATATTGTCTAAGTCCTGAATAATAATTCGTTTTAATACCTAGCATTTACCTGAATAAATTATGGTTTTCAGTCTGTAAATAATTTCTTCTTCTTCTTTGCATTCGGTTTCGTATGTTCGTTTTATGCCCCCAGATGGGCTGCCCCCATGAAGTGACACGTCAGTCGCAGGTCCTCAATGGTTCCCCACAGTTTGTCTTGTTAGTTTCTCTCCTCGGGCCGGGTCTTCTCACGGGAGTCTTGGTGCAGTGGACATGTTTGCAGGATGTGTTCTGGAGTCTGGGGTCCTCTCTGACATGTACGTTGATCAGTCTGTGCTGCTTTCATTTCATGCATGTGTGCATTTAGTCTGCAATGACCTGTTCTGAGGCGGAAACATTGTGGTATACTGTTTCCTATTCAGTCTATTGATTGGGCCCTGTGGGTATTTACTGTTTGTTCTCTCTATCCACTCTTGTTTATATATTTTCTTTTAATGTTTGCCTTGACTTCTGGCAGTGACACTGGGTGGGTGAATTGTTCTCTTTGTCTTCCCTTCCTGGCTAGCCTGTCCGCCCATTCATTCCCATGTATGCCGCAGTGAGCTGGAATCCACTGGATGGGTGATTTTATTGTGGTCTGAGAGTTTGTTTAGCTGGCATATCAGTTCCCTTCCCATATCATTTCGTGGTTTCTCTGTGTGGCTTGCAACATTTCTATAAAAATAATTATAAAAGGATCTTTTTGATTTCGCTTTTATTTGTATTGTAATACAACAACAACAACAACAACAACAACAATAGCAACAACTCTTTCAAGATATATTAGAAAGCTTCATATTATATATCAAAGAGCCACGTGTGGCTCTAGCCGCTGGCTATATTGAATTCGCAGCGTGAAAATGTCCTGCTCGACAAAAAATGCTAACATACTGACGTATCGGACAACAAAAGTATCTTTCCATATCTTGTGGATGCTGACATCAAAGATAAAACAATTTTCTTTTTTGTTGTTGTTGTTGTTGCATTCCCACTCTTACTTTGTTTCTTACATAAATATTTTGTTATATACTAGAGAGTGACTAACATATTTTTCAATTTCTTACACTTATACACTCCGAAATATTGTGGACTGCAAGGTACAAGTATTTCTGAAATGCAAAGCTGCTGACAGAACTATAAATTTAAGAAAAATGTGTAATAGAGAAATCGCTTAAATGTAACCATGGCAATAGTTCAAGACCATTCATCGGCTCCAAAGTACTGTAAGAAAATGTGCAAGCCAGTATATCAGCACTACGGAATTAATAAGTTAACTTTCTCTCTCTCTCTCTCTCTCTCTCTCTCTCTCTCTCTCTCTCCCTCTCTCTCTTCACCCTTTGCGCCTTGACTTTCTGACGTTTTCTCATCATGATAAGACCTTTTCATTATCCATGATATGGGCAACTTCGCTAGAATTGAGAAGCCTGGTTGGTTAGCCATGGCAAGAAATGTTTGACTAGCGATGGGTAAGGCTGGATAGCTTTTGTGATTACTTTCTGTGTGTCTTGAGAGCTTATTACACACATCAGACGAAAGTAGTGGCTTCTTTAACGCAGTATATCAAACAGGAGCGGGTGACTTGACTGTTACAACAGAGGTGTCTTGACCAAATGGATACGAATTCAAACCTGAAGAAAAACATGTTTTGTTTCCTTTAGGGTAACATGAAAACCTAGTCATCCAACTACGTGGCGACTGCAAGTACAATTGGGCACAGTTTTAAATCCCCCCTAGCAGACACTTACCGTGGGAACAAATGATGTAACTTAATTCTTATATGAGAAGAGCAAATAGGGTTAGAGCACCTTAAGATAACGGACAAAGCTCTGCGAAATAGGGGTAGGCTGACAAAGGCAGAAACTGCTAAGAGTGTATGAACATAACATGGAAAAAGGAGGTTGGCTATTTTTTTTTACATGAAGAAAATCGAAAATGTTTATTTGTATCATTTGAAAACTTGTGCATGCACCGGTTTCATCTAGCATTGCACAAGTTTTGTTTGCTTCAGGAAACACTTTTTTTGATGGTATTGTTGTATTTATTTTCAAATTAATTCCAAGTATCAACAAACGGTTTAAACTTTTGGCAAAGATGGAGGCTTTCCTAGTAACTCAAAACAACCAATGAAAATATTTTGTTCTGGCATTTTCTTCTCTGGATATCTGGGGATATAAATTACTATCCACCGAATTCCTTGGGAAGGCATACTCACTTCTAGTCAGGGAAAATATACTTTTCAGACATGTTAGTCAGGATCAGGCAAACCATACTAGACAAGACTTTCACTTGGCTTCCTCGTAGCCCTTCTTTGAAACTGTTTTTTTTTATGGCAGCCTGGTCAACAAGATGAGAGATCAACGTGACCGCCTTAGTAGTGAGCGACACACATATGAAGCCAAGCGCATATCACAACCACTTGGAGGATCCCAGGACACCTTCATCAGCACGCTCGGAATGTGAGGAAAGCTACAAAGACCTGCCACTTAACGTCCTATCTAGGGCCTACAAAAGAGTAACCCTACTCATTGGGTGCATTCAACAACAAGAAGAACAACCGAATGCCTTATATGGAGCTACTTGGATTTCTTTGTTCAGAGATTACATTTCTGGCTCAAACGGTAATGATTCACGGAAAGAAGAAACCTGAACGAATACATTGATGTATAAATCGTAGGGCTGTAAGCATGGCTGCTATATGGATATACGACTCAAATATTGATGAAGTATACCTTTAGAATAATACCCCCATTACATGCTGAATTCAAAGTCAAAATACTTTGCTTTACAAGCTTACTTTACAATACATATTTGTATATTTTGATTCATGAAATGTTCATTTATCAAAAAATAGGCACATCCCTTATTTGATATTTTTGTAGATTTTTATAACATTATCAACCCGCACCTCCGCTTAATAAACTTAATATCGGGTAATGAAGCTCTAGGATCAGTAATCGCATACATTAATCGGCACGAATCGCTGTGATTGTACTACTACGAACTATCTAATGCAAATTACATCTGACGTGACGCAAGAAGTTTCTTACGCCTCCACCAACACAAATCCAGCAATCATTTGCTACAATTATTCTACTTTCTAAGTATCCGTCTGACCGCATAGGTTCTGGTGACTCAAGGACGGATCTTTGTCAGATCATTAAGACAGCCATTCCAGTCAGTCGGATTTTGTTGTCTCAAAAATTAGTCACGTGACGAAAGAAATATTCGATTTTCTCTAGAGTTTGTAGGAACTAACTATCTCCATTTCCCGTCTGTCTTACCGACTCTATTCAGCTCTTGGCCAGCCCTTCTTTCCTTCTGTTCACAAACTGTATAGCAGTTGTCTTTATTTATTTTGTGATTAATTGAGTTCTGGTAATTTCGTATTTGTATGTATCCATGACTAAGGTCACGAATGGTAGGCCGGGGTCTTTGTGTATGGTAAGAATAGTACCACTGCACTACAAAGAGCATGTCGTTAGAGGCGACCGTGTGACATGATATACCACTGGGCATATTTAGGTGGTTTGTTAAGAACAACATGGATGGCGCCTAACAGGATGCGGGTCTACTTTGCTCAAGTGTTTGTTGATTCTATTAAGATGGACTCGCACATCGGTAAACCAACTTTGGTAGCACTTGTCCCAATGCAGCAAAGCAATAAACTGCTCAAGCCTAGTTCGCTAAGTAGGAAATCCTCCTGACTACATCCAGCTCCCGCCATAACTGGGACCTGTATAGGGACATCTGTCCCCCTACAAGTACAGGTAGACTAAAAGTAAGACTAAGACCTTGTCGCTGTAAAGTGGGATTCGTTTGTTTTTGTCCCTGTGTGGTATATGAGCAATATTGTATATATTTTTTCGACTGCTCTCATATTAATAAGCCGAGCAAGGTAAGGTTTGACAATGTAAAAACACTTTAAAAAACTATCTTTATAGAGCTTTCCCACTGTTACCGCACACCAGAATGATCTTTTGATCTGGTAAATATAGGTCGCATGCCCCAGGAATAAACACGTAGTACATCGCCTTGATTTTCGTTTTATCTCAGATTACAAAATAATGAACTGTCTCTTAATATTTGTATTCTGTATGGGTATATATGTTTCAGGTGAAAACGGTCATGTTGCTCAACCCTATCCCTAGTATGGTTGTACCTCTACTTTCGACGCGCAGGGTTTCGTCTCTTAACTATTTTGATGATTGTAATTTGAAAGTACTTTACCTTAATTTCATTACCGTTTCCGATTTTCATAATCGCCGCGCCATCCTGTTTCTTGGGTCCTTCAATCTTTCAAAAGGGGTCGTTCAGTGAGAACTGTTTTTTTTGTGTGTGGTCCTAATCGATTCTCTAATATTTGTAATTACAATTTTGAATGCTAATAATTTTGGTGATTAAAATAACAAAACTAGTCATGCCATTCATAGAATTTCTGTAATTATGTTATATAAAGGATACATTAATGATGAGATGGTTCAGGGGAGTTCAAGTGCCACCTATGCATCAACGGTCAGCTGCAATGGATCTGCAGTGTACTTTATCTCTTGCCGTAATGAATGCAATCTGACAGTACTTTTCCAGTTCTTCTCCTGATGTTATCCACCTAATTATAACGTTGTCTGCATCTTGGGCATGCGCCCTTCCACCCTACCCTCTAGTAAGGTGTTATTCATCATCCTCGCCATGTCCTTTAAAGAACGTTGCTCCATCACAGCTAGGCTGAAATAAACTCTTTCCCTTGCCAAAACTCCAGCCTTCGCCAGTCATACCTAAGCATTCCTGTGTATCTTAGTGCCATCGTCTTCTTGGTCTACCGTCTACCCATGCCTCTTTTGCCTGGCACCATACCTTCCATCACTGTTCTGTCAAGACCGTTGTGTCTCTTGATGTGACCAAAGTATTTCAATATTCTGGCCAAAATGAATATGATAAACCAGTTCTCCTCTATGTTAAACTCTTGCCGAAAGTCTATATTTGTCTTTTTCTCCGTTCAGGTAATTTGATGATCTTTCTGTAACATTTTTGCTGGAAATATTCGATTATTTATCTAGAAGCTTTGGTAATCGTACATGGTTCGCAGCCATGCTGCCACAGGAAAAGCACAGGCTCTCAAGACTTTCACTTTTGTCGTTTTGCTGATGTTCTGCAAGAATTTCTTCAGGCTGTTTAGTCTCTGCATTGTCATGGCGAGGCTTCTACGGATTTCTTCGGAGCAGTCACGATTTTGGTTAATTCTGGAGACCAGATATTCAAAATGCGTGACCTGATATATTTCCTCACCACCTACTGTAGCTTTATGTTGACATCGTGTTTTATCGGTAGTCATTACCTTTGTTTTGTTTATGTTTATAAACAGGTTTTGGTCTGTACAGTGCCCATTTACGACTGACAGTAGCAGCTCTAGCCCTTCTGCACTTTTTGATAGTATCACTGTGTCGTCTGCGTATCGTAACTCTGAAATCTCGAAACCGCCAATCGTAAATGGATTAAAACGTTGTTCTTCTTCTTCTTCTTCTTCTTCTTCGTACGCAGTCAGACAGTAACCATTATTTTTTTCGAAAAAAGCGGCGGTCATCCTGAGGCTGTCGCCACTGCCATAGAGCTTGTCTTGCAGTTCCACTGGTGATGGCCACATCTGCTCTCTCTGATCCTCGTATGTCGGGCAGTTCTGCAGCAGATGTTCAGCGGTCATTTTACCGGTACCGCACGGGCATTCGTCGGTACCACCTATCTTCAATTTGTTGAATAGGTGGTACCTCAGTCTATTGTGGCCAGTGCGAAGTCTGAAGACAACGACCTGCTCTCTTCGGTTCAACTGGTAATAGGCATCGTTTTTGGTGTAACCAGTATTTTCGGTTTCCCATTTGGTCATGTATCTGGCTTTGATAAGCCGTTTTGACTCTTCGTACGTCATACTGGTATCTATTTGTGGTAGTCTTGCACCTTCTTTTGCCAGTCTGTCTGCCTCCTCGTTGCCTTGGATGTTGCAGTGTGATAGGACCCACTGTACCACTACCCTTTTTGGTGCGGACTGCTGGCACAGTTTGCAGAGTGCTGCTCTTAAGTCATTAAGCTCAGTGTTTTTCTGGCTTTTTAGCGCTGTGACTACGGCGAGAGCATCTGTAAGCAGGACTATATGGCTTTCATTTTCTTTGTGTGTCACCATTTCTTCCACTGCCGCCCTCAGTGCCTCTGCCTCTGTTCTGAAATTGCTTGTGTACTTACCAGTAGCGAATGACAGTGTTATTTGTCTGCCATTTGGTACGTTCAGGAATGCTCCTGCCCCTCCGTTCTGCGTAGTGTTTGTTACAGAACCGTCGGTGAATGCATTGGTCCAGTCCATGCTTGGGTAGCTTTTCGATATAAAGCTTAGGGTAGTATCTCTCCTTTCTTTTTCAGTCTGGCAGTTTTTGTTTCCAATACCTGGTATATTTTCTACCACCTCTGGAAATATATCCTGCCTCCAGGTAGGTTTTCGTACAGTAGTGATGGGTTTTGGTGTTGTTAGTGCGTTTATGGGATCTTCGTTCATCTTTGCTTTGGCTATTTCTGCAAAGTTTCTCCGCTTTAGTTTCCCATTTCCCAAATTGTTTAGTCTCTTGTGCATTGGATGGTCAGTCAGTCTTCGGAGTTTCTCTGACTGCAGCTGGGCTCGCAGTCTCTTCTATCGGTCATGTATTGCAGTTTTGTAATCTTTTCAAGTTCTACAATTGGCGTTGACTTCATGCCTCCTGTTATAACTCTCATGGCTTGGTTTTGAAATTTGCTAACTTTATCGAAGTTTGCCTTTGCTGCTGTTGTCCATGCCGCAATGCCATACTCGAGAACTGGTCTCACTCTTCCAGTGTACAGTTTCTTTAGTATGCTTTCGTCTGCTCCCCAGCTTGTGCCAGCAAGTTTCCTCATGATTGCCATTGTTTCTCTGGCTCTCATTCGGTTTCTCTCGATCTGACTTTTCCATGTCATGCGCCGATGAAATGTGACTCCCAGATAGGTTGGGTTGTCGTTTGGCTGCAGAAATTTGCCATTTAAACTTAATTTGGTATTTTGGGGTTTTATTGAAAGCGAGAATATTGTGCATGTGGTTTTCTCCTCGTTTATTTTGACCAGCCATGAGTTCGCCCACTCTTCCAGCGATGTTAGGGCCTGCTGCATCCGATTTCTTGCTATTGTGAGATTCTTTTCAGAGGTCCACATAGCCAGATCGTCTGCAAACATTGAGCTATGGACTCTCCTTGGTATATTCTCTGTAATGTCGTTTATATACACCAGGAAGAGTGTGGGTGACAGTACTCCACCTTGGGGTACTCCCTGCTCGAGTGTCACCTTTTTGCTCATCTGCCCTTGTACTTGGACTCTGGCCGTTCTTTGTTTGAGGTAGTGGTTGATCCACTTGTACATTTTCTCACAAACATCACTTCTTCTTAGCTTGACTCTAAGTCCGTCTTTCCAGACTTTGTCAAATGCCTTTTCCAGATCCACCCAAACAGCTACTGTGTGTTTCTGTGCCTGGTAGGCATCTTCTATTTCATGGGCTATGAGGATGACCTGGTCCTCAGTAGATCTGTGCTGTCTAAAGCCGGCTTGGTGTGGAATTAGTATTCGTTTTTCTTCCAGATGCCACATCAGTCTGGTGTTTATCATCCGTTCCATCAGCTTGCCGACACAGCTCAGTAGGCTGATGGGCCTGTATCCATTTGGGTCTGTTTTGTCCTTTCCTGTTTTTGGTACTGGTACCAGTACTGCGTCTTTCCATGCCTGGGGTACAATTCCCCTTTTCTAGCTTCGGTTCAGGACCGATAGCAGTTTCCTCTTCGCTGTTTGGCACAGCCCCATCAGCATTTCGTTTGTTATCCCGTCTTTTCCGGGAGATTTTCTTTTCTTTAATGTTCTCATAGCCTCTTCCATTTCGCTCATTGTTAATTTGGCCATCATGTGCTCTTCAGGTGCCGTATTGATGTTGTCGTGCCCCTTTAGCTCTTCACTAATGTCTGTATGCCTATCTGCAAGGACCTCGATGTGGTTTGCTCTGGCATAGTGATCGACAAAAGCGTTTGCGGCTTTCTTACCGGTGAGCAAGTTTTCGCCCTGCTTGATGGTAATTTGTTTGTTTGACGGGGTTTCGTCGTTCATGGCTCTGACTAGCTTACATAGCTAGTTCCCTTCTTTGTCCAGGTTTAGGCTTTCCGTTTTATTTTTCCAGCTTTCTCTTGCTGTTTGCTTGAGAGTGTATTTGTATTTCGCCGTGGCGGCTTTGAGGGCGATTTTTTCCTCCATAGATTGTTCTCGCTCTGCCATGTTCCTAGCATTTGTTACTGCATCTTCCGCTTTCTGCAACTCATCATTCCAGTAGGGCTTATAGTTTTTCCTAGGTCCTCTTGGGATGGTTTCAGTGGCGGCTTGCATTATTGCCTTGCTTAGGCTTTCCACCATGGGCTTCATTTTGTTGTTTCGTGTGTTGATGGTTTCACACAGCCCATCTGTCAGGATTGCAAATCTGTCCCAGTCGGCTCGTTTGTAATTCCAACGTGGGAGCGGTTTTGTTTCCTGTGGGCCTACTTCCATATCAATGTCTAGCCTGATCGGCCTGTGGTCGCTACCTGCCAGTTAGTTTAGCACCTGGCGGTCTATTTTATGGTGTATGTCCTGTGTGGAGAAGGCCAAATCTGGAGTCGAGGTGGTACGCCATGTTCTAGAATAGAAACTAGGGCTATCCTCCGGTCTATTGATTAGGGAGAGATTTGTATCTATCTCCAAATCTTCCACTTCGTCACCTCTGCTGTCTGTGTCAGAGTATCCCCCTCTCTCCGAGTGGCTGTTGAAATCTCCAACTACTATGCAGTTGGAGTCTCTGACCTCCATACTCGAGAGCGATAGGTCTCTATTTGGTGGTCCGTACAGATTCAAAATGCGGAGCTTCGTCTCTTGAGCCATTATGTCAACTCCTACAATTTCTGCTTGTCCGGTGTGACTGACAGGTACCGCGCTACTCGGTATTCAGTTTCGGGTCAGTATCAGGACCCCTCCTTTGTGGCCTTCTCTATCGAGACGGAAGGTCTGGTATCCTCTGATTGAGAATTTATGATTATTGTTGAGGTGCGATTCCCGGATACATGCCACGTCAATCTTACCTTCATGCAAGTGATGTGTTAGGGAAAGTTTTTTGTTAATGACTTCCTCCGTATTTCACTATAGTATTTTGAGGGTCTTGAGTTTTTGGTCAATAAAAGTTGCCCCATAGCCATGTGCCTTGTCTCCACGAGACATGGGTGGGTGACCACCAGTAGTCAAGGGTAGGCCCCTTCGAGGCGTGAGGCCCGGCACTATCGCTGCCTGGCGGGACTCTGCAGGATGAGCGCCATACGTTTTTCTGGTCGGTTGTACTGTCATCATACTGCGATTTACGTTGCACTGTTTTGTTAGGCTTGCGGCCCCGTGCATCCGATTTCAACAGGCGTTTCTGTAGGGATGCCCTCCTTAGCCTTTGGCTGTCCCCAGCCTATCTGCAAGGCAGCAGTTGTTTATGATCAGAGTTGTCTCTCTTATGGAAGTTGATTGAAACGTTCAATGTTGTCGTCTTCTCTAACGTTTTTCATTTTACATTCTGCATAGATATTATATAGATAAAGTAAGAGGATACATCCCTGTTTTTCTCCTTTTTGGACTACGATCCAATCTGATGTTTGCCCAGATACTCGGACAGACGCTTTTTTCTTGATACAATGTTTCAGTGCGATTGATAATGTGTACAAGGAAACCCATTTATTTCATGATGTTCCACAGATTCTGATGCCCTAGCGCATCGAAGACCTTGTTGTAATCAATGAAACACGTGAACGTGTCTCCATTTAACTCTCCATTTTTCGCAGATATTCCTCACATTGAATCTGTGATCGTGGTCCAGCTGTCTTTTCTAAACCTGCTTGGACTTCATCAATTTCAAATTCAAAATCGTTCTGTATCTTTTTCTTAATGCTCTTATTATATGGCCAAAATATCTAACCTGTCTAACTTGATTTCGGTCATACATGTCCTGTTCGCATCCAACTTGGTTAATGCCTCCACGTTTGTGTTTTCTCTTTCCAAGAAATGCAACACAATCTTCTATTTACCTACATTTCAATCCTCCGATACTTTTTCTTAACTTGTTCAGTGTCCATGTGTCTGTGCCATAAACTTCTGACGAGTATACATAACACCTGACAATTCATATTTTCATTTTATGATCTATTTGTTTGGATGTCAGTATGTGTCGCATGTTGCCGAACACCATTTTAGTAATACCTATTGTTTTTATGATTTCTTTTTCACAGCACCTGTTTTCCGTTTTTACATGACCTTTATAGGAAAAACTTTGTATTTGTTTCAGTAGTTGATCTTTTATTTGTATGTACATATGTACGGTTTCTTGTTACTATTACCACATATTAAAGTTCTTGTCTTTACACGTATGTCAAATCCACAATCTTGACTTATTTTGTATATTGTTTGTCACACGCTTCTGTAATTCATGCTCACTATTTATTCCATCAAAGTTGTCCCATCCGCGAATCAAAGGCTATTAATTACTACCCCTCCCAATTGCAAGCTCTGGCATTCCTGCTATCTGTCGAAATATTTGTTTTGTATAGATATTAAATAAGCAATGTACTAATATACATCCTTTTTCTGTTGACGTTGCTTGGATACGAAGAATTGAAAATTAGAAGAACCCAAGAAAGGGGAAATGCAATCCAAGACAAATCAATGACGTGTTTTACGTTATCTCTACACAAACACAGAACAAAAAAGCAGGCATGGAGATAAAGCTATTTGAACGGTTTCAGTTTTGTCCATCCACTTGCCTTGTCAGCAGTTGCAGGTAGATGTAAGGTTTTATTCTGTAGTATTATGGACACTATTTCTCCAATAACTTTTGTATTAAATTGAAATTGTAAGGGTAATGTTCAGATCCATGTTCTTTTGTAAATGGATGCATGGATAATGTGGTCTGATTGCAGTGTCACAATGGGGCTAAACCAATTTATTATTTTTTGCTTGATGTACTGTAGGCAGGGAATTGTTCCAACTTTCTCCTGAATACTTATATCTATGATTATGTCTCTTTTGTATTTATTAGTGACCTTTCACAGGAAGCGCATTTTGCAGGTGACTAACTTTCGTTTCGTGGGCCAGATTCAATACACATGCCTGGTTTGCTCTCTAAACTCCAGTCTCTATCTCTCTATCGAGTCTGCCTTTCACAGTAAAAAGTTCCCAAATTCCTATATTTTTGTACTTGTTTTATTTTGTTTTCAATCACAGGCATATCAAGTGTGGTATGCTTTCTACCTATTTTTTTTGTCTCTGTTTTTGATGTGATGATAATCATGTCGTATTTTTAACAGTTTAAGTAGAGCGAGTGAATATGACGTTGAAGGTTATGTTGAGGTGGATCAAATATTGGTCTTCTGTATACAGTAATTCACAACAACTCACATTATTCGATAATAAAATACTAACAACTTGAATAGTGTAAAGCTCATGTCTCTAGGGCACAAGACATACATCTTAACTTCTCGCTAAATATCTCCTTTATTTATTTAATAATCTACATAAATGTCTGATTCCTAGCGCAGATTCAATGACGTTACGTAGTTCACAAATGACGAGCATCTGGGAAATAAACAAACATGGATCGTCAGTTGTCCGTGTGTTGTTAAGGCTTAAAAGGGGAGCAAAGATTATCAGACTGTAACCTGCCACGCATATCATAAGAAAAAACTACAGAGGGTACGGCATGGGACCGATTATTGAGTCCTGTATAAAAATGTGAAACAAAAGATATAGCAACAAAAAAATGCATCTATACCAAATGGTAGAAGCGGAGCTTCTAAATCTATGGATACAAGTTTATCTTTTCTAACTTTAAGTAAAGTTGTGTGCATATTTCTACAGCTCGGTAAACTCAAGCATGATGTCACCTAGTAATTGATGCCGCTCATGGTTGCGAGAGGCAATTGCTCCTTTAATCTCCATAACTTGTACTGTAATACTGGTGTCCACCTATGCCAGGTTTTCAAATGTCGTATAAACTAATATCTGTCTTTTGCCATTAATGACCAAGCCGGACCAATGTCTCGTCAAAGGCCATCTCGCCATCTCATTTGTGGATGTCCAGATCGACGATTATAGGCGTAGGGCCACCATAACGTCACTTGACGTGTCTATACGCGTACCAAGCAGGTTGTCCACCTATACTTTCATATATATACTTATAGCTATAACAATAACTAATACGCAACATCTTAATTGAGTGCCATGTTGAGTTGCTTTGACGATACATTCCATGTACACGAATATGTTCCATCAGTATTACATCCCGGTGTGGGGTCGCTTCAGCTTATAGGTAAGACGTTTCATCTTAAAAAGAGAAGGAGAGAAACTGCGCGTGTTCGAAATATAATTGTAAATACATTGTATATAAACATCGAATAAGAGCAAGTGGTTAGACATGTTAGAGAATAAAATGTATATTGTTACAAACTTTCACACACAGCAAAACCTTTACAAACAGCCAAACAACTCACAAGAATAGCAAACAAATAAAACTTGTCTGAACAGATATGCCTAGAGAAACACAAGGAGAGAGGTCTATAGCCATATGGTAAGCACCAAACCAAATGACAGTATGAATGAACTCACAAGGAAGGATTAGAGCACCATTTTCGTCTGAGAACCCAACACATTCCACTTAACAAGCACCTAAATATAATTCAAGAACAACACACTCCTGAGTGTCAGCTATGTTCTCACCCATATGAAATAGTTGATCACAATCTCTTTGAATGCGCAGCGCTCAACGATTTATGAAATTCGCTCCTTCTTCCGAGGCCAAATAAGTGGGACACTTTGTATGGCACTAGATAACAACTGATAAATACGTGCAGATAACATTACATGGCATTGTGCCGAAAGTCGAGAGCCTACATCAAGACCAAGTGTAGGCAGTCCCTCCACTCCGTACAGAAACAACCAACAAATCACCTGTGTGTCAGCACATTTGATTGCACGGGCATACACAATATACCTCAAAAACCCCGAATGACATAGGAAAAGTAACACAGTAAAGTTCCTTTACGCTTTTTGTCTTTTACATCCACTTTGTCGTGCATTTCAATACATTTTCTCTTTGTGTTCCTCTTTCTCTTTTGTCTTTGTAAGTCCTTGTTACCACAAAGTTCCCTAGCGCTCCTTCTTGAATATTTGTCGAATATTTAACTTAACTTAACGTCTTTATTCTGGGTTAGACGACTCTACATAGTATGTATACATCCAGTTTCTTTTAATGTGGTTTAATAGACTCAACACTAGAGCTAGATAGACCTGCAACCAGTTAGACGCCATCTCTAGCTGCTCTTAACAAACCACCTGGGAAAAGGTGCAAATAACGTTTGGGTAAATAATTAGGTACAATTTAAATTGTGTCCGGATAGAGGCCTGAGTCTACTCTTTTCGACATTAAACTGCCAAAGGGATTTTAACGTGCTCGCCACTGCACACGGTAGTTCGATCTCCATACCTAGAAATTTTCACCAATAATTCTAGCATGCCTCCTTTTTATTTTAGGAACAGTATGATTGGATTCAGGATTCTATCAAAGTTGTTTAGCGTGAACCAAATACAGTGCTGATCCTACCATCCGACATCTGAAGTAACGGGCAAATGCTGATAAGGATATCATATTCAATTAATGGAACATTCCACATTCGTATCAGCAAACACACGATTACAAGGAAAACTGTCATTCTGACAAACTATATAAGTGGTGTTCTCCAAGCCTTCTAATGTCTCAAACAAGATAAGACTCTCACACAGAATAAAATATAACATCGGGTTAATGTACCCCGCTCTTCCGCCCGCTCCCCCACAAAACAGATATAGTCATACAGTGGATTCCAACCCACTGTGTTGTTTTTGTTATTTGTGAATACGCACTATGAGTAGGTTACTCTTGTGTGCGCCCTAAAAAGGTCGTTAAGTGGCGGGTTATAGTAGCTTTTCACACATCTCGAGCGTGCTGATAAAGGTGGTCCGGGGTCATATGCTTGGACCGAGGTTGTGCTATGATTGGCTTCATCTGCGTGTTGCTCACTACTATTGGGATCACGTCGTACCTTACCTCGTTAGCCGAACTGTTGCCCTCGACAACAGCCGTTTCCAGGACCACCAACGAGGAGTTCAGATGAGGGTCTTGGCCAGTATATGTCTACTAACCCTGGCTTACATTGTCTGATCAGTGTGTTTTGCCTGATCAGACGTTAGCCTCATCGTCTCACCGATCCACTGGGGAAACAATAACACACAGCCCTCAAAAGCCAGAAGTGGCGGTACACAGACTCGCCATCTACAAAGCTATAAAGAAGGAGTTACAATTATCAAAGGATTCATGATTACGAATGGAGAGACCAGCACAAGAATACAAACCAGAAAATAAATGACAGCATGGACATACGTGCCATATATGGGCATACAAAGATCTTTAGACTCAGGAGGGGGCATTGCTCACTCAAGGCGCACCTCCACAGAATAGGTCTTATAGACACCGCCACATGCGATTTCGGAGCACCCAAGCAAACACCAGGACATATTCTGCAGGACTGCCCCACTTATACATACCGCAGAGAGACAGTTTTACCCGAGGGGGTGACCATGATTGAAAGGCTGCACGGGATCGGCGAAGATCTGAAACGCATAGTCGCCTTAGTCAACCTCGCCGGCTAGAAGCATTTCATGAGTTGATAGAAGAAGAAAGACAATTCCGTCAATACACACCTCCTAAAAATAGACCAGGCAGAACACATTTGTAGAAATCTAACTAATTATAGAAATAAACATGTTTGAAAAGCTTGATATTAAGGGTACTTAATGTTGGGAATCTAATCTAAATAGCACAGACTAAAGATGCCGTAAAGCCAAGTAAATAACATGGACAATAAATTCACTATCAGACGGAAAATGTAAAATGTCAATTAGATTGAATCGTATTCGTGTCTACCGAGTTAAGGAAATAGATTGGCTTTCATACTTCAGATGTGAAAAGCAAAAAAAAAAACTTTAAAAAAACTACATTTTATCGTGTAGCATAAATAATCAAAATAGGTGAAATCATGAAGCAAATCATGGGTCGTTGTGAACATTGAAAGTACTAAAGGTCATGACAGAAACTACAATTTGGAATAGGAGGAATAATTTGGTAAAACGTGGATTAAAAGAAATATGGCAATGGAAGTTCAGCAATGTAGTGAAAGTGGACATAGCAGACATTAACAGTGCTGGTAATAGTAGGACAATGAGGTTCTGGAACAACTTCAAGGGGAAGACACATCTGAAGGAAATACAAATCAGAAAAATAAAATATTTTGGTCATGTCAAAGGTTATGACAGTTTGCTAATGGTAATTTTGGAGGGCAGGGAGAGCAAAATGGCGACAGAGATACATAGAGACAGACTTCATTAGGATGTGGGCGGGACAAAGTTTGACTGCGTGTACCAGCCTGGAGAGAGACAGAAACAGATGTATATCCAATACCGTTAACCTCCGTTGCAGAGATGGCACTTGATGATGATGAATAATGACAGAACGAGTAGTCATTGTTCACCCGGAAAAGCCAATCTTGGGTCACTGTAACCTTGCACACATGTGCAGATGCGCAATCTCTGACTACATGGTGAAGGGTATGGACATTGGTGGTTCTTGTAGCACCATGGTCTGTCCTGCTGCGTCCTCTCTAACGTCATTTTTTGCTCGACCATCGCTTGATTTGGAAGTTCAGCCTTATGTGTTCATTCTGGTTTTTTCATTGCAATGTTGTTATTCAACATGCGGTCATTGATGGACTTCAGAATGACATTCTAATTCACGTCCAAAGAATCCATAGCGAGAGCGTGCGTGGCCAAGATGTAATCTTTTTTGCTACATGGGACCCTAAAATCACCACACCCTTCCCAATCCATGTAGGGTTGCTGTCTCTAATCGTGTTGTCCAGTCATGCATTATCCAATCCTTGTGTAATCTCCAATAGAAGGGACGGGAGTCTGACATCATGACTGTCCTTGTTAAAGAGCGTCTGAGATCAACATTTCCGAGCTTCTTTTTCCTTCTTTCGCTAGCGAATACAATTTCTATACCTGCAGTGCTGCATCTTGTATAAACTTAGCTGTCTTTTGTAGTTCACGCACGGGTTCATACATTTTCTCTCCTAATGATGATCTTATGGATCAATGGGTTTGTCTCAGTATATCATATTCCGGACACATATATAATACGGGATCTGCAGAGTGGGGTGCTTAAATGTATGGATACGATGTTTGGGAAGCACCAAGCAAACGTCTGTAACTGAAAAGGCATCAGTATCGCCACCAAGATAAAGTGTATCGTGCTGTGGTGTTATCTAATCTGTTACATACCTGTGAGACATGGACAGTGCATAGCAGACATGCCAGACAGCTCACTCGCTTTCACTTGAGCTCTATGTGTAGCCTGGTCAGTGTCAGCGGTAGAACAAAGTTCCAAACTGTGAAGTTCTTAGCAATACTAACATGTTTAGAATCTATACATTTTTTAAAATTGGCTCAGCTTAAATTGACTGGGCATGTTGTTCGGTTGTCAGATGAGTGCATCCCCAAGAAGGTGTGGAACGGTGAGCTCACAACAGACAGACGCTCAGGAGGAAAGGGGGGGGGGAGGGGAGAAGAAACGCTTCAGAGACTCATTGAAAGTGTCTCTGAAAGACTTAAATTATGATGTTACATCCTGGGAGGTACTTGCGCAATATCGTTCGACCTGGCGCGTTATGCACCGAATGTGCTCAGATCGCAGATAGTATAGCCATCGCCGAGGATCAGCGAAAGCATGCTGTAAAAAAACAAAATAATTCAACGTTTCTGCAACCGGCTCCCTACATGTGTGCTCTGAACTTGGCAGAGTATGCCACTACGGGATTGGTCATTACAACCACAAAATAACGAACATATTTTGCAGCAATAGTCTGATGCTATCACCATATTCGCTTGCGATGGCCACCTATTACTATTATTATTTACATGACCTGTGTTGCCATTTGTCAATTTGTTTCCAGCTCAATTCTCATTCTGGAGGCTGTGTCATGTAATCACCATTGCGCTCAGCAACAACATGGCCTCTCACTCTAGCAGAAAAGTCCCAACCTGATTCCCCACTTCATATGATCGATCCATAGGTATATATCTCCTGATGGTTAGTACTTATAAGTTGGGTAGCCTCGAGCTTTCCTTTCTCTCTGTATCACTCCTACACTACTTCAAACGGTTACGATGACTCTGTGGTAGCGTTTGATGCTTTTGAAGGCACTCAATGAGTGAGTTTACTTTCTTATGCTCCCAGAAAATGCCGCAAGATGACCGGTTTCGCAGCTTTTTGCACATATAGCTGATCAACGTCGGGGTCTTCCAGAAGGTTGTGATGTACTTGACTTCCTCTGCCCGTCGGTCACTACTACGGGGATCACGTTGATTCTCAACCTCGCTTGCCAGACTGCCATGAAACACCTTGTTTCCAGAAAGAACTGCATGGCAATGAGGTGGGGTTCTTGGTCAGTGTGTTTCGCCTGAGCCTGACTAACATTGTCCGTTCTGTATGGTTTTTGCTTTACCAGACGATACTTTCCTCTCCCGGGGTCTGTAGTAATATGCATCGTGTTTCTGATTTAATACACATACTACAGGGCCACCTACTATACCATGAAAAAACATTCTTGCTACACACATATCAAGGAATACGTAAATCGTGCGATTCTTGAAGAAGAAGTGCACTATTACTCGGACCAGCCAAAGCCACAAGGAAACTAGTTTGCCAACATTCGTTCTATGAGCACGGACCACCTTCAGACTCATTGAGTATCGATTTAGAGTTCGAAACAAGTAAAAAGAGGAGAAAATAGAAAGAATTGCAACTGGAAGGTTGTGGATGGAGCTGTTTGGTCGATCATCAATTGAGTCCTAGATAACAGCGGCGAAGAAGAAGAAAATTACACTTTAAAGATTTGATACAGACTACATATAAGGAGTGCAACTGAGAGACTAGTCCGGTCAGGCACAACATACTGTCCAAGAAGTCGCTTCAGGGCCAGGAATAGTTTACTGACCAAGGTCACTATCTCTCTTCCATGTAGCATTCCAAGTAAACATGACTTTTTAAAGGCAATTTGGCTGACGAGATGAGGATTGACGTGATCCCCGTAGTAGTGAGCGTCACGCAGATGAAGCCGAACAGAGCAAAACCGTCTGGAGGGCCGCAATCACATTCATTAGCACGATCGGTATATCAGAAAAACTACTACAACTTAACGGCCTTTTTAGGGCGCACAAACGAGTAGACTTCCTCATTATGGTCATTAAACTACAACAACAACAACAGCCTTTAAGAAGTCTTATGTTATGCCTCCGATGCAATCTGGAAAATGCAAAAACAGTCACATTTATAGATAAACTGTTTCAAATTCCTTATTCGATGGTGTTTTAGTAAAAGAGTCACAAAAGATACAGTGAAATACAAAAATAAAAATCTAGCTTTTGTAATAATATTTGTAAAGAAGTCGCGAACAATACAGACGAATGGTGTCTGGCACCAAATGTTTAATGAAGTATCCCAAGAGTTGGTCTGATGGGAGTTGAAATATGAATATAGACGCAACTGAGATGTGGACGGAACTGCAATATATTTTCATTTAGGAGATGGACGTGTGATTTCTCTTCGTTGTTAAGCAGAAAGACACAAATGGGCGTGAGCCAGGATGTGCACATAATTGAAGTAGGGTCCCATAAACACGTAGACGTTGTGTTAGACGGAAGCTGCAAACGTAGTAAAAGGAAAAGGATATAGACAAGACATGATCAAAGAAGGCATAAATTGCTTGTTTCCCCCAAGTGAGAGTCAACTGAATTGAATGAAAGGTCGTGTAAAATAAGACGTCGCAATTATGACGTTCAGTTCAGTTCAGAAGCCATCTCCGCATCGAATGTCGGTTGCAATGGTTTTCTTACCGTAATGGTGCAATCTGACATTCTTTCTCCAGTCTATCTCCGGATATTAGCCACCAACCTATAACCTTCTCTGCCTCTTGGACTATGGTCTCCTATCATACCCTCTTGTAGTGTCTTGTTATATGGCTTAAATAACTTAACCGTCTAACCTTTATTTCTGTCTTTAATTCTCATTTCACCTCCACATTTTTCAATAGTACCATACTTTGTTTGCTTTTTCCAAGAAATCCGACCCAATCTTCTATGTACTCATATTTCGAAGGCGTCGTTACTGTTTTTTCAGTGTCAATGTTTCTGCGTCAAAAAGTAGTATGCGTAACACCTGCCAACTTTCATTTTCAATTTATGATTAATCTGTTTCGATGTCAGTATCTGTTGCATTTTGCTGAATATTATTTTTGTTTGTATTGCGTACGGTTGACTTGGTTGTATTAAAGGTTCGATATTTAGCGTCACAAAGTTGTGCTTAACTGAAAGAGGCTGGATCTCTAATTAGGTAAACTTGACGTGACAGCATCAAAGTTTGGATACGTATCGTGATTTAGTTAGGAATAACTAAAGGATGGTGGATCTCCTATCGGGTAAACTTGACTTTGATTCATCAAACTGTCAATATTTAGCGTACACAGTTGGACAAACGAAAGGGAGATGTATGTAGCATGTCAACTTGATTTGGCTGCATTCAAGTTTCGATATTTATAAAAAGGAAAACTGAAGATGTAGACATACATGAAAAGACTGATTGTAGTATTTGAAACTTACAGCACTTCAGTAAGGTATTGTTATACTGAGAGACGTAGCTATCATTAATATGTTATTATATTGAGAGTTGTAGCTGTCATGAAAATGCTATTATAAAGAAGAGAAATGTTGCTGAAATGTCGACATAACTGGACATAATGTCTGTGGAAACTTGGTGCCGTCTCATTAGAGGGTCGTTATAAAGGGATACACACCTCAGTATGGGCAGACATAGGGCAGACTGTTTTAGTTGAAATATTGTTAATGGTATTTTTAAACGATGAATGAACGAAGACATGAACAAAGTATGGGACTGGCCTGACCATAGAGGGGAAACTTTTTAGATTTCACTCAACGTGGGACAGATTGACTGTCCAGGAATACTTGAAATGGTTTAAATAAAAAGTTGTTCAAGAAGATCGACAATGGGACGTTTTTATGACGGACCAATCTAACTAACGTTCTCTCATCTCTTCTGTTATGTTCCTTAAAAATCTACTTCCTGCATTTTGGGAATATTCAAAGGTGCCTAATCTCTCGCATAATGTGTTGAATAATATTTATAGAGATGGTCTGTTTAGTATGATGATTGTACACACTAATGCTTCTTTCATTCACTCGCCCTGCTCATCTTAACCTTCGTATGATATGAGAGATGTGCAGTATGAGAATTACTGCTTCACAAATTGTAGCCCCATCATCTAAAAGGCGGCCATTGATAGACTTGAAAATGAAATGGTACCTCTATTCACCGTTAAGCAGCTAAGGACAACGCATACTTCGCTTTAGTGCAGTCCGTGGGCCTATCACTTAGCACAGCGCCAGATGAGTCTACACAACTGACATCGGAGAAATAACATACGTCAATGATATTCTACAGCATGCCACCAACTCCAAGCGCGGCTGCGCTGGTAATGCATTACTAGACGACCTGTTCTTCGGCGGCGGTTACACCGTTGCTGGTCCCAACTTCTCTTCCAACAGTCTCTGTCTTGGGCCACAGTGGGCCAGCGGATAATGAGTCGTCCATCTGTGGCATCGTAAATGTTGTTGCGGGATGTAAGGGAGTCAGACTAACGTGTTGGTGGTCGTCCTCGTGGTCGTTTCTTATCTCTAGGGTACCGTATTGCTGTTGCTGTCCTCCAACGATCGCCCGTTCTTCGCAGCGATTTTGATCTTGTCTGCATAATTAACTGTATCTTTTACTAGTGACAATTGACGTAAGTCCGAGTTGTGACGACCTTTTGTGCGCTGACTATGGCGCGCGAGGCTGACCATGCGTCTCTCGAGGAAGGCTTGGGTCCCTCTGAGTTTGAACTCCATCTCTTCCGTAAGCGTCATCTTTTAGCCGCATAGCCTATTGCAGGTAGTACTGTGGAGTTGAATAGAGAGGTGCGCAGGCTCTGATGATGGATGTCGTCCAGTACCCAACCCACGCGACGCCGTTTTGTCAACTCTGGGCTCAAGTCGTTCGGCATGTTGAGCCGGAGCCAAGGTAAATGTACTCGTCCACATAGTCGAGTCTCTCTCCGTCTAGGAAGACTGGGTCGCGGGAAGCGAATCGATTGCGCATGACATTCGTCTTGGACGTGTTCACTTCGAGTCTTGCCTTCTTCCCCTGTCGGTAGAGCGCTTATAGCATTTCGTTGGCGTATGTGGCTGCCTCCGTGATAAGTACTAGATCATTTGCAAAGCGAAGGTGATTTAGCAGCCTACCATTTATGTTGATGAGAACTGTATTCTAGTCGCAGCGGCTGATGACGGATTCCAGGTATGCTGAAAAAAATGCTCGGTGAGATGGGAACCCCTTGGCGTACTCCTCCTTATATGGGTACCACTACCGGTCTTTGGAAGGGCTGGTAATGTATTCAGAAGGGAACTTCTTCTTCTTCTTTTTCTTCTTCTACTTCGCCTTTGTCTTCTTCACGTCTGCTTCCTTTTCTTCTTCATCATCTTCTTCTTTTTCTTCTTCTTCTCTTTCATCTTATTCTTCTTCTTCTTCTTCTTCTTCTTCTTCTTCTTCTTCTTCGTTCTCAGTCTGCCGCTACAAATCCCTGGAAATAGATTTGCAAGTAGCAGGATGATGTCCGAGAGCAGTTTACGTTGTGCCATATTGTACAGCTCTACTGCGATATGTGCAGGTTTCGGTCCGACACATCCGACTTCAGCAGAAATTTTTTTGTATCAGGTTAGCCTTCCTTCTTCGATCCCTTCTCCTTACTAAGTCCGCTCTGTTGCAGCATATTATCCAGGATCACCACGTGGAGGTGTAGAAGGGTATTGGCAGCTCTGGTTCGCTGACACTAACTTTAGCAGTCATCTATGGGTCGCTAACCGATACAGCTCATGCACTGTTTAACATATTAATTTGTGTTTGTGAAGCCGCTAAGTCAAAGCGTGTGTTGTCTGAAACATCATCACTATATGGATGGTATTTCTATACTAGCCACTGTAGGTTTGAAGCCTTCACATGCCTTAGCCAGTCTCATAAACACTATTCCCTACAGCAGTGGCTGGAGTGAAATGCAATCATGGTCAAGAGAAACATGCTGCTTAAGGGACCATCTCACGTGTTTGATCGCGTTTCCAGTCTGTTTCACAATTGTCTAGTTTACCAGGGCATCGACACTGTAATCTCTAAACTGATGACTTAACATTGTAGTGCATTCAACTGGACGCCAGTACATTCAATAGGACCCCAGTACATCCAATTGGACTCCAGTACATCCAATTGAACTCCAGTACTTTCAACAGGACCATAATACAAACATCCAATGGGACACCATTACAAACATCCAATGGGATCCCAGTACATCCAATTGAACTCCAGTACAACCAATACAACAGTAATAAATCATATAGGACCCCGGCTCATCCAACTGGTTCGCAGCACATTAAATAGGACTCACGTTCATCCAAATTAATCGCAGTAAATTTAATAGGACCCCGGTTTGTCCAATTGGATTGCAGTACATCCAACGTGACCCCAGTTTATCCAATTGGTCCGCAGTACATCCAATAGGCCCACAGTTCACTCAAGTACGCCTCGGGATGTTAGAAGTGCTCCTGTAACCGGGAATCAAAGAAATCATCCAGCTGCCTAACTGACGCTGAGCCTGGTATTGGACAACCTTGACCTTTATACACACAACCCCAGAAGCGCATGCGCTATGTCGCAGTATTCTTATAATTGGTTCACACCAGCTACGTTCCAACGTTACTGCTGCTACAGAAAAAAACAACATGTAATAGAGACAGACAAATTAAAGCAGAACACTATTTTAATAAATACGATTTTCGGTCAATAACTTTATAGAGCGAACAGCTCTTCTATATTAGGTATTATCAAAAATGTCTAAGAACGAACAATGAGGCACATTAATCTGCATATAATATATTGAGGTAGTAATAATATGTTGTTCGTCCATCCTAGTCAATGAGGACCACTTTGTCACAATTCACTGTAAACTGTTAGCATGAGTTGGAAGATGGCTAAATACGCCAATCTGATCCTTAAATTGTCTGTTGCACTTTATACAGGGAAATAAGGCACATCCTTCCACCGGGGTTGAAGGAGGGTTGATGTGACTTGGCTTGCGGAGCGATCGTCTCTGAATGGCCTCATCTATTCTTGATGCAAGAATCTATGGATCGGTTCGCCACAGCTTGTGAAACTTCAGCCTCATCATCTATATCATAAAAACAGAGGTCCTACATCAACCGGCTCCATATATTGCCTGTTCTGAGCCTTCAATCAAGGTGCACGGCCACTGTTTACAAAATGTAAACAAATTCACGTATCTTTGCAGTACTTTATCCTAAGTTATTTATATAGAAGATGACGTGAATATAATAATAGCTAGGGTGAGTGCCGAATTTGGTAGACTTCACACTATCGTGTGGGATAGGCGAGAGATCAGGACTCAAAGAAAAATAAAAGTATACGCTGCAGTTGTACTACATACTCTCTTAAACGCATATAAAACCTGGGCCGTCTATAGTCGGCATGCCAGGAAATTAAACAGCTTTCACATGCACTGCCTGCGAAAACTGTTGAGGATTAGATGTCAGGACATGGTGGCATGACATGATGACAGGACTTGGTGCCAAATACAGATGTGTTAGCGCGATCGGGCATGTCCAGTATACACAGCATGATATGTACAGCACAGCTGAGATAGGCTGGCCATGTGGTACGCATGCTGGGTCAACTTCTACCAAAAGAGCTCCTCGGTGGTGAACTCTAAAATGGCAAGAGCAAGCACAGGGCAGCGGAAAGGATACAAGGACATACTTAAGAGATCACTGATCCAGTGCGGTATTAAACACTAGGAAATAATCGCTACCAATCGCACAGACTGGCGCAGAACAATTGATGAGGGTGTTCAGAGACATGAGGCATCGTTAATAATATAGCGAGTGTATGCGTAACAGAGTGTTAGAAAGCTCTTTAATTTTAAAGTTTGTAAATGTCAGGTAGTGAAGAAGAAGGAAGCTGGTCACTTCACATGCAAATAAGACTGGGATTTGATAATGCGAGATGGTCGCCCCACATAGAAATGGTTGTAACCTGGTAAAGAAAGCTTGTGACGCTCTATATAACAATTGTTAACATGGAAAAGAGAGCTGGTCACGCCACATATAACAGTTGGAACACGAGAAAGAGAGCTGGTCACGCTGCATATACCAGTTGGAATACGAGAAAGAGAGCTGGTCACGCCGCATTTATCAGTTGGAATACGAGAAAGAGAGCTGGTCACGCCGCATATAACAGTTGGAACACGATAAAGAGAGCTAGTCACGCTACATATAACAGCTGAAACATGGCAAAGAGAGCTGGTCACGCAAAATACAACAGTTGGAACATGGCAAAGAGAGCTATTCACGCCATATATAACAGCTGGTATAGGCAAAGAGAGCGGATCACGCGAAAAAATAAAACAGTTGGAAAACGGCAAAGAGAGCCTGTTACGCCCCATATAACAGTTGGAATATGGCAAAGAGAGCCGGTTACGCCCCATATAACAGTTGGAACATGGTAAGGAGACCCGGTTACGCCCCATATAACAGTTGGAACATGGCAAAGAGAGCCGGTTACGCCCCATATAACAGTTGGAACATGGCAAAGAGAGCCGGTTACGCCCCATATAACAGTTGGAACATGGTATGGAGACCCGGTTACGCCCCATATAACAGTTGGAACATGGCAAAGAGAGCCGGTTACGCCCCATATAACAGTTGGAACATGGTAAGGAGACCCGGTTACGCCCCATATAACAGTTGGAACATGGCAAAGAGAGCCGGTTACGCCCCATATAACAGTTGGAACATGGCAAAGAGAGCCGGTTACGCCCCAGATAACAGTTGGAACATGACAAAGAGAGCCGGTTACGCCCCATATAACAGTTGGAACATGGCAAAGAGAGCTCGTAACCTCATTTATAAACGGTTTGAACCTGATAATCAGAGCTGGTCACCCCACACACAACAGCGTGTTTCAGTATAATGCAGAACTCAAAATTATCCAGTTTGATCGGTTCGCCGCCATTCTTGTGTAGTTCTTGCATGTTCATTAGCCCCCATCCTTGCACCCTCTCTGGTGGCTGGTCTATGCTTTGCAAAGAGTATCTCTGGATCTATTCCGCTTCCTTTTGCCACTAGATTTTCACATAATTGCCTTTAACTGGAGTTTATTAATGTTTATTGCAGCCCGTGAACACCAGTGTGAGTCGAACAATTTTTACTGTTGACATTATAAACATAATGTTAGTTGCACTGTAGTATTTTCCCATTAGTCATGAATTAATGATGCCTATCAATGCCTAATGGACTTCAAACGCATTTATTTGCAATTGGATTCCACCTATTATCAAGCGTCTTTGTTATTTTTCAGCATTTTCAGCGAAACACGATCACTGAGAGGACGTAAGAGTTAAATGTCCAAAGTTGCCCACGTTCATCCGTTAATTTATATACAGCGAGCTGAATAAGACCTGACTTCTCTCAGAATTAAGGACCCGAGTAGACTTTGGGAAGCCAAGAAAGGAATCACTGTAACTACCCACACGTGTCGCAATTAATGACTTAAAACGGGGTTCCATGAGACTAGCAACTTTATCATCCCACAACACTGTTACAGAAACGACGATTTCTTGAGCACATAAAGTGTATTGGAGCCGGATTCCGTTAGAGATTATTTGATTCGTGCGAAGCGAAAATAAGTTTTAAAGTATCCCTAAATGTGTTTAACGGTTAAAGAGATTTCGATTAACTATTCTATATAAAAGCGAGTGGGTTTAGAAAACGAAACAAAACCATGCAGAAGAGAAGATAAACGGTGCAGCTAGACAAAGCTCAAAGAAGATGAGAAATACATCGAAACACTGACGTCTTAGGTCTGTTGAGATCGTCACTCCGGAGACAATAGTCTTGGCACCAGCAGTCGTTATCTGAGTTCCCAATTGTATGCCAATCCCATCCGCCACAACGGCAACCTTCGCACACAGACAAGAGTGCCAATGAATTTTAACAAGTGCTTTTGATATAAAGTCTTGAAATATCGACTGACGCGTCACTCAAGTTGTCGCCGTGAAGAGAAGCAGACACACTACTCGAAACGTGTTTCAGTTCTTATCACGATATATGCATTTTTAACTTCTTCTTTCCTTCATACTGGCGAAGTCAATTTTTGATAAATAAGTAGTGATTATTCCTTCTTTGTCTAGAATCGTTTAGGGAAAATATTTTTGATTGCGCGAAATGTTGTGGGATAATTTCCATATTTTATTTTTTTATGTTCAATTTGGTACAAGAAAGTCAAATGCGTAGAGCTTTGCAATGTTCAACAGTAAAATTTGAAAATGTATCGTTCAAGAACTGGGCATATCAATATATCGTTTGAAGGTTACAACATGAATGCTCGAATGTTGTATGCAGCGACGTGTCTCAACCCAGCATCACAAAAAGCATTAACAAGTTAAATCCCAGAGATCAGATCGTATTTCTTAGACTGAATACCGCGTCTGAACCCCTGCAATGATGACAGAACGATACTATCCCTAAAAAACACTTAGTACAGTGGTATCCGACCGTACACCATAGTGTAAACATTGCGAAAGAAAAGACTACACAAAAAAGAAGCCGTCACATTCTTGGTATTCCACCATCGTTAGAAAGCCTGAAGCCATTACCACAGATAACCATATTCCGTCACTAACAATTTCTGGAGCCACACAGCTATTTTATACATATATAATATTCTGGCAATTGACATAGGGAAAAGAAGACAATATCATACGTATTGCGCTACCTGATAGAGCGAACACGAAAACAAGAAAGAAAATGCATATTCTATTTCTACAATAATTCAGTAAGTACGAGGAGTGTTGAACTGCAATCTTATCAACCTGCAACAAGTGAACATCCGTACGATGTGCATGATGTCGTCACGTCTGGTGTAAACAGCACATACCAACCATCACGTTCGCAAAATGTCATTATCCTCGACTCATAGTTTCCTCGGCAGACCGTTGAAAACATGGCGGGTGGGGAACGGAATCTGTCCAGACTTGATCAGCGAGCGGTGATTCGGTTTCTAACAGCTGAAGGATGTCGACCAGTTGACATTCATCGCAGAATGCAGGCAGTGTATGGTGACAAAAGTGTGTCGAAGACAACAGTGAATAGCTGGACAACGCTGTTTAAAGACGTCGAGTCAAAGCTAACTGATCGTATCAGTGCCAGCTACCAAGGGCTGCCAAGACACTTCTCCACTGGTATCGTGTGTTTGAGAACGATCGACGACGAAGCAGAAGACAATGCAGAATATAACATCTTCTAGAAGTTTTTTGTCCTAACAAGTATGCTGCAGAGAGGTATCACGTGTGATGCAGAATTATTTTAAGAATAATAACCACATACCAACATCATCGTGTGAAATAGAATTACAGAGAAAAGTTATACTGTCACAGGGAAGGATAGAGTGTAAAACGAAAACATCATAATATTAAGAATAAATAGTTTTTGTGATGAATACATAACAAGCTTACATTACTATAGATCGGTCATCGTGTTACAATTGAACCTGAACAGCTATCTCTGCGCACCAATAGCAAAGGACATTTCACGAAATCAACACCTGCCCGGGATTATGAATAAATATACGCTTGGCTGGCTGCTTGAATCGAAAACTTATGGGAATGTCCCCTGTGTGATGATATTGGTTTCTAGAATCAAAAATCAAGAACAATGAAGATCTGGCTTAATAAAAAAAAAAGACAATCTAGAGATGTATTTTATTATTCTGTAACATTATTAATAAGAAAGCGCCGGTTGAATACAACTAGTGGAACACACGCTTGACTCAATAAATGAAATATCACTTTACAATTAAAGTGTACAAGAACAAGTTGCAGACGATAGGTGTAGTACAATTGTTGAAATAGTATTTTAGAGTCATTCATTTGTTCATTCACTTATCCAATGTCCGGCGCTACATTCGAAGCATTGGTCATTGGCAACCCTCATCCAGCAAATTATATTTTGAAATACCCTTTCTGCCTCTTCCAAGCTGTCAAGGAATTGAAGTTTATTTGTGTAGTCTTTTCTCCATGGTGTTTCCTGCTCTACCTTTCTTCATCTGTAGATTACATCACTGAGCATGTCTGACCACGTTTGACTGTTCTTCCCCGTAGCGTGTGTATTATCCATCCAATATCCTACGTTTGATCTGTTCCTCCACTGATTCTTGTTGCCCCTTTACAATAGGTATTCATTCTTCACCATTTTCTTGCCAGCCTGTAGCCGTTATACTCCTGAGACTGGAGTCTCCTCTGTATTGTTTTTGTCATTCTCCAAGTTTATTCTCCGTGCATTAGTAAGTAACATAACCTTTTCAGACTTCACTTCTTACAACCGCCAATCTATGTGGCTGTTATAAGTTCATTGACAAGTGTGCGGTAAGATAGATTGACATTACTTTATGTAAGTGGAGAAGCGAAAAAAAAAACCATGTTTGCCAAATTGGACACGTGCGTGATTCCCACCCGGTGAATTGGGATAGTGAAACGGACGCCTCACCAATACGCCAAGCAACCTTCCTACAAGAGTACCTAATTAACAGTGCAATTCAAGAATCTTAATTGTGTATAGTCGTTTATCTCCCTCTATTTCCATATTTTATTCGATAACAGGAATGCTATCTCTGCCTTTCCAACTCAAGCCCTTACATGTGCCCCTAAATTATCAGTGTAAAAAAGAGTAAAGAAGGCCTTCAGCAGACTTAACCGCTGTTCAGTAAAGACGTGTTAGAGACCAGTAAACTAAGCTTGTGCGGTGTGGGGGTGTGGTGTTGATCAGTTCCCTTTCTCGCTGCATTTTCTTTCCCTATTCGTAAGTCAGATGCCCATTTACAGCTAGGTTGGCTGAAGCTGCCGGTAGTATCAGTGATGCTGCCCACAAATATGAAGGCGTCCACCTTCAAACATGTCATAGATTGGAAGCCACATAGAAAGAGAAGAGTAAGTATACCAGACAATAAGTGGAAAATGATAGTCAAAGTCAATATGAATGAAACTGGAATTCCGTTTTACATGTTGTTTTGGACACACTTGAAATCTGCGCACGTGAACAGAGAGATGCTGTGATAAATACGTATATTTTGTAAGTGGGACACAAGGTCAGTGTTTTAGTAGATGAGAGATAGAACACTCGATTCTCAGAGTAACGATGCTGGTTCCTTTCACTTTATCGATACGCTTCAGTCGACCCAGTCATAAATGACTACCTTGCTTAACTTAATGACGGTGACTTAAAGGTAGCAGGAAATGTAACAAGAGCCACCATACTTCATACAAATAGGAGGACAAGTACAATGGACTAACAATTGATCCGCAACAGCATGTTCAGGAAGAACGGAGTCAGATGATTTAAACAGCAAAAGATGCATGGGACTTTAACAGTGACAGATTGAGATGACATAAACAGTGACAGATTCAGATGACTTAAACAGCGACATATTCAGACGACGTAAACAGCGTCAGATTCAGATGACTTAAACAGCGACATATTCAGATGATATAAAAAAACAACATATTCAGATGACATAAACATCGACAGATTCAGATGATATAAACAGTGACAGATTCAAATGATATAAAAAAAACAACATATTCAGATGGCATACATAGCGAAAGATTCAGATTATATAAAAAAACAACAGATTCACATGACTTACACTGTCACAGATTCAGATGAAAGAAACAGCGACAGAATCAGTTGATATAAACAACGAGAGATTTCGTTTATGTAATCAGCGACAGATTCAGATGATATAAACAGCGACATATTCAGATCATATAAACAACGACAAATTCAGGTGATATAAACAGCGACAGATTTATTTGTATGACTGCATTCCAAGACGGACTGAATTCTTACAGCGTATAACTGAAGTTTCAATTTGCTAAATGCAAAATAACGATCCTTCCAGCTGTTTCAAGACATATCGTTGGTTTCTATATTGTATTGGAAATCGTTAATTCAATTCGTTGTTTTTGTTTACGTCTGTCGCTTTGACTAGTCCCTGGGAAAGGATGTAATTTTTTGAAATGTTTTTATCACATCCATTTTTGCTCGAATCAAAATCTTGCAGGTTTAACCCATTTTTAAATAGTATCAACCACGTCTAGTGTTTACGTTATTGCAGTCCCACGCACATAAAACAATATCTTTGAGCGTCGTGTGTTACTTTTTAAAGTCACTCTAAACAAATACTGCAAAATAAAAAAGTAAAAACAATTAATCGGATCGAAACGTCGTTTGCATAAACGTAAAAATAGCAAGAGAAAGAAAAACTTTCAATTGCAAATACCATTTGCAAAGAAAAGAAAAGAAAAATATAATTCAAATCTAAAAGCCTGCCAAATGAGGAATAGTTTTCTTGGTTTGAATGAGTGATCAAGAAACAATGATAGCAGGAAAATACAAAATAAATAACGTGGACAAAGATAAAGATATAGAAGAAGTGAAATAAAGAAACGAAGAAGAAGAATATTATTTCGCGATCGGAAAAAAAACGTGCACTAACTGGGGATTGGACCCCAATCTCACATTTGATCGACGCATGACATGCAAAAGTCAGATCGAGAGAAACCGAATGAGAGTCAGACAAAGAATGACAATCATGAGGAAACTTGTTTGCACAAGCTGTAGAGCAGACGAACGAATACTTAAGATACTGTACACTGGAAGAGTGAGACCAGTTCTCGAGTATGGCATTGCGGCATGGACATGGACAACAGCAGCAAAGGCGAACTTTGATAAAATTAGCAAACTTCGAAACCAAGCAATGAGAGTTATAACAGGAGACATGAAGTCAACACCAATTGTAGAACTGGAAAAGATTACAAATCTGCAATTCATGACCAACAGAACAGACTGCAGAGCCCAGCAGCAAGCAGAGAAACTCAGAAGACTGACAGACCATCCAATGCATCAGAGACTAAATGGATTTTGAAATGGGAAACTAAAGAGGAGAAATTTGCAGAAATAGCCACAGCAAAGATGAGAGAAGACCCTATGAACACGATAACAACACCAAAGCCCGTCCCTACTGTATGCAAAACCACATGGAAGCAGCATATCATTCCGGAGGTGGTAGAAAATATACCAGGTTTTGGAAACAAGAACATCCATACTGAAAAAGAAAGAAGAGACATAACCCTGAGGTACATAGCGGAAAACTACCCAAGCATGGACTGGACCCATGCATACACCGACGGTTCTGTAACAAACACAACACAGAATGGAGGGGGGGGGGTATTCCGGCGCCTACCAAATGGTAGAAACATAACACTGTCAGTGGCAACTGGAAAATTCTCAAGCAATTTCAGAGCGGAGGCGGAGGCCGAGGCCATGAAGGCTTTAGTAGAAGCAATGCTCACAAGCGAAAGCAATGAAAGCCAGATAGTTATGTTTGCAGATGCCCTGGCCGTGGTCACAGCACTAAAAAGCCAGAAAAATAATGATTTAAGAGCAGTAATCTGTGAACTATGCCAGCAGTCCGCACCAAAAAGAGTAGTGGTACAGTGGGTCCCATCCCACTGTAACATCCAAGGCAACGAGGAGGCAGACAGACCGGCAAAAGAAGGTACAAGACTACCACAAACAGATTCTAGTGTGACCTACGAAGACTCCAAAAGGCTTATTTGTGCCAGATACATGGCCAAACGGGAAACAGAACACACTGGCTACACAAACAATTATGCCTATTACAGTTGAACAGAAGAGAGCAGGTAGTGGCCTTAAGACTCCGCACAGGCCACAACAGACTGAGGTACCACCTATTCAATAAATTGAAGATAGGTGGCACTGACAAATGCTCGTGTGACACATGGAAAATGACCGCTGAACACATGCAGCAAAATTGCCCGACATACGAGGACCAGAGAAAGCACATGTGGCCATCACCAGTGGCAACACTGGACAAGCTCTATGGCAGTGTTGACATCCTCAGGATGACAGCTGCTTTCTTTGAACAAATTCAAGTTGATGTCTGACAGCGTACGAAGACGAAGAAGAAGAAGGACCCCAATCGCTTGACTGGGCAGCCAGTAAAGAGATCGATAATAATTAAGAAGAAGCTGCAGAAAATAGTGACACAAGAAGATAAGGAAGCGAAACCAACAACATTTAATTACCAATTGCTAGAAAAATAAAATGAAAAAGCAGACCGATTCCCATTCTATTTAGAAAAACCCTTTTAAGAGCAGGTATACACGATAGGAGCCGCGTAGTTCAGTGGTTAGCGCACTGGCTTCGCATCTGAGTGGTTCTGGGTTCATTCCCCAGTTGAAGCGGTAATGTTTTTTCAGACCGCAACGGCTCCCGGGTCGACCCAGCCTTAAATGGGTACCGGTTCAGCCCGGGAAGTAAAAGCGGCGAGGGCGAGGATATGGTTACCGCCCTAATATAGCCGAGCATTTGATTTGTGAGATCGCCAACACCTCACACCCCTACGGCAGCAATGCTATGGGTTACTTTACTGTATACACTCTAACCACCGAAGTAACACAGAGGTTGCCTCTAACACAGTGCCCTTCCGCTTTGCTCACCAACCAAAATAAACAGTCTCTTATTCAAACTATCGACTAATGGATATAGTTTCTATAGTCACGATAATTGTGGCAGCAAAGTTTTGTTTTATGGAATTTAGTTTCCCGAGGCCAGTTCTGTTTTTTACCACTACTTGCAAAAAAAAAAGATTAACCTTTCCTTGTATTAACAATGCTGGAATTCGATTTTATTTTTTTGTGCAAAATAATTATATAATGATGTGTTAAGGCAGGTTACTACATGTTATTTTAAAAGTTCCAACTTTAATGTGTTCTGATGGGCGAGAAGAACAACGTGTGGTCAGGCAGAACATGTAAATCAGACGTGCTGGTCAGGGTCAGGCAAGATATACTAATCAGAAATGTTGGTCAGGGTCAGGCAAGATATACTAATCAGACGTGTTGGTCAGGGTCAGGCAAGATATTTTAATCAGACATGTTGGTCAAGGTCAGACAGACCATAATAGTCAGACATGTTGGTCAGGGTCATGCAGAACATACTGATCAGACATGTTGGTCAGGGTCAGACAGAACATACTAGTCAGACATGTTGGTCAGGGTCAGGCAGAATATACTAGTCAGACATGTTGTTCAGGGTCAGGCAAGATTTACTATTCAGACATGTTGGTCAGGGTCAGGCAAGATATACTAGTCAGACATGTTGGTCAGGGTCAGGCAGAACATACTAGTCCGACATGTTGGTCAGGGTCAGGCAGAACATGTCAGGCAGAACATACTTATCAGACATGTTGATCAGTGTCAGGCAAACATATTGATCAGACATGTTGGTCAGGGTCATGCAGAACATACTAGTCAGACATGTTGGTCAGGGTTAGGAAAGATATACTAGTCAGACATGTTTGTCAGGGTCAGGCAAGATATACTGGCCAAGACCACCACCTCGACTTCCTAGCAGTTCTCCATGGAAACGAGCAGTTTACAATGCGGCCTGGCTAACAAGGCGGTGGATGAAGGTAATCCCCGTAACAGTAAGTGCCACGCAGATGAAGCAAAGCAAAGAACAACCACCTGTAGGACCCCGGACTACCTTTATCAGCATACTCGGGATGTGGGCAAGTTACTGCAGCCCACCACTTGACGCTCTTTTCAGGGCACACACACGATTGTTCTTACTCATTGTGGGCATTCGACACTTTCATCATTGTTTTCTGGTATTCTCTGAACATTTTTCGTGTATTCATTTGTCTATTTTCGAATAGACCGTCCCAGAACAAGTACAAAACAAACACACAAAAAACAGAAAAGCCCCGTTTTTCGGTACAAGCTGTTTTATACATATATTAATATTATATAATAAAATACTTGGACAATATGCATTCATTCTTGATGTTCATTACAGCAACTAAAATTGTTTGGCCACGTGAAAAGGCTGCTACCACACAGCACTCCCCAACAAGCAATGTTACTTTGATACAACGGATTCAAGGTCAAAGGCCGACCACGAACAAAGTGGATTACAGAAAAATCTTGAGCGATGAATGTCATTGTGAATGAGGAACACAGTCGTACTCGTTCTATACAGCTCTACAAAACGTGGCGAAGAAAGGTAAAACAGGATAAGCTGACAGAAGTAAAAAGAAGCTATTATTTACACTAACAAATTTTTTTTCTTGGTTTTGTTTTTGCGACTAAAAGCCGTTGTTTTTGTGTATGACAATAACAAGGAAGCACCACTGCCACATTGAGAAAATGTCGGACATGGCAAATAACCATGTAACATACATACCACCGGCCATAGTTAGGTTGTTTAATACAACATAAATGGCACCTAACAGGCTGTAGGTCTATTTTGCTCTAGTGTTTGAGTCTATGGTGATTTATCTAAGGCTTATAGCAGAGCTCGACAGTACGTCTCGCTGGTGGTCCGACTCTCGCAAAGAGTTTGTGACCGGCAAATGGAAAGCAGGAATCGTTGCCTCGAGGCCCTGCGTTCTCCTACGGAGAAGGGCAGGCCGGCAGGCCAAATTGTCTCTAGCTAGTCCCAGTGAAATTCATCGCCGAGGTCGTTGGGATCCGTTCTGCACAGAGCGCTGCCATCCCTCCTCGAGCGAGCCCGGTCGGTCGGTCGTCTGGTGCGTGTGGGAGGCCCCTGTCAGGCGGTCCTAGGTCGACGGAGTGAGGGACGGGTGGAACAACCGTCCGTCCGTCCCGTCAGTCGGTCCCTGCGGCCGTCGTCCCAGTGAGGCTTAGTACACACCCTTCCTCCGCCGACCGGTGTGTGCTGTACGTACGTCTCCGACATATATCTGGTTGATCCTGCCAGTAGCCATATGCTTGTCTCAAAGATTAAGCCATGCATGTCTAAGTTCACACTGTCTCACGGTGAAACCGCGAATGGCTCATTAAATCAGTCGAGGTTCCTTAGATGACACGATCCTACTTGGATAACTGTGGCAATTCTAGAGCTAATACATGCTTACCAAGCTCCGACCCTCGCGGAAAGAGCGCTTTTATTAGTTCAAAACCAATCGTCGTTTCCCCTCGCGGGGTTGCGGCGTCCCCACTGGTGACTCTGGATAACTTTGTGCTGATCGCATGGCCTCATGTGCCGGCGACGCATCTTTCAAATGTCTGCCCTATCAAATGTCGATGGTACGTGACATGGCTACCATGTTTGTAACGGGTAACGGGGAATCAGGGTTCGATTCCGGAGAGGGAGCATGAGAAACGGCTACCACATCCAAGGAAGGCAGCAGGCGCGCAACTTACCCACTCCCGGCACGGGGAGGTAGTGACGAAAAATAACAATACGGGACTCTTTCGAGGCCCCGTAATTGGAATGAGTACACTTTAAACCCTTTAACGAGGATCTATTGGAGGGCAAGTCTGGTGCCAGCAGCCGCGGTAATTCCAGCTCCAATAGCATATATTAAAGTTGTTGCAGTTAAAAAGCTCGTAGTTGGATCTCAGGCGCAGGAGGGCGGTCCGGCTCTCGCCGGATCACTGCCCGTTGTCTCCTGCCCTACCGTCTGCCGGCTCTCTCCCACGGGTGCTCTTCGCTGAGCGTCCTGGGTTGCCGGCGCGTTTACTTTGAAAAAATTAGAGTGTTCAAAGCAGGCCTCGGCTGCCTGAATAATGGTGCATGGAATAATGGAATAGGACCTCGGTTCTATTTTGTTGGTTTTCGGAACTGGAGGTAATGATTAACAGGGACAAACGGGGGCATTCGTATTGCGGCGTTAGAGGTGAAATTCTTGGATCGCCGCAAGACGAGCTACTGCGAAAGCATTTGTCAAGAATGTTTTCATTAATCAAGAACGAAAGTCAGAGGTGCGATGACGATCAGATACCGTCGTAGTTCTGACCATAAACGATACCGACTAGCGATCCGCAGGAGTTGCTTCGATGACTCTGCGGGCAGCTTCCGGGAAACCAAAGTGTTTGGGTTCCGGGGGAAGTATGGTTGCAAAGCTGAAACTTAAAGGAATTGACGGAAGGGCACCACCAGGAGTGGAGCCTGCGGCTTAATTGGACTCAACACGGCCAACACTGAAATGACTGACATGCCGAGACCACTTTTCTGGGGCCTAATATGGAACTGGTGCTGGATTTAGACCCTCAGAAATCTGGGGTTATGCCCTCTGAGGCTCGGTTGGTCTGCTTCCAGTGTTTGATAAAGGAATTGACGGAAGAGCACTATCAGGAGTGGAGCCTGAGGCTAAAATTGACTAAACACGCCAATAGTGTAGAATGACTGTCAAAAGAGAGCACCTTCGGGGGGTCTAATAGTGAACATCCTCGAAAATCTGGGGCCACCCTCTAAGTAACTTGATTGTCTCGCTAAAGGAATTGACGGAAGGGTACCACCAGGAGTGGAACCTGCGGCTTTATTTAACTGAACATGCCAATACTGTAGAACGACTGACAAATCGAGAGCACTACCGTTTGGGTCTAAAAATGAACGTACGCTGGTATTAGACTCACGGAAGACAAGTCAGCTCTCAAACACTCTAATGAAAGAACGCCACGGAAATCGTGTTTAACCCCGCAGAAACCGCAGATTTCAAATACCTGGTCATTGACAAACAAAATCCCTCAATAAATTCGTCTGACCAAATAGTGAACGGGTGCTGGAAATAGACCATCTGAAGACAGGTCAGTTTTACCCTACTAATGACAGGGCGTTGCTACGGAAAACCAGCTCATATCGAGAGGAGCCGCAGACACTTTGGTTCACGTACCAGGCTGATAAGCCAATGGCGCGAGGCTACCATGTGGGGGATTACGGCCGAACCCTTGTAAGCCGCAATCCCGCCCAAGATCTCAGCACCACTGCAATGGGAGGCTCCTACATGCTCGGGACCTGGGGCCTGCGCCCCAGCCATATCCGGTAGAGGCGCAGCAAGAGGTCCTTGCCGTCCGCCGATCAAAGCGGGCGGACAACTGCTTGATACTCACCTTATACGGCGATGGGGTGCGAAACCACCAACTAAAGACTTAGTACCTAGTCGGGGTGTCAAAAACAGCAGAGCAGCCACCTCACTGTGAACTGTCGAGACTCAACCAATGACCATGAGAGCTGTCCGCACACCAGGCGAACAACATCTCTGTGACATTACCAGACTTGTCCTCTGGCTAAATGCACGTCGGCTATGATATCTACCTCTGTACGTTATCAGCCATATAACTATCATGCTGGACGCAGAAGAGATACAGACCAGCGGACATTGCACACCTGCCCCACTGTGTCAACATTCCAGGTGGCGGGGAATGCTAGGCGTACCATCCCTGCATAGAAGCCAAGAAAATACAGGGAAAAAGAGATACCCCACTCACATGCAAATGCTACGTTTCTTGCAGGACGTGACGATTCTGGGATACAGACACACTGGACTGCCTCTCTTCCAGGTAAACCAGTCCATCTCATATATCATCTCACATATCATCATTGCACCCTATAGACACGAGTAGTGAAGACTCGATAGTCTGGTAAGATAACTTCCATAAGAGAGACAACTCTGAACATAAACAACTGCTGCCTTGCAGATAGGCTGGGGACAGCCAAAGGCTAAGGAGGGCATCCCTACAGAAACGCCTGTTGAAATCGGATGAACGGGGCCGCAAGCCTAACAAAACAGTGAAACGTAAATCGCAGCATGATGGCAGTACAACCTATTAGAAAAACGCATGGCGCTCATCCTGCGGAGTCCCGCCAGGCAGCGATAGTGCGGGGCCTCACGCCTCGAAGGGGCCCACCCTTGACTACTGGTGGTCACCCACCCATGTGTCGTGGAGTCAAGGCACATGGCTTTGGGCAACTTCTATTGGCCAAAACCTCAAGACCCTACAAATACTACAGTGGAATGCAGAGTCATTAACAAAAAACTTTCCCTCACACACCACCTGCATGAAGGTAAGATTCTTCTTCTTCTTCTTCTGCGTACACAGTCAGACAGTAACCATTATTTTCTCGAAAAAAGCAGCGGTCATCCTGAGACTCTCGCCACTACCATAGAGCTTTTCTTGCAGTTCCACTGGCAATGGCCACATCTGCTCTCTCTGATCCTCGTATGTCGGGCAGTTCTGCAGCAGATGTTCAGTGGTCATTTTACCAGTACCGCACGGGCATTCGTCGGTACACCCTATCTTCAATTTGTTGAAGAGGTGGTACCTCAGTCTGTTGTGGCCAGTGCGAAGTCTGAAGACAACGACCTGCTCTCTTCGGTTCAACTGGTAATAGGCATCGTTTTTGGTGTAACCAGTATGTTCGGTTTCCCATTTGGACATGTACCTGGCTTTGATAAGCCGTTTTGACTCTTCGTACGTCATACTGGTATCTATTTGTGGTAGCCTTGCACCTTCTTTTGCCAGTCTGTCTGCCTCCTCGTTGCCTTGGATGTTGCAGTGTGACGGAACCCACTGTACCACTACCCTTTTTGGTGCGGACTGTTGGCACAGTTTGCAGAGTGCTGCTCTTAAGTCATTAAGCTCAGTGTTTTTCTGGCTTTTTAGCGCTGTGACTACTTCGAGAGCATCTGTCAGCAGGACTATATGGCTCTCATTTTCACTGTGTGTTACCATTTCTTCCACTGCCGCCCTCAGTGCCTCTGCCTCTGCTCTGAAATTGCTCGTGTACTTACCAGTAGCGAATGACAGTGTTATTTTTCTGCCATTTGGTAGGTTCAGGAATGCTCCTGCCCCTCCGTTCTGTGTAGTGTTTGTTACAGAACCGTCGGTGTATGCATGGGTCCAGTCCATGCTTGGGTAGCTTTTCGTTATGAAGCTTAAGGTAGTGTCTCTCCTTTCTTTTTCGGTCTGGCAGTTTTTGTTTGCAATACCTGGTATATTTTCTACCACCTCTGGAAATATATACTGCCTCCAAGTAGGTTTTCGTACAGTAGTGATGGGTTTTGGTGTTGTTAGTGCGTTTATGGGATCTTCGTGCATCTTTGCTTTGGCTATTTCTGCAAAGTTTCTCCGCTTTAGTTTCCCAGTTCCCAAATTGTTTAGCCTCTGGTACATTGGATGGTCCGTCAGTCTTCGGAGTTTCTCTGACTGCAGCTGGGCTCTGCAGTCTCTTCTGTCGGTCATGGATTGCAGTGTTGTAATCTTTTCAAGTTCTACAATTGGCGTTGACTTCATGCCACCTGTTATGATTCTCATGGCTTGGTTTTGAAGTTTGTTAACTTTATCGAAGTTCGCCTTCGCTGCTGTTGTCCATGCCGCGATGCCATACTCGAGAACTGGTCTCACTCTTCCAGTGTACAGTTTCTTTAGTATGCCTTCGTCTGCTCCCCAGCTTGTGCCAGCAAGTTTCCTCATGATCGCCATTCTTTCTCTGGCTTTCATTCGGTTTCTCTCGATCTGACTTTTCCATGTCATGCGCCGATCAAATGTGACTCCCAGATAGGTTGGGTTGTCGTTTGGCTGCAGGATTTTGCCATTTAGGCTTAATTTGGTACTTTGGGGTTTTAATGAGAGCGAGAATATTGTGCACGTGGTTTTCTCCTCGTTTATTTTGACCAGCCATGAGTTCGCCCACTCTTCCAGCGATGTTAGGGCCGTTTGCATCCGATTTCTTGCTATGGTGAGATTCTTTTCAGAGGTCCACATAGCCAGATCGTCTGCAAACATTGAGCTATGGACTCTTCTTGGTATATTCTCTGTAATATCGTTTATATATACCAGGAAGAGTGTGGGTGACAGTACTCCCCCTTGGGGTACTCCCTGCTCGAGTGTCACCTTTTTGCTCATCTGCCCTTGTACTTGGACTCTGGCCGTTCTTTGTTTGAGGTAGTGGTTGATCCACTTGTACATCTTCCCACAAACATCACTTCTTCTTAGCTTGACTCTAAGTCCATCCTTCCAGACTTTGTCAAATGCCTTTTCCAGATCCACCCAAACAGCTACTGTGTGTTTCTGTGCCTGGTAGGCATCTTCTATCTCCTGGGCTATGAGGATGACCTGGTCCTCAGTGGATCTGTGCTGTCTAAAGCCGGCTTGCTGTGGAATTAGTATTCGTTTTTCTTCCAGATGCCACATCAGTCTGGTGTTTATCATCCGTTCCATCAGCTTGCCGACACAGCTCAGTAGGCGTATGGGCCTGTATCCATTCGGATCTGTTTTGTCCTTTCCTGTTTTTGGTACTGGTACCAGTATTGCATCTTTCCATGCCTGGGGTACAATACCCCTTTTCCAGCTTTGGTTCAGGACTGATAGTAGTTTTTCCTTCGCTGTTTGGCCCAGCCCCATCAGCATTTCGTTTGTTATCCCGTCTTTTCCGGGAGATTTCCTTCTCTTTAGTGTTCTCATAGCCTCTTCCATTTCGCGCATTGTTAGTTTGGCCATCATGTGCTCTTCAGGAGCCGTATTTATGTTTTCGTGCCCCTTTAGCTCTTCGCTAATGTCTGTATGCTTATCTGCAGGGACCTCGATGTGGTTTGCTCTGGCATAGTGATCGACAAAGGCGTTTGCGGCTTTCTTACCTGTGATCAAGTTCTCGCCTTGCTTGATAGTAATTTGTTTATTTGACGGGGTTTCGTCGTTCATGGCTCTGACTAGCTTCCATAGCTTGTTCCCTTCTTTGTCCAGGTTTAAACTTTCCGTTTTATTTTTCCAACTTTCTCTTGCTGTTTGCTTGAGAGTGTGTTTGTACTTCGCCGCGGCGGCTTTGAGGGCGATGTTTGCCTCCACGGATTTTTCTCGTTCTGCCATGTTCCTCGCATTTGTTACTGCATCTTCCACTTTCTGTAACTCATCATTCCAGTAGGGCTTATAGTTTTTCCTAGCTCCTCTTGGGATGGTTTCAGTGGCGGCTTGCATTATTGCCTTGCTTAGGCTCTCTACCATGGGCTTCATTTTGGTGTTTCGTGTGTTGATGGTTTCACACAGCCCATCTGTCAGGATTGCAAATCTGTCCCAGTCGGCTCGTTTGTAATTCCAACGTGGGAGCGGTTTTGTTTCCTGTGGGCCTACTTCCATGTCAATGGTTAGCCTGATCGGCCTGTGGTCGCTACCTGCCAGTTGGTTTAGCACCTGGCGGTCTATTTTATAGTGTATGTCCTGTGTGGAGAAGGCCAAATCTGGAGTCGAGGTGGTATGCCATGTTCTTGAATAGAAGCTAGGGCTATCCTCCGGCCTATTGATTAGGGAGAGATTTGCATCTATCTCCCAATCTTCCACTTCGTCACCTCTGCTGTCTGTGTCAGAGTATCCCCATCTCTCCGAGTGGCTGTTGAAATCTCCAACCACTATGCAGTTGGAGTCTCTGACCTCCATACTCGAGAGCGATAGGTCTCTGTTTGGTGGTCCGTACAGATTGAAAATGCGGAGCTTCGTCTCTTGAGCCATTATGTCAACTCCTACAATTTCTGCTTGTCCGGTGTGATTGACAGGTACCGCGCTACTCGGTATGCTGTTTCTGGTCAGTATCAGGACCCCTCCTTTGTGGCCTTCTCTATCTAGACGGAAAGTCTGGTATCCTCTGATTGAGAATTTATGGTTTTTGTTGAGGTGCGTTTCCTGGATACATGCCACGTCAATCTTACCTTCATGCAGGTGATGTGTTAGGGAAAGTTTTTTGTTAATGACTCCCTCCGCATTCCACTGTAATATTCTGAGGGTCTTGAGGTTCTGGCCAATAGTCGTTTCCCCATAGCCATGTGCCTTGACTCCACGACACATGGGTGGGTGACCACCAGTAGTCAAGGGTGGGCCCCTTCGAGGCGTGTGGCCCGGCGCTATCGCTGCCTGGCGGGTCTCCTCAGGATGAGCGCCATACGTTTTTCGAATAGGTTGTGCTGCCATCATACTGTGATTTACGTTGCACTGTTTTCTTAGGCTTGCGGCCCCATGCATCCGATTTCAACAGGCGTTTCTGTAGGGATGCCCTCCTTAGCCTTTGGCTGTCCCCAGCCTATCTGCAAGGCAGCAGTTGTTTACGATCAGAGTTTTCTCTCCTATGGAAGTTGTCTTACCAGACTATCGAGTCTTCACTACTCGTGTCTATAGGGTGCAATGATGGTATGTGATATATGAGATGGACTGGTTTACCCGGAAGAGAGGCAGTCCAGTGTGTCTGTATCCCAGGATCGTCACGTCCTGCCAGAAACGTAGCATTTGCATGTGAGTGGGGTATCTCTTTTTCCCTGTATTTTCTTGGCTTCTATGCAGGGATGGTACGCCTAGCATTCCCCGCCACCTGGGGTGTTGACACAGTGGGGCAGGTGTGCAATGTCCGCTGGTCTGCATCTCTTCTGCGTCCAGCATGATAGTTATGGCTGATAACGTACAGAGGTAGATATCGTAACCGGAGTGCATTTAGCCAGAGGACAAGCCTGGTAATGTCACAGAGATGTTGATCGCCTGGTGTGCGGACAACTCTCATGGTCAGTGGTTGAGTCTTGACAGTTCACAGTGTGGTGGCTGCTCTACTGTTTTCGACACCCCGACCAGGTTCTAAGTCTTTGGTTGGTGTTTTTCGCACCCCATCGCCGTATAGGGTGAGTATCAAGCAGTTTTCCGCCCGCTTTGATTTGCGGGCGGCAAGGACCTCTTACTGTGGCTCTACCTGATAGGGCTGGGGCGCAAGCCCCAGGTCCCGAGCATGTAGGAGCCTCCCATTGCAGTGGTGCTGAGATTTTGGGCGGGATTGCGGCTTTCAAGGGTTCGGCCGTAATCCCCCACATGGTAGCCTCGCGCCCTTGGCTTATCAGCCTGGTACGTGAACCAAAGTGTCTGCGGCTCCTCTCGATTTGAGCTGGTTTTCCGTAGCAACGCCCTGTCATTTGTAGGGTAAAAACTGACCTGTCTTCAGATCTATTTCCAGCACCCGTTCACTATTTGGTCAGACGAATTTATTGAGGGCTTTTGTTTGTCAATGACCAGGTATTTGAAATCTGCGGAGTTAAACACGATTTCCGTAGCGTTCTTTCATTTGAGCTGACTTGTCGTCCGTGAGTCTAATACCAGCGTACGTTCATTATTAGACCCAAACGGCAGTGCTCTCAATTTGTCAGTTGTTCTACAGTATTGGCGTGTTCAGTCAAATTAAGCCGCAGGTTCAACACCTGGTGGTGCCCTTCCGTCAATTCCCTTAGCGAGATAATCAAGTTTCTTAAAGGGTAGCCCCAAAGATTTTCGAGGGTCTAATTCCAGCACATGTTCTCTATTAGACCCCACTAATGTGTACTTTTTGATAGTCATTCTGCAGTATTGGCGTGGTAAGTTAACTTAGGTCTCAGGCTCCACTCCTGATAGTGCTCTTCCGTCAATTCCTTTATCAAACACTGGATGCAGACAAAACCGAGCCACAGGGGACATAACCCCAGATTTCTGGGGGTCTAAATCCAGCACCAGTTCCATATTAGACTCCAGAAGAGTGGTCTCGGCAGACATTTGATAGGGCAGACATTTGAAAGATGCGTCGCCGGCACATGAGGCCATGCGATCAGCACAAAGTTATCCAGAGTCACCAGTGGGGACGCCGCAACCCCGCGAGGGGAAACGACGATTGGTTTTGAACTAATAAAAGCGCTCTTTCCGCGAGGGTCGGAGCTTGGTAAGCATGTATTAGCTCTAGAATTGCCACAGTTATCCAAGTAGGATCGTGTCATCTAAGGAACCTCGACTGATTTAATGAGCCATTCGCGGTTTCACCGTGAGACAGTGTGAACTTAGACATGCATGGCTTAATCTTTGAGACAAGCATATGACTACTGGCAGGATCAACCAGATATCTGTCGGAGACGTACGTACTGCGCACACCGGTCGGCGGAGGAAGGGTGTGTAAAAAGCCTCACTGGGACGGCCGCAGGGACCGACTGACGGGACGGACGGACGGTTGTTCCACCCGTCCCTCACTCCGTCGACCTAGGACCGCCTGACAGGGGCCTCCCACACGCACCAGACGACCGACCGACCGGGCTCGCTCGAGGAGGGATGGCAGCGCTCTGTGCAGAACGGATCCCAACGACCTCGGCGACGAATTTCACTGGGACTAGAGACACAATTTGGCCTGCCCTTCTTCTCCGTAGGGAGAGAACGCAGGGCCTCGAGGCAACGATTCCTGCTTTCCATTTGCCGGTCACAAGCTCTTTGCGAGAGTCGGACCACCAGCGAGACGTACTGTCGAGCTCTGCTATAAGCCTTAGATAAATCACCACGGACGGACCACGTTTCCTGATACGGACCAGACTAGCGCACCTCGGTGGAGGAGCCACTACCACAAACCGCACCCAATTCGCACTACGGGGAAAGGCAGGCGAGCGTTTTCCGCAAGCCCGCGCTATCGCTCCGCCTGGCGGGACTGAGATCGCTTTACGAACACTGGATGAAATTGAGTCGCTGCGGCGAGACAACTACCCCATCACCTGCATGAAGGTAAGATTGACGTGGCATGTATCCAGGAAACGCACCTCAACAATAACCATAAATTCTCAATCAGAGGATACCAGACCTTCCGTCTAGATAGAGAAGGCCACAAAGGAGGGGTCCTGATACTGACCAGAAACTGCATACCGAGTAGCGCGGTATCTGTAAATCACACCGGACAAGCATACATTGTAGGAGTTGACATAATGGCTCAAGAGACGAAGCTCCGCATTTTCAATCTGTACGGACCACCAAATAGAGACCTATCGCTCTCGAGTATGGAGGTCACAGACTCCAACTGCATAGTAGTTGGAGATTTCAACAGCCACTCGGAGAGATGGGGATACTCTGACACAGACAGCAGAGGTGACGAAGTGGAAGATTGGGAGATAGATGCAAATCTCTCCCTAATCAATAGGCCGGAGGATAGCCCCAGCTTCTATTCAAGAACATGGCATACCACCTCGACTCCAGATTTGGCCTTCTCCACACCAGGACATACACCATAAAATAGACCGCCAGGTGCTAAACCAACTGGCAGGTAGCGACCACAGGCCGATCAGGCTAACCATTGACATGGAAGTAGGCCCACAGGAAACAAAACCGCTCCCACGTTGGAATTACAAACGAGCCGACTGGGACAGATTTGCAATCCTGACAGATGGGCTGTGTGAAACTATCAACACACGAAACACCAAACTGAAGCCCATGGTAGAGAGCCTAAGGAAGGCAATAATGCAAGCCGCCACTGAAACCATCCCAAGAGGAGCTAGGAAAAAATAAGCCCTACTGGAATGATGAGTTACAGAAAGTGGAAGATGCAGTAACAAATGTTAGGAACATGGCAGAGCGAGAAAAATCCATGGAGGCAAACATCGCTCTCAAAGCCGCCGCGGCGAAGTATAAACACACTCTCAAGCAAACAGCAAGAGAAAGCTGGAAAAATAAAACGGAAAGTCTAAACCTGGACAAAGACGGGAACAAGCTATGGAAGCTAGTCAGAGCCATGAACGACGAAACCCCGTCAAATAAACAAATTACTATCAAGTAGGGCGAGAACTTGATCACAGGTAAGAAAGCCGCAAACGCCTTTGTCGATCACTATGCCAGAGCAAACCACATCGAGGTCCCTGCAGATAAGCATACAGACATTAGCGAAGAGCTAAAGGGACACGAAAACATGAATACGGCTCCTGAAGAGCACATGATGGCCAAACTAACAATGCGCGAAATGGAAGAGGCTATGAGAACATTAAAGAAAAGGAAATCTCCCGGAAAAGACGGGATAACAAACGAAATGCTGATGGGGCTGGGCCAAACAGCGAAGAAGAAACTGCTATCGGTCCTGAACCAAAGCTGGAAAAGGGGAATTGTACCACAGGCATGGAAAGATGCAATACTGGTACCAGTACCAGAAACAGGAAAGGACAAAACAGATCCAAATGGATACAGGCCCATAAGCCTACTGAGCTGTGTCGGCAAGCTGATGGAACGGATGATAAACACCAAACTGATGTGGCATCTGGAAGAAAAACGAATACTAATTCCACAGCAAGCCGGCTTTAGACAGCACAGATCCACTGAGGACCAGGTCATCCTCATAGCCCAGGAGATAGAAGATGCCTACCAGGCACATAAACACACAGTAGCTGTTTGGGTGGATCTGGAAAAGGCATTTGACAAAGTCTGGAAAGATGGACTTAGAGTCAAGCTAAGAAGAAGTGATGTCTGTGGGAAGATGTACAAGTGGATCAACCACTACCTCAAACAAAGAACGGCCAGAGTCCAAGTACAAGGGCAGATGAGCAAAAAGGTGACACTCGAGCAGGGAGTACCCCAAGGGGGAGTATTGTCACCCACACTCTTTCTGGTATATATAAACGATATTACAGAGAATATACCAAGAAGAGTCCCTAGCTCAATGTTTGCAGACGATCTGGCTATGTGGACCTCTGAAAAGAATCTCACCATAGCAAGAAATCGGATGCAGACGGCCCTAACATCGCTTGAAGAGTGGGCGAACTCATGGCTGGTCAAAATAAACGAGGAGAAAACCACATGCACAATATTCTCGCTTTCATTAAAACCCCAAAGTACCAAATTAAGTCTAAATGGCAAAATCCTTCAGCCAAACGACAACCCAACCTATCTGGGAGTCACATTTGATCGGCGCATTACATGGACAAGTCAGATTGAGAGAAACCGAATGAAAGCCAGAGAAAGAATGGCAATCATGAGGAAACTTGCTGGCACAAGCTGGGGAGCAGACGAAGGCATACTAAAGAAACTGTATACTGGAAGAGTGAGACCAGTTCTCGAGTATGGCATTGCGGCATGGACAACAGCAGCGAAGGCGAACTTCGATAAAGTTAACAAACTTCAAAACCAAGCCATGAGAATTATAACAGGAGGCATGAAGTCAACGCCAATTGTAGAACTTGAAAAGATTACTAAACTGCAATCCATGACCGATAGAAGAGACTGCAGAGCCCAGCTGCAGTCAGAGAAACTCCGAAGACTGACTGACCATCCAATGCACCAGAGGCTAAACAATTTGGGAAATGGGAAACTAAAGCGGAGAAACTTTGCAGAAATAGCCAAAGCAAAGATGCACGAAGATCCCATAAACGCACTAACAACACCAAACCCCATCACTACTGTACGAAAACCTACCTGGAGGCAGGATATATTTCCAGAGGTGGTAGAAAATATACCAGGTATTGCAAACAAAAACTGCCAGACTGAAAAAGAAAGGAGAGATACTACCCTAAGCTTCATAACGAAAAGCTACCCAAGCATGGACTGGACCCATGCATACACCGACGGTTCTGAAACAAACACTACACAGAACGGAGGGGCAGGAGCATTCCTGAACCTACCAAATGGCAGACAAATAACACTGTCATTCGCTACTAGTAAGTACATAAGCAATTTCAGAGCGGAGGCAGAGGCACTGAGGGCGGCAGTGGAAGAAATGGTGACACACAGTGAAAATGAGAGCCATATAGTCCTGCTGACAGATGCTCTCGCCGTAGTCACAGCGCTAAAAAGCCAGAAAAACACTGAGCTTAATGACTTAAGAGCAGCACTCTGCAAACTGTGCCAGCAGTCCGCACCAAAAAGGGTAGTGGTACAGTGGGTTCCGTCACACTGCAACATCCAAGGCAACGAGGAGGCAGACAGACTGGCAAAAGAAGGTGCAAGACTACCACAAACAGATACCAGTATGACGTACGAAGAGTCAAAACGGCTTATCAAAGCCAGATACATGACCAAATGGGAAACCGAACATACTGGTTACACCAAAAACGATGCCTATTACCAGTTGAACCGAAGAGAGCAGGTCGTTGTCTTCAGACTTCGCACTGGCCACAACAGACTGAGGTACCACCTATTCAACAAGTTGAAGATAGGGTGTACCGACGAATGCCCGTGCGGTACTGGTAAAATGACCGCTGAACATCTGCTGCAGAACTGCCCGACATACGAGGATCAGAGAGAGCAGATGTGGCCATTACCAGTGGAACTGCAAGACAAGCTCTATGGCAGTGGCGAGAGCCTCAGGATGACCGCCGCTTTTTTCGAAAAAATAATGGTTACTGTCTGACTGCGTACGCAGAATAAGAAGAAGAAGAAGGACTCGAACAATGGTTAACCACCCTCCATGGCACTTGTCCCCGCGGCGGAGTAATAAGCTTCTTGATACTAGCACGCTAAGCAGGAAATACTCCTGTAGAAGTACAGGTTGACTAAGACTTTGACTAAGACATGAGCACAACGTTGCTAAACAGTTCGCCCTACATGTAGTAGACCGTGGGTACATACTTTCAGCTCTTTATGTTATGGCAAAGCTGGTAAACAGAGGAGAAACAGAAGTACACGCAAGCGGACAAAGTTAAAAAAAAGCTAGTAAAATTGACTTTTCCAAGCTGTTATTCTTCTTCTTCTTCTTCTTTTACATCGTCTTCTTCTTCTTTTAGCTTTCCTGTTTTGTCATTCAGTATCAGGTTGTGGAAATTATGCAATTCAGCTTCTAGGACAAATGATACACAATGGCATATCATGTGTTTTGATTCATGAACCAATTCGGTCGTACACCTATGATAAGTGAACCAATGATGAAAGTCAAAATCACGTCGGCCAATTTTACATACCCAGAGCATGATGGTACCCAATTTTTGAAGCTCGGTTCATCTCTGCAATAGAAACACATTCTGCATTTCCTGGGGACGGATCCCGATCGCTAGGCTGGGAAGCCAGTGCAGTAACCACTGCGCCTGTTCAACCCCCTTTACAGGAACAAAACATCCATACAAGAAGGTAGAAGTTGTTCGAAAAAACTCATGTTAGTTTGAGTTATCTTTTGACGAGGATTCTTTTGTAGTGAGTTACAGTGGCTCTTCTAACCATACCGACGCATATTTGAACAAAATTGATCAGCATCCCACAGACGCTAGTGAAATGCGATACTCCCCTGTAAGCTCACAACTATGGGGGTCACAGTGTCAATCCCCATCTCGTTGGTCATAATTGATGTGACACAGTCTGCTTCCAGGACCATGAACGACACGGCAGATCGGGGTCTTGATCAGTATCGCCCCAGGAGATTTGGTGGTCTAGGGGTTATTCGCTTGGCTCACAATCACATCGGATCAGGTTTATATGACGCCATGCTGTATTTGACAGACCGCGCATGTTGGAGGTTGTTCGTGGTATGACAGCTTCTTCCATGCCAACCAGCTGAAAACGGATACCTGACTATGTCATGACATATGTTATAAGCAGCCGCGGCAAAACTGAGCTTGTGCTTTGTCTTCGGCACTTTCAGCAATGCAATGAACTCGCCACACATAGGGGCGCACAGCTGCATTGAAGTCAGTTCTGTAGACCAATTCCTTCATTTATTGCGTGATCTTAACTATTCTTCTCAATCCAGGAGATATATACTTTAACAAATTCACCAACTTATCCGCCAGTTCTCGCTAATTCATTCAAGACAATACATCTTGCCTATAGAATAATGCCCAACCAGCTCGTTCAAGCTATCAGCTAATGGGCAATCGTTCCACAGTTGCAACAGCTCAGCTATGCATATTTGTTTTACGATCAGGCCCACTGCTTCCAGTAGCTGCCAATTATTATTTTTTTTTTACTCCTATGATCAAATCATATACTAGTCTTTATTTTTGTAACAGTTAGAAGACAATTGTAATGTTTGTTAAATATGAAATGGCGTATCTATACCGATTACTAAAGTTTGAATTTAATTCCGCGTATATGCATACTGATGTTCTTTAAACTTTAATCCACGATTTATTTTAAGCTGTTTCTTTTACCTTCTTCTTGTTCTACATCTAGTCTCAAACTCCGGCTACCAAACCACGAACATAGGATTGTAAGTTGCCTGATTATTGAGCAAAACGACCTTTATAAATGGAAATGTTTGTATATATCTGCCATTCTTTGTGTTACAACCATCTAGTTTGTCAGTCCTAAGACAGGTTGTAAGTGATAGAAAGTGATAGTCAAACTGTGTAAAGCATTAGTTAGACTTAGGTTGGAGTACTTTGTACAGGCGTGGGGTCCTTAACATATAGGGGATATAAACATGCTGTACAGAATAGAAAACAAGAGCGACAAAGCTGTTATTGGGATTCCAGAATTACAGTTATGAGGAAAGACTCCGAGAAACCAGCCCACATTGTCTAGAAAAGAGAAAAATTCGAGGTGACTTAATTTAGGTTTATAAGATAATCAAAGAAACGGATAAACGAGACTGTAACACGTTTTTTTTTCTTCAAAATACAACCACCTGCAAGAACAAGAAGGCACAGTTACAAATTAGCTAAAGAGAGGCCCAGATTATATGTTAGTAAATATTTCAGAGAGTCAGAGAGTGGTGAATGCTTGTAATGCATTGCCACATAAGGTATTAGAAGCATGGACATTTAATGCATTTAAAAATAAATTGGATGCACATAGTTTTAGAGCAAGGTAATGTAAATGAAACTGGTTGTATACAGACTCAGTAGTCTTCTAAACCAGAATAAAGACGTTAAGTTAGTTAAATAAAGTTGTCTGATCATGTCTCTCTATTTGACTCTATCCTCTGGTTGATTAGTCCTAAGATTGGTTATGAGGTTGTCTGATCATGTCTTTCTATCTATTTGACTCTATTATCTGGTTGATTAGTCTTAAGACTGGTTCTGAGGTTGTCTGTGCATGTATCCCCATTTGAGCATATCCTATACAGGTCTCTACTTTGCTGTTAGATTCGTACGTTAATGTCTCAGCATACCTGAGATGTAAAAATGAATCGGGGTATCTCTCTTCCTCATTTCCAGTGGATTTTGCACCCCAGTAACTTATGTACAAGACTGTCTTGTCTCAGCCGGGGAAGCAATCCCTTTGAAAATGCAGGAGGAAGCAGACTCTTACATAAAATGCATGGTGAAGTCGAATGCACTAGGATGACAGGCGCAAAATAAAAACCATAGTAGATCGTACACTGCCGTGGGGATTAGAGAAATAAAACGAACGCAAAAAAAAAACATAAACAAAAATAATGGCGCAGCCAATTCAATCTTTGTGGTTTTCTCATTTTTAATATAGTATATGCGTGCACCTACCTCAGCGAAAACAATGTCATTGTATCTTATTTTTATCCATTTCGCTCGCTCCATGCAATGGTAACGCAACATTTAAATCGATTAAAATCTTTTTAATCTGCCTCCTTTGCTAGAGTCTATGTTTCTGCCCCTGAGATTGCACATGATTATACACGAGTGGTGATTATTTATTTCCTCAGTTCTAAACTGATGTTCTTTGAAGTTATGCTCTTCTCTGACGGCCTTTTTTTTTACTAATGCAATCCTTTTCTTATTTTCACTTCAATATCGGTATCTTTTGTAATGGTTTACCCAAAATATATAATGTTCTGTACTTGGTAGATTATTTATTCATTGATGAGTATATTCATTTTCCTATGCTGCTAGTCTTTCACCATAGTATTTGTTTTTGTTTGTATGTAAAGTCTTCTTCCCATTTTTCCCAGCTGTTACGATTATATTGTTTAAATCCAGTCTCTGACACTTTCTTATTAAAAAAAACTGAATTTGAATAATTTTCCCCCACAATTGCTACTCGATATTAATGTCATTTCTCGTATTTTCCAATGTAAAGCTGCATTGTAACGCAATTTATTTGCCATCTGCAAAAGAATCAAGAAGTGAACCATCTATGGGATCGAAATCCTATTCGTAATAGATGAAAGTGTGCAAGTTAGACCCAAACATCTAATCTAGTTTACATTTGTTTATGCTGGACCACAGAGCTTGTCTGTCCATCCACTTTGTCTACAAACCAAAATAAACAGCCGATGGTGCAAGCTATCTGCTAATGGACACTGGTTCTAGATTTCGGATATTTCTCTGGTATTGAATTTCGTTTTACCGACTCCCCGTATTCTGAAGCGGCCATCTTTTCTCTGTACGGCTATTTTCGCAACATAAAGATTGTTGAAGGGTTATCTACAGATTAACTGTTGTGTGCACCCTAAAAAGTAGAGTGGAGGTATGTTGTAGCTTTCTTGGTATTTCGAGCGTGCTGATGAAGATGGACCACGGTCTTCTAAGCTGTTGTGATATACTTGGCTTCATTTGCGTGTCCTTCACTGTTACGAGGATCACGTCGATGCCTACCTTGTTAGTCAGGCTGCCGTAAAAACAGCCTGTTTCCAGGAAGGGCTACGAGGAAGCATAGGTGAATGTCTTATCCACTACATTTTTCCTGACCTTGACTAATATGTATAAACAGTATGTTGTACGTGACCAGACGCCTTTCCACAACATAAAGGTAAATGTAGTCCCATTACTATCAGCGATGCAGTGCACAAAACTTCAATGTGGTAGTCTTCTGCATTGTATTATAAAGGTAAACGTCACCCCATGACAACAGTTGCCGTGCGAGGATGAAGCTAACACTACATATAATAAGCCACAGCCTATATGAGATGAAGTGACCAGTACTCTTCATTGATAGTTTTTAACCTTCTCTAACGTCATGTACCCATTTACATCTTGGTCGACTGGAGCTTCGGTCCTACTAGACGCAAACCATGACCTGGATTTTGTGTTCTGCTAAGTCCATGAAATTGAACCCTGCCATGCTGTAATCCTAGTCCACTAAGCCTGCCCACTGCCGACTGGGCTACACGCTCCATTATAGCAAATGGCTGATTCCATATCTCACTACATTTCTATTTCTTGTAGGCACTTATTACAGTTAGTTGCCATCGCAAGAAATGATGCGAAACCATCAACCGATTTTGTCTTGATGTTGTAATTTGCGCTGCATTTGGATTATAATGATGAAGTAACTGCGCTAGTCATCAATAATACTCTTTGGTCCCAAACTATCTTTGACCAGTTGTAAGATATAAGCCAAGACAATTGGAGGTAATATAGGATGGAGGTAATCTGTTTCCACCTCATTTTAGATCAGGAACTCAAGTGTATCGATAACTGGGTTTGATCAGTGGATCTTTCATTAGAGTAGCCAGCTCTCTATCCATCTGCGACGTCTGCGCCTGTTTACGTGATACACTAATGTATCTTCACTTCACTTAGTCCATATATATTTACATAATTCTTTCCTTGCTGCAGTCAGTATCTAGTAAGATTACATTTAATAAAGAATACATTTCCAGGCAAAAAATTCATTGTGAGTAGGACATGTAAAGTAGGACATGACATGATGAGTAGGACACAATGCGTAGGACATGGTGAGTAGGACATGACATGGTGAGTAGGACATGACATGATGAGTAGGACATGGTGAGTATGACATGACACGGTGAGTAGGAAACCGTGAGTAGGACATGGTGAGTAAGACATGACACGGTGAGTAGGAAAACGTGAGTAGGACATGGTGAGTAAGACATGACACGGTGAGTAGGAAACCGTGAGTAGGACATGGTGAGTAAGACATGACACGGTGAGTAGGAAGCCGTGAGTAGGACATGGTGAGTAAGACATGACACGGTGAGTACGAAACCGTGAGTAGGACATCAACGGTGAGTAGGGCATGGTGACTAAGACATGGTGAGTAAGACATGGTGAGTAGGACAAGGTGAGTAGGGCATGATGAGTATGGCATGACATGGTGAGTAAGGCATGGTGAGTAGGGCATGACAAGTGAGTAGTACATGGTGAGTAAGACATGACATGGTGAGTAAGGCATGGTGAGTAGGGCATGACAAGTGAGTAGGACATGGTGAGTAGGGCACGGTGAGTACGACAAGGTAAGTAAGACATGGTGAGTCGGACATGACTAGGTGAGGAGAACGTGGCAAGGTGAGTAGGGCGTGGTAAGTAGGACATGGTGAGTAGAACCTGGAGAGTAGGCACGCCATAGTGACTCGGACATGGTGAGTAGGACATGGTGAGAATGACGTGGTGAGTAGGACTTTGTGAGTATGTCGGGGTGAGTAGGGCATTGTGAGTAGGACATGGTGCGTAGTACACGACATTGGTGAGTAGTACATGACATGGTGAGTAGGGTATGGTGAGCAGCAGACGGTCACCAGGACATGGCGAATAGGACACGATGAGTAGGACATGGTGAGTAGGACATGGTGAGTAGGACATGGTGAGTAGGATATGGTGTGTATGACATGGTGAGTAGGGCATCATGAGTAGGATATCATGAGTAGGACATGGTGAGTAGGACATGGTGAGTAGGACATGGTGAGTAGGGCATGATGAGTAGGATATCATGAGTAGGACATGGTGAACAGGACATGTTGCGAAATCAATAATTGTGTGAAAGGAGCCACCAACAGCCACTGGAACAACACGTTAAGAAAAGGCAATTATGCATATTGGACCAATGCTTAGGATGGCCAAATCCAAAAAAAGCCAAGCAGGCTCTCATATGTAATTATCAAGACAAGAGAAAGAGTGGTAGACTTAAAGTTAGTCGCATGTCCTTTTACAGAACGTAGCTTCTTACAACGGCCACCTGTTTGGCTGTTATAAGTTTCTTGGCAAGTGAGCAGTACGGTAGGTTGCCATTACTTTCCGTACGTGGAGGAGCATTCGCTAGAGAAAAAAACACAGTGTCTGCCAAACTGGACACAAGTGAGAATCGAACCCGGAACGTTGGGATTGTGAAAACCGAACCAGTTTCACTCATTGGCCACGCAGCCTCTTGGTAGACTTAAGCATACACGAATAATTGAATGTGAGACGGAACTATGATTACATGGTTTCATCTATAAAGAAGATGAAAGAGTTGTACAAGACCGTGTATACTGGCAAGTTGGGGTCAATGGCTTATGCTCCGTGAGGAGAGATGGGCTTTACATGATTAACTGATTGATCGATTGAAGAACTAATTACGAGTATATTAGAAAACATCAATGACAATAACATTAATCTTCTTCCAAAAGGTCTGCATTCCAGTCTGAGCTCTTGTGCAAATAATTGGTAAGGAAAAGGAATCAGTCCGAACAAAACTACAGGACTTTCGACTATTTACGATTGTGATTGATAATTTCTCACAAGTAGGGTAGCCATGTTACGGTTAGAGAAATGGACACAATTGAGCTGGCGGAAAAATAACATATACCTATCTCTTGATAGACTATGGGGCATAAAGGGAGAGCCCAGTAATGTGCAGAAGACTGGATGGGGGATTTGAGAAGTGACTCTCTGCTGGACGTGACAATTACTTGGGATAACACATTCTTCTTCTTCTTCTTCTTCTGCGTACACAGTCAGACAGTAACCATTATTTTTTCGAAAAAAGCGGCGGTCATCCTGAGACTCTCGCCACTACCATAGAGCTTGTCTTGCAGTTCCACTGGCAATGGCCACATCTGCTCTCTCTGATCCCCGTATGTCGGGCAGTTCTGCAGCAGATGTTCAGTGGTCATTTTACCAGTACCGCACGGGCATTCGTCGGTACACCCTATCTTCAATTTGTTGAATAGGTGGTACCTCAGTCTATTGTGGCCAGTGCGAAGTCTGAAGACAACGACCTGCTCTCTTCGGTTCAACTGGTAATAGGCATCGTTTTTGGTGTAACCAGTATGTTCGGTTTCCCATTTGGTAATGTACCTGGCTTTGATAAGCCGTTTTGACTCTTCGTACGTCATACTGGTATCTGTTTGTGGTAGCCTTGCACCTTCTTTTGCCAGTCTGTCTGCCTCCTCGTTGCCTTGGATGTTGCAGTGTGACGGAACCCACTGTACCACTACCCTTTTTGGTGCGGACAGCTGGCACAGTTTGCAGAGTGCTGCTCTTAAGTCATTAAGCTCAGTGTTTTTCTGGCTTTTTAGCGCTGTGACTACGGCGAGAGCATCTGTCAGCAAGACTATGTGGCTCTCATGTTCACTGTGTGTTGCCATTTCTTCCACTGCCGCCCTCAGTGCCTCTGCCTCCGCTCTGAAATTGCTTGTGTACTTACCAGTAGCGAATGACAGTGTTATTTTTCTGCCATTTGGTAGGTTCAGGAATGCTCCTGCCCCTCCGTTCTGTGTAGTGTTTGTTACAGAACCGTCGGTGTATGCATGGGTCCAGTCCATGCTTGGGTAGCTTTTCGTTATGAAGCTTAGGGTAGTGTCTCTCCTTTCTTTTTCGGTCTGGCAGTTTTTGTTTGCAATACCTGGTATATTTTCTACCACCTCTGGAAATATATCCTGCCTCCAAGTAGGTTTTCGTACAGTAGTGATGGGTTTTGGTGTTGTTAGTGCGTTTATGGGATCTTCGTGCATCTTTGCTTTGGATAACACATTCAAAGTATGGTAATTCATCTGTTTATATTTGAAGGAAATCTGGATGGCGATGAATGCCTAATGTGCCATTCCTTTTCATTTCTGTGAACTAAAAAATATAGGTGACTAAAATTGCTCGTGAAAATGAGATAACATATTTGATCAGGTCTGCCGGGATCTTTGTGTATCACAAGGACACGAATAGCACCACTGCCTCACAGAGACTATGTCGTAAGAGGGGAGTAACTGTGTGACTTGGCAAAACACCGGCCAGGGTTAGGTGGTTTGTTTAGAGCAGCATAGATGCCGCCTAATAGGCTGCGGGTCTACTTTGCTTTAGTGTTTGAATCTATTAAGATGGGCTCGCACATCGATTAAACCACCTTCCGTAAGCGCTTGTCCATACGCAGCGGAGTATTAAGCTGCTCGAGCCTAGCCCGCTAAGCAGAGAATCCTTCTCCCGGCTACATCCAGCTCCTCCACAGGGGCATCTTCTCCTGTAGATATACAGGTCGACTAAGAACTTAGAACTAACAAGATATCTGCCGTCCTCGCATATTTCAGCCTGTGATATAATAACGGGTTAAGTCCTTGTCTTAATCAGACCTCTGTTTCCTGGTAAAAATATAAGTAGCCGAACCATTTCACTGCAATCCATCTGATGTCTTATATCCCCTCATTTACCTGCCGCTTTAGATAAACAAAGAAATACTAATCACTAGGAGTGGTTTATTCGAGAGGGCTTCAAATAAAAACATTAAAAGGAGGATAGACATGAGAAAAACCATGCCTTTGTATTGTAACTGTTTAATGTGGCTGCTAAGTTGGTCAATGGTCTCCTGCGTAGGACATTACTGTGCAGACGAAGACTATGATGTCAAAGTTCCAGTTACAAGATGGCCGCCCCACTATTGACAGACATCAAAGAGAGCAATTTTCTGTTATTCCTTTTGTTTATCAGCAAATGGATGAAACGTATCAATTTATCGGCGAATGAAGACCCAGTACGGTAATTGAATGTCTTTCACTCCAGCTAGTGTCATTCACATTCTGTGATTTTCCATAACGTGATGTCATCGGCTGCAATCGACTTTGGGGGTCAATACACGTTGGGTCTGACCCGGTCGTGGGCAGTCTGTCACAGAACTCACGTCGTTTTGAAACGTCCTACTCCACTTATACATCTGCGACAGTGAAATCAAGCATATTCGTACTCGAGCTTCATTCGTAGATGAATTTCTATAGGTTTCACCAATTCGCTGCTAAAAAAAACGACAACCGGATAACGTTGCTGCTCTTTGCAACATGTCAATAGTGGGGCGGGCATATTTAAACTGCATTTATGACGTCATATTATTTCGTCTGCACGGTGAAGGCACGTGCAAAACACTCTTAACATACTTAGCAACCATATTAGCAAGTTACAATACAAAGACATTATTTTTTCAAATTTATATCAAATTTTTATGGTTATCATTTGAATCCACCTCGTATTACCATATTTCACGGGATCCCGATCCATTAGTTTACTCTATCAGTGTCTATGATTTGTATACGTTCACGTATTCAACCAAATGCACCATCTGTCCTTGATTCATGACCCGACATTTTTCAAAGCTTTTATTTAACTTTACGAGTTGTCTGTTTAAGTGGACTTCCACTTCATCTATTTTAACCAACGTATTATAACCTAGACAGATGACATTTTGTACGCACACTGTATTAAAGCGACCTATTAGTCTTTCAAAACTTTGACGGGTCTTAACGAAAAACGTAAATTTACATGGTCTGCTGACCTCAAGTCACGCTGTAGTTTCAGAAAGTTTTTGGGAAAATTTCTAGCGGGATCGCCCGTAAGGCCCGCGAGGTCTCCCCCCTCCTCCCTATCCCTAATCCCCTAAAAAAACATGACGTAGTATATATACCAACTACTACCGAAAAATCAAGTGTCACTTAACCAGTAGCCCACACCCTCCCTATCCAGATATAATGTATCTTGTTAAAAACATTTTCGATGACATTCCAGCAGGTTTGATCGTAACGTGAACACCATCATGGATTGAATTAGTAGACAGTGGCCGACGATGATGCAACATATTAAAGGGCTTAAAGGAGTCGGGGACGCATAGCTGACTGCTTGCAATAGCGAACCACAGCTGACCAAAACCGAATCCGAATTTCGTATCAAAGCGACGGCCCTGAAAGCAGGATGCACTAGTGCAGTCGGGCTAAGAGAAAAGGGGTCACAGTGGGAAGGCAAACCCAGGACCCAAAAAGACAACATAGACCGGATGTATTGAGTTGCAAAACGAAAAATAAGAAGAACAATTAGAAGTAGACCAAAAATTAGAAGAATTGAAAGGAAATGAAGAAGAAAACGAAGAAGAAAACGAAAAAAGAAGCCGAAACAGAAGCAAAAGAAGGAGAAGAATGAGACTGAAGACAGAACAGGCAAAAGAACAAAAGGAATGAGAAAAGAAAAAGAAAGAAGAAGAAAAGGAAGAAGAAGACGAATGAAAATAAAATAAAAAGAAGAATGAGAACAAGATGAAGAAAATAAAGAAAAGATAAAGAAAAAGAAGAAGAAGGAAAAAATAAAAGGAAGAACGATAAGAAGAAAAAAAGAATAAATATGAGAAAAAGAAGAATAAGAAGAATGAGAAGAAGAAAGAAGAAGAATTAGATGACACAGATAAAAAGGAAAAGGTGAAGACAATTAATAAAACCAAGATGAAAAAGAAGAAGAATTATATGAAAAAGAAAAAAAGAAGAAGCAGAAGAAAAGAAGGAGATGAACAACGAGAAGACAACAAACAGAAGAAGATCATGAATATGCGCAGTTTCGCAAAGCACAAATTATAAAAATTAGCAAAGTATGCAAGACAATTAAAGTACAGAAAAGACTAAAATATTATAAATTAGAACAGCTCAAGAGTTTCTCCTATCCAGGAAGTATAATAAGAGAGAATAGAAGACACGAAATTAGAAAGAAAATGGGGATGGCCACAGCTATTTTTATCAAGACAAAACAAACCGTGACATCTAAACAATCTGAAAATGTTGGTATTCAATCAAGCACGCGTGTCTGATGCCAGGTAGCCAAATGTTGAGCAAACTCATTTAGGTCTCTTTGCCTTGGTGTACCATGTTGGACCCAAGGTCCCATTATGCGGTCTCTCCACCTCAGCCTTGGTGTACCATGTTGGACCCAATGTCTTATTATGCGGTCTCTCCACCTCAGCCTTGATCGCCCGCGAGTGGAGGCTAAAGTTGTATATAGGCACCACGACGTCACTGTACGTGTTCATTCGTTTTCTGATATGCGCACGATATGGGCCGGTCCATCAGTATTTTCGTAACAGCGATACATCTATGATGTCAGAGAAGGATGTTCGAAGTCTGCCCTCTGCTTTGCGAATTTGGTCTCAAATGGAGATCCTCAATGTTCTTTGCTCCATCGCTCGTTTGGCAACGCGGAGGCTGAATCAGCTTTCAGTAGGTTCAAAACCTTGCAGCCATACACCAGGTCTGGAATAACTACACTGAAGGTGTGAGCCCTAGCGTTATCGTTTCACATATGTTGCAGTATGGGCTTAAGACAGTTGAAGCTGAGCCAGACCGATGTTATCCTTCCTGAGATCTCCCAATTTATTCAATGAGAGTTCGTGATTTCTTGGACCAAGTAGATATACGAATTTACGTTTTCAGCAGGACAATCTCCAAGGCGAAAATTTATTTTTGGACAGAAGGTGTTGATTATGAACTGTTTATTCTTTCTACTGATTTGTAGGCCAATTGCCACGCTAGCTCTGCTAAGCCCATTCAGGCTTTTCTCTGCTTCTTTGACGTCGTGGCTGAGGATGACTTTGTCATCACTGAACCTCATACGAGTTAGAATTTCTCCGTCTTTGTTGATGCCCCTATCCTCCTAGTCCATGTATGGGCTAATATCACACATATATCACAATAATATCATCTAAACAAATATCACACTGATATAAACACAATTGAGTTATGTATGACGGGAAAACATGAACAAATACATCAACAATTAGAGAGGATAGAATATATATATATATATATATATATATATATTTATATATATATATATATATGCATATTTTTGTAATGTGTGTGTGAGCGTATGTGTAAATGTATATGCATAAATAGAACAATCAAGCCGCTTTGCAATCCATGGGCTGCAGCGGTCAGCGACCCCTAGCTGACTGCTAACGTCAGTGCTAACGAACCAGAGCAGCAAAGACCCTTCTACTATATCTCCACGTGGTGATCCTGAATAACCGGATGCAATAGAGCAAGCTGGCTAAAGAGAAATGATCGAAGAGAAAAGGTTAACCTAGTAGTAAAAAAATGCCTGATACCGAAGACGGATGTGTCGGACCGAAAGATGCAAATGTCCAAGTCAAGCTGTGAACTAGTGACACAACACATTAAGTTCTCTGGACTACATCCTGCTAATTGTAGAGCCCTGTTCAGGGCTTGGTAACGGGAGATTGAAAATAAACGTAGAAGAGGCAGAAGAATGTGACACATTTCCTGGAAGGAAAGAAAAAATACAAACATCAGTCATTGGGACCTACGAATAACTAAGAAAATAATTGAACGAATTCAGACGAAAACGAGTCAGACATTTAATATATTTCTACATATCACAAGCTTACTGAAAAGCGAACTGAAAGAAACAAATAGAGAGTTTAGCGTCAGAGTAAAACGGAACCTAACGATGGATATTAATATTAAGAGATGGGTAGGGAAAAACTGTAAGATTGTACCTTATTGCTTCAGGAAATGAGTGGATATCGAAAGAAATTAAGTCTGCCACAAAAATCTAAATTTTGAAAGCTAATGTCAAGCCATGTCAGGTCATCACGTAACCGGTGATGTCGTTGGTGCACACATGAAGACATCCCAACAACACTACGCTACCCTTCTCTGTCAGCGGCTGATGCCTGTGCCTCTTCTGGTCGGAGATTGGTCCATTCTTTTATGTTGTCCTCCCACCTCTTTTTGGGACGGTTTCGTCGTCGTCTGTCATGCACCTTTCCGTGGAGGATCGTATTTGCAAAACCATTTGATCTCGATATGTGACCGTACCAAGCGGGTTTCCTTTTTTTGACAGTTGCTGAGAGGTATTCAAAAGGCCTTATTGCTGTTGTAATTCTATCTCGTATTTCCTCATTTGTAACTCGATCTTTGTACGTGACGTTTAAAAGTCTTCCGAAACATCTCATCTCCAAGGCCTGTATCCTTCACTGAAGGTCAGCTGTAACCGTCCATGTCTCACAAGCATAGAAGAATATTGACAGAACCAATATACGCATTAATCTGATTTTCGTGCATAGTGCTAACCGTTTATCTTGCCATATTTTGTTAAGCCGTGTAAACGCCGCTATTGTCTGTGCTATTATGGCCAACTTCTCACATGTTGATCTTTCATCACTGACAATCGACCCAAGATATTTAAAACGGTCACTATCTTCGAGATCCTGACCATTAGCTTTTATCCTACTGTTGAAGCCCTCGGCGTTGTTTGTCATTAATTTGTCTTTCCAGGTTTATCTCCATACCATAATCAAGAGCTCTTTGATCGAGCCTTCTGACCCATTCCTGGAGTTCTTGGTTTTTCTATTGGCAACCATGCGGATGTATAAAATCAACCGAGATATTATAACGGTCCTTGAACACCTGTAGGACAAGGCGGATAGCGCAGTTCTTGTGAATGTGAGGCGAGGGGACTGGTTTCGCACATCAGTTGGTGTCAGACAGGGGTGTACACTCTCTCCAACTTTTTTCAATATATTTCTTGAGGGAATTATGAGTGAGGCACTTGGAGGTCACGTTGGTACTGTCAAGATAGGAGGCCGAACGATTACCAACCTTCGTTTTGCAGATGAATGTCAAGTACGTTCGGAAAAAAGTACCACTGAAAATGTTTAAGATTTCATCAATGATTGCATGCGCCGAAGGGATGGAATAACATTTTAAGGTAAAGTCACTAAAATATATACGTAGTTAGTCATCCATCCCAAGTCATGATGGTGGCATCATCAGAAGGTTGTGTCTTGATGATGTAACTTGGATTATATCGAGAAAACAACTGAGCTGGTCATCAACTTCACACTCTGGTCCTAAGCTACCAGTGGCAAGATATAAGTCGAGACGACTGGAAATCTGCATAGGTTGCAGATTTGTCAACAGGACTTACTCCTGAAGACGTTTCCACATACAGGTATCATGCAAGGTATAAAACCCTTAAATGGCAAAGAATCGGTCAGATGCCAGTTGAACAAGACGTAAAAAGAAGGTGTTGGCGATGTATCTTGATTTTTATTATCAGTTATTTAGCGTAGCTGCTAGTAGCAACGTCCTCTCCAGCAAACTTATAGGTCTATTTTTACCTTGGGAGCACCATATTGCTATCAGCGTGGTCCACCGACCATACTTTCATTGTAACATGTTACCTGCCTATCTATGTTTAACGTTTGCATAGATTACCGCATCTTTCACCAAGGACAATCGTCGTATGTCGGTATGTCGGTCCCTTGCATAAGTTGGCGTCGGAGAGTGATTCCAACCACGCGCCGTTCAAGAGAAGCCTGGTTCATTCTCATTTTGTCCTCCAGTGATTTTGTTAGTGTTCATTTCTCATCACTGTAGCACATAGCAGGGAGCAAAGTTGAATTACAGAGAGAGGCTCGAAGGTTATGGTCTTCGCAACCGTCAGTGACTGTGTTAATGGCAGAGGGAGCTATCCAGCTCGCTTGGCGACGTCTAGTAAATTCAGATTCCAGATTAATTTTGATAATTTGGAGGCGCCCAGGATCCGTTGGAAGACTGGATCCCAATTAGCGAAACGATTGTGGTCTTTGAGTTTGGCGATGGATAAGATTCACACTAAGGAATCTAGCTTATATCATTACATGACAGTCACAGGATTAGAATCTTCAGGGCAAATGAAGTTGGGGCAGACCTAAACATTCATGGAGAACGAAAGTCGAGACAAACAACAGCAGAAAATACGCTTGAGCGGTGGGGGAAAGGAGGGGGGGGGGTGTAGTTGTAAATAATGGTGCATGGCAGGAACACTTGACGGTCGTGGACAATCTCTTAAAGAACTCACGCCATTTTGGAACTTCCTACTTCACTCATACACTTGCTGTGTTAAAAGGCATTCATCACCGTACTGAACTTTTATTCGCTGGTGAATTGCTATAGGTTTGACCCATTCGCTTCTCAACAACGGATAACAGATCGCTTCTCCTATTAAGTGCATGGATATAGTTGGGTGTCCATAATATAAAATTTGTAGGTGCATGGAGACAGTTGGGTGTCCATAATATAACATTCTTAGGTGCATGGAGATAGGGTGTCCATAATATAACATTCTTAGGTGCATGGAGATAGTAGAGTATCCATAATATAACATTCTTAGGTGCATGGAGATAGTAGAGTATCCATAATAAAACATTCTTAGGTGCATGAAGATAGTAAGGTTTCCATATTATAAATGACATTTTTACGTCATGTTATTTGACTGCACTGTGATGGAAAGTGCAAGTCACTCTTTACATCCTTACCGGCCATAAAAACAATATAAAATAAACAGGCATGCTATTTCTCATTGCTATCCCACTTTTAAGGTTTCCACTTGAAGCCATTTCGTAGCAAACTTAGTATTAAAAAAAATTACATTTCCAACATTTTCCATTTTAATCTTTGGCGTTCTTCCTGGAAAGGACGTTGTGTCGTAGTTTACAGCGAGGCTGCGATATCGTGGTCTGTTGTTCAGAAACGTCAGCTAGCTTGTTTTGTTTTCGAGTACTCGGTTCGTTTTCCCAATGCCATCCCTATTCTCTGAGCCAGACTACAAAAGCGCGACTTCTTTTCAAGGATGTCGCTTGGAGGCGGAGAGTGGTCTTAGTCAACTATAGATAACTGACCCTGATGCAAGCAGTAAGCCGTTAGTCGCTGCCTACTATCATCTCGTTCACTGTGCTGCAAATCCATTCCCACATTTGCAAATGAGCATTTGAGCCGTATATATATATTATATATATATATATATATATATGCGCGTGCAGGAAATAAGAATGGGTAAACGATGTAATTATTTTATGTTCATGGATGCACTTACATACATCGTACTGGAACTTTAGTTCTGGGACCTAGTTTGAGAACAATTACTTCAAATGTACATTTTAGAATAAAATAACCCAAAGAGATTATTGCAACAACTGAAAAGAAAAGGATATATTACGGATGACACAAACAACAAGGGAAGTAAACAGGATAAGAGAAGAGCTGTTTCATCAGCTTAGCTTTTCTCTCTGTTGATGGGAGTGAAAATCAATTCAAGGTTTACCAAAGCTTTTAGAATTTACCGTATATCGGGCCAGACTAGAATTAAGAGATTACATAAAATGAAATTTCGTATATCGATTTTATTCGTTACTACTAAAACAACTGATCATTTGATGCGAATTAACTCAAATGCACCAATACGAAATTAGAGAAATACTTGTATTTGGAATATCATTTGGTAGACAGAACATCAACATCGTGCGTTACGCTGATGACAATGTGTTGACAATGCGGAATGAGTCTGATTTACAAAAACTGGTGACCATGGTATTTGTTCAAAGCAAACATTAAGGCACCAGCTTAAATCAAAAGAAATAAAACAAATAATGAACGTAACTGAGACGTACATATCTCGAAAATGTTGCAAACAGATTTACAATACCGAAATAAAACAAGTACACTAGTTATAATACTTGGACACCCACGTAAGTTCTGATGGGACATTCACCTACGAATTAAAAACAAAATTTAAAAAAAACAACAGAATAACCAATGCAAAATCAGTCTTCCAGAGTATAATGGGAATCTTGTGCAACAAAAGCCTTTCACTGGATTTAAGGAAGATAGTTTTTTGGCTTCTACGTGGAACTAGTACTGACATACGGCTGCCAGTTATGGAGAACCAGTACTGACATACGGCTGTCAGTTATGGAGAACCAGTACTGACATACAGCTGCCAGTTTTGGAGAACCAGTACTGACATACGGCTGCCAGTTATGGAGAACCAGTACTGACATACGGCTGCCAGTTATGGAGAACCAGTACTGACATACGGCTGCCAGTTATGGAGAACCAGTACTGACATACGGCTGCCCGTTATGGAGAACCAGTACTGACATACGGCTGCCAGTTATGGAGAACCAGTACTGACATACGGCTGCCAGTTATGGAGAATCAGCAGGCAATTACATATATCATTGGAGGTAACGAAGATGCGGCTTTACAGAAGTATGTTGGAAAGTCTATAGAATGCAAAGACATCAAATACGGTGACTCTCGAGGAAGCATAAACTCAAGGACAGCTAATGGCAAAAATTCGCACAAGGCAGTCATTCTTTTTCGGGCATGTCTTGAGAAGAGGCGGGTTGGAATACACAGTGACAGCTAGTAGGATTTGCAGGGAAGAGGGATATAATGAGACAAAGAGCGAAAATACTGGACAGCTTGAAGGCATGGCATGGGAGGCGATAAACCGCGGAACTGTTAAACGACACATGTGATAAGGGAGGTACATGGTCGTCAACGCAAACAGAAATGCACTTGCTGACAAAGATGTCAAGTACTTGTTGACAAATAATGACAGCTGCGAACGTTCGATTTTCCTTCACTTTACTGTTAATGATACATTTGGAAATGTAAGGTCGTAGACATTATGTTTGGGTATTTACAACTTTCTTAACTTGACATTACAAGAAGCAGAGTTACCTAAGAGTGACAGGTCAGTTTCACAATCCTGAAGCTTGGCAGACACGGGTTTTTTTCTTTGTACGATCGCTTCTGCACATCTTAGTCTTAGTCGACCTTTGCTTCTACAACGGCGTTTACTCTTGTGCACGACCCAACTCTTGTGCGAGTTTATGGAAATGGAATGAATTTCTCTTTTTAGCGGGCTGGGCTCGAGCAGTAATGTGTTTTTTAAATTGTTTTTCTTGTCTGATCTCGATGTCCAGTCGATTGTGTCTGGGGCACGGGTTGTCCACTGGATGCCCTACTTCTGCACGCACGAAAAGTAATAGCAACTTACTTGCAACAGGAAACGAATAACAATCAAACAGGTTGGTAGTTGTAATAACAACGTTCTGCATGAGACGCGCTACTTACGTATTTAAAGCATTAAAAGAAAGCCTGCAACAATATGATTATTTTGCTTTTTGTTCAAAGGTTTTTCTTTCTGAATTCTACTGACAAAGACACGTTCTTTTCAGCCCCAGATTGTATTCGGTTAGGTTATATGATGTTTTGTGTGTGTGTATGTGTGTAACGTACTGTTGTGTGTGTTCCACTGCATTGAATTTGCATTAGTTACGTTGTCAATCTTTGTCGTACGCGGAGAAGTGGTCATACCGAAGAAAAATCCCCGACTTGCACTTTCAATCCGAACACCAGGTGATTCCATACCTGGTATGTGGGATTTGCAAACCAAGCTTGGACTCGATTTACAACATTACGTCACACACTGCCCTAGCAACAATAAATAGGTCAAAGTGCCAGCATAAATAAGTGAATAATTTTAGTATTACCAAATATCTCATCGGCGAAAGGTCAAGCGTAATCGATTTAGAGTCAGCGAGGACTGTGAATTGTGTTCTCTCATCTTAGTCTTAGTCTACATGCACATCTTCAATGGCAATTGCCCTTGTGTAGGTCCCAACTCATGCGCGAGTTAATGTTAAGTTAGTCAGGGACAGGTGAAACATCCTGATCAGACTTTGTTAGTTAGGGTTAGGTGAAGCATCCTGATCAGACAGTGTTAGTTAAGGTCAGGTGAAACATCCTGATCAGACTTTGTTAGTTAGGGTTAGGTGAAACATCCTGATCAGACATTGTTAGTTAAGGTCAGGTGAAACATCCTGATCAGACTTTGTTAGTATAGGGTTAGGTGAAACATTATTATCAGACTTTGCTAGTTATGGTCAGGTGAAAAATACTGATCAGACTTTGTTAGTTTAGGGTTAGGTGAAACATCCTGATGGGACATTGTTAGTTAAGGTCAGGTGAAACATCCTGATCAGACTTTGTTAGTTTAGGGTTAGGTGAAACATTCTGATCAGACTTTGTTAGTTATGGTCAGGTGAAAAATACTGATCAGACTTTGTTACTTTAGGGTTAGGTGACACATCCTAATCAGACATTATTAGTTAAGGTCAGGTGAAACATCCTGATCAGACTTTGTTAGTTTAGGGTTAGGTGAAACATCCTGATCAGACTTTGTTAGTCAGGGTTAGGTGAAACATGCTGATCAGAGACTTTCTCCGTCAAGGGAAACATGCTGATCAGACTGTGTTAGGGTCAGATAAAACATGCTGATCACGCTATGTTAGTCAAGGACAGGGGAAACATACTGATCAAACTATGTTAGCCAGTGTTCTGTAAAATATACTGACTAGACTCTAATAGACTGTGTCAGGTAAAACATGCAGTTTAAGCAGTTCTTCATGGAAACATACTGTTTTATGACAGTCTGGGCTACAATTTGGAAATCGACACTGAAATACTGTTGTAGTGAGCTTACTGATTAGATATTGCACAATTTCCAAAAGTATCCCAGTCCGCCTTCATAAGTAGCTATGGGATGTCAGGAGACCCACTGTAACTCGCCACCAAAGAAAGTCTTCAAGAGTACCTAACAAAAGTAGGTGTTGCATTATCAACAGATGGTTGTCCATCGCAAGCAACGATTGCGAGATCAGAAGACTGTTTTGTCTTGATAATATAACTTCGGCTGTAATTTGGTTTACATTGAAGGGTATCTGCGCTGGTCATCAATCTCATTTTCTAGTAACGAGCTACCCTAGACTAGTAGCAAGACATGTCAAGACTTGATTCTCTCCTCTCTAATATATCCAGTGCAGTGTTTTGCTTCAACTATTCTTCTCACGTCTTCACTGCGCATTTTGTCGTTCCTAATTACTTTGACTGCTTTCCGGAGGCATACCATCTTACATATTATTTCTGTAGCAATTATTAATGGCAGTATTCCGGACTAGTATTTTGAACGTAATTTTCAATTAGAAATATGGGTTTACAATAACTAGTAGTACATACTAATATACATGTGTATGCGAATTTACATATTTATACAAAGTGATAGAGCGAATTGGTTGCAGGTTTGACTGTCGTAGTCGACACGCTCAAGTCCACCTACCTGTAAATGGGCAGCTGATCTACAATGACGTCATAAAATGCAGTGATTAAGAGAAGTCGCCATACCACCACTTAAAACGCTAAGGCCTGGTACAATGAAGTCTCAAACCCGTTATCTCCAAGAGCAGTGTCTGATACGGGACTTCCTTGATATTATATATTTTCAGTTTCGAATATGAGTTGAAGGTTGACAAGGCGATTCGATTTCCAGTCTGTCTAGTGAGAAGGACAAGAATCGAAACAAGGTTAAAAATCAAGTTTATTTTATTTATAAAGTAAATAAAGAACTAGTATTCACACATCGCATCAATTGCTAGTTTAAGAACCGTCTATTCCTAAACGCTTTAGATAAGCCAAAGTGAGACAAACAACTATATAAGGGCAGTATTATTTGTGTAGGTGAATGTCAGTCCCAACGCAACAATTGCCGTCACGGATGAAAATAATTCTTTCTGTACTAAGGCGCGACCTATGTGAGGTAGGGTGGCCAGTTCCCTTCCTTGCTGATTTTACTTCCTCCAACTCATACGTGAGGTACCACTTTACAGCTGGGTCGACTGAAGAAGCGACTGTACCAGCCACAAACCACGGTCCGAATTTGTTTCTTTCAGTCCATGATCTCGAACTCTGGCACTCTATAATCCCAATATAACAAGCCAGTTGACTGTCGACTAGACTTTACACGCACCCCTTTAGATATTTTGTTTGAATAGTATATTATTAATTCAGTTGATTTTCTAATCTGTGTACAATAACTTCTGTGTGACGTTTGTACAAGGATGAAAACACACACATCGAACGGCAATTCGACAGTTTTTCTGTCTCAATTCTTCTGAATCAAATTAGCTTTTGATGTTTTCCATTTGTCCATTGATCATGAGTTCGACATCCCCTAATGCATTTGTTGAATAGTTCGACTTACTGTCATGTTACCGTTTCCCCTCCTGCCTGAATTAGTTCTCCAGTGATTTTATTCAGTTCTAGTACTCTCCCTGATGTGTATGTTTAATCGTCTGGAGAATTTCATCCATTTATATCTTCCGTATCGGCACACATTCCCTGTTGGCTGAATCTTTGATAACTACTCTTTGATCCTAAGAGGTCCGGGTAATACTGCTATCGGTTAAAGCTGTGTGTCTTCATTCTTTGTATGAAAATCTGTACTTTTTTTTGGTGTGTGTGTGATTATGCTTTGCCTTGTTTCGGCTACATTGCTCAGCACTTGCAATATAATCTGTTCATAGTCTACTTTTAGTCGGTATTTGTTCTACTTGTTCAATTTGCATTTTTCCATCAGAATTAGGCAGCCTTTCTTTTTCGGGCATGTTATGAGAAAATGCGGCTTGAAGCACGTTATGACAACGGGAAGGATATTAGGAAAGAGAGACAGAAGAAGACAGAGAGAAAATATGTTGAACAGCCAGAGAGAAAGGAATGGGCAACAATCAACAATAGAGTTGGTAAACGATGCCCGTGATAGAAGTGGATGAAGGTCCATGGTCGTCACCGCCAATCGGCAGGGCACCTGATGATGATGATTTAGATTTATTGACCAGGTCACTGTCTTTGGACCTTCTCCACGATGCGTGAATTGTTGAAGGCGGTAATTGATAATTATATAGTTTATCAAAAAACAGAAACAACGAGTATAGATAGAAAACACGCCACACTTGATATTCATGTTAGTGACGAAAATATAAAGCAAGTACAAGAATTTCGGTATTTATGAACTGTTTTCACAGTAGATGACAGACTTGATAGAAATATAATGACGATAGTAGAGAGGACAAACGCTATCACTTAGCACCTGGCTACTAAGACACGCCAAGATTTACATCTTAGCAAAAAAATCAATCATAAATAGTATTTTTATCCCTAGTCTATGCTACCAATACCAGTCATGGGCATTGAAAACTGCTCATGCAAGCAAGATAGCAACCTGCGAAATGCTGTGCCTACGACAGGTCACGAACAACATCAGAAGAGACACAATCACTAGTATGAGTATTCGGGAGAAGGTTTGAAAAAATTCCCTGCCTACAGTACATCGAGCAACACAGAATGAAATGTTTGGTCACATTGTGAAAATGTAACCAGACGACATTGTTCACGCAACCTTCTATATGAGAACATCAGGAAACAAGGTAGACCGAGGAAAAGATTGATTGACAGTGTAAACGAGATCTGCCGTAAAATGGCAAAAACCGGAACTCACGACACCAGAGAGGCGAACGACAAATACATACAACTACACTGGGCTATAACCTAGCGAAAAATGAGACGACAAAAGAAGAAGAAAAGAAGAAGACTTCTTCGTCAGACGTCAACCTGTATTTTTTTCGAAAAAAGCAGCGAAGAAGACAACTACAGTTAGATATGTTGTGGCCGATACAAGATGAAATATTAAAAGTTGTCTTCTCCGTAATGCTGAATAAGACATACATTTTCATCCACTCGATTCAGCTCAGATTTGTGTGAGTACATTTATGTTATTAGCACACTACGGTCAAGAACTAGGCGACCAACTCGGCCTACAAATACGGAATTCTAAAAAACACACTCCCGACAGCCATATTTTTTATGCTAAATACATCCTCCATCTACACACGATATTTTGCCGCTAAAAGTATCGAATGTTAGATTACTAATGGCTTTTGAACAATTTTAATTTGTATACGCCGTTTGGAGCAAGCCGACATTTTGTGAAAGGTGAAGTAAGTTGTTGGGAACGATCTTTATCGAGCAGATATGTTTATTTTGTATGATTAGATGAAAGAACTACATTTGAATTGGAAACTAACAGTTGTGTCGATATTGTAAACACAGTATCGATACATGTTGTGGTTTCCATGGGTTTCTATCGGAGTGACTAGGCCTAGTGGTCTAGTCGAAATTTTTTCCGAGATTTTCATACATGTTCAACTTCATCATTTTGAATCTCAGAAACACAACAAAAGCAATACCATCCACGTTCGTTATTCAATTGTGTCTTTACACCAAAAAAAAAGCATATTTCTTGACAAACAAACAGAAAAGTTACACATTTTTAAATCGACTACCTTAGCGAGAAATTAAGTTAATTAATTGGGTAAAATTTTCGTAATTAAAAAAATGTGGCGAAGGGGACGTGTTCTTATCTCCCACTGATCATACACACTTCTGTTCCGCCCTTTAATGCATTCCTTAATGCTGAACTTTCTTCCGATTCCAAGCTAATTTAATCCGTGTACTACATATTCAGAATACGCAACGATGCCAGTTGTTACTCCCAAAGCTAAAACTATTCATTGGACAAGTTTGGCACTCTCGCCTACTCCCAAGCCATGACTCGCTGCGACTTTTGGCTCTTTACAAAACTCAAGGTACCACCTAAAAGTACCATATTTCATAACATAGAAGAAATAACAATAAATGCAACGAAGCGCCGGATGATCTGGGGTAGTTGTCTCGCCGCGGCGACTCAATTTCAACCAGTGTTCGTAAAGCGATCTCAGTCCCGCCAGGCGGAACGATAGCGCGGGCTTGCGGAAAACGCTCGCCTGCCTTTCCCCGTAGTGCGAATTGGGTGCGGTTTGTGGTAGTGGCTCCTCCACCGAGGTGCGCTAGTCTGGTCCGTATCAGGAAACGTGGTCCGTCCGTGGTGATTTATCTAAGGCTTATAGCAGAGCTCGACAGTACGTCTCGCTGGTGGTCCGACTCTCGCAAAGAGCTTGTGACCGGCAAATGGAAAGCAGGAATCGTTGCCTCGAGGCCCTGCGTTCTCCCTACGGAGAAGAAGGGCAGGCCAAATTGTGTCTCTAGTCCCAGTGAAATTCGTCGCCGAGGTCGTTGGGATCCGTTCTGCACAGAGCGCTGCCATCCCTCCTCGAGCGAGCCCGGTCGGTCGGTCGTCTGGTGCGTGTGGGAGGCCCCTGTCAGGCGGTCCTAGGTCGACGGAGTGAGGGACGGGTGGAACAAACCGTCCGTCCCGTCAGTCGGTCCCTGCGGCCGTCGTCCCAGCGAGGCTTTTTACAAAAACACACCCTTCCTCCGCCGACCGGTGTGTGCTGTACGTACGTCTCCGACAGATATCTGGTTGATCCTGCCAGTAGTCATATGCTTGTCTCAAAGATTAAGCCATGCATGTCTAAGTTCACACTGTCTCACGGTGAAACCGCGAATGGCTCATTAAATCAGTCGAGGTTCCTTAGATGACACGATCCTACTTGGATAACTGTGGCAATTCTAGAGCTAATACATGCTTACCAAGCTCCGACCCTCGCGGAAAGAGCGCTTTTATTAGTTCAAAACCAATCGTCGTTTCCCCTCGCGGGGTTGCGGCGTCCCCACTGGTGACTCTGGATAACTTTGTGCTGATCGCATGGCCTCATGTGCCGGCGACGCATCTTTCAAATGTCTGCCCTATCAAATGTCGATGGTACGTGACATGCCTACCATGTTTGTAACGGGTAACGGGGAATCAGGGTTCGATTCCGGAGAGGGAGCATGAGAAACGGCTACCACATCCAAGGAAGGCAGCAGGCGCGCAACTTACCCACTCCCGGCACGGGGAGGTAGTGACGAAAAATAACAATACGGGACTCTTTCGAGGCCCCGTAATTGGAATGAGTACACTTTAAACCCTTTAACGAGGATCTATTGGAGGGCAAGTCTGGTGCCAGCAGCCGCGGTAATTCCAGCTCCAATAGCGTATATTAAAGTTGTTGCAGTTAAAAAGCTCGTAGTTGGATCTCAGGCGCAGGCGGGCGGTCCGGCTCGCGCCGGTTCACTGCCCGTTGTCTCCTGCCCTACCGTCTGCCGGCTCTCTCCCACGGGTGCTCTTCGCTGAGCGTCCTGGGTGGCCGGCGCGTTTACTTTGAAAAAATTAGAGTGTTCAAAGCAGGCCTCGGCTGCCTGAATAATGGTGCATGGAATAATGGAATAGGACCTCGGTTCTATTTTGTTGGTTTTCGGAACTGGAGGTAATGATTAACAGGGACAAACGGGGGCATTCGTATTGCGGCGTTAGAGGTGAAATTCTTGGATCGCCGCAAGACGAGCTACTGCGAAAGCATTTGTCAAGAATGTTTTCATTAATCAAGAACGAAAGTCAGAGGCGCGAAGACGATCAGATACCGTCGTAGTTCTGACCATAAACGATGCCGACTAGCGATCCGCAGGAGTTGCTTCGATGACTCTGCGGGCAGCTTCCGGGAAACCAAAGTGTTTGGGTTCCGGGGGAAGTATGGTTGCAAAGCTGAAACTTAAAGGAATTGACGGAAGGGCACCACCAGGAGTGGAGCCTGCGGCTTAATTTGACTCAACACGGCCAACACTGAAATGATTGACATGCCGATACCACTCCTCTGGGGTCTAAGATGGAACTGGTGCTGGACTTAGACCCCCAGAAATCTGGTGTTATGTCCCCTGTGGCTCGGTTTTGTCTGCATCCAGTGTTTGATAAAGGAATTGACGGAAGAGCACTATCAGGAGTGGAGCCTGAGACCTAAGTTAACTTACCACGCAAATACTGCAGAATGACTATCAAAAAGTACACCTCTGTGGGGTCTAATAGAGAACATGTGCTGGAATTAGACCCTCGAAAATTTTTGGGGCTACCCTTTAAGAAACTTGATTGTCTCGCTAAGGGAATTGACGGAAGGGCACCACCAGGTGTGGAACCTGCGGCTTAATTTGACTGAACACGCCAATACTGTAGAACAACTGACAAATCGGGAGCACTGCCGTTTGGGTCTAATAATGAACGTACGCTGGTATTAGACTCACGGACGACAAGTCAGCTCTCAAACACTCAAATGAAAGAACGCTACGGAAATCGTGTTTAACTCCGCAGAAACCGCAGATTTCAAATACCTGGTCGGGGACGGCGTGGCCTAGTGGTTAAGTGGCACGGCTCACAACCAGAAGGTGCTGGGTTCGATCCCCATCACAGCACCGGCCGTTACCCCGGGGAAGCAAACCCTTAGAAAACGCAGGAGGAAGCAGACCCTTACATAAAATGCATGCTGAAGTCGGATGCACTGGGCCGACAGGCGCAAAATAAAAACCACAGTGTAACGCATACACGCCTTGGGGAATAAATAAATAAGGCGAACGCAAAAAAAAAAAAAAAAAAAAAAAAAAAAAAAAAAATACCTGGTCATTGACAAACAAAAGCCCTCAATAAATTCGTCTGACCAAATAGTGAACGGGTGCTGGAAATAGATCTGAAGACAGGTCAGTTTTACCCTACTAATGACAGGGCGTTGCTACGGAAAACCAGCTCAAATCGAGAGGAGCCGCAGACACTTTGGTTCACGTACCAGGCTGATAAGCCAAGGGCGCGAGGCTACCATGTGGGGGATTACGGCCGAACCCTTGTAAGCCGCAATCCCGCCCAAAATCTCAGCACCACTGCAATGGGAGGCTCCTACATGCTCGGGACCTGGGGCTTGCGCCCCAGCCCTATCAGGTAGAGCCACAGTAAGAGGTCCTTGCCGCCCGCAAATCAAAGCGGGCGGACAACTGCTTGATACTCACCCTATACGGCGATGGGGTGCGAAAAACACCAACCAAAGACTTAGAACCTGGTCGGGGTGTCGAAAACAGTAGAGCAGCCACCACACTGTGAACTGGCAAGACTCAACCACTGACCATGAGAGTTGTCCGCACACCAGGCGATCAACTTCTCTGTGACATTACCAGGCTTGTCCTCTGGCTAAATGCACTCCGGCTACGATATCTACCTCTGTACGTTATCAGCCATAACTATCATGCTGGACGCAGAAGAGATGCAGACCAGCGGACATTGCACACCTGCCCCACTGTGTCAACACCCCAGGTGGCGGGGAATGCTAGGCGTACCATCCCTGCATAGAAGCCAAGAAAATAAAGGGAAAAAGAGATACCCCACTCACATGCAAATGCTACGTTTCTGGCAGGACGTGACGATCCTGGGATACAGACACACTGGACTGCCTCTCTTCCGGGTAAACCAGTCCATCTCATATATCACATATCATCATTGCACCCTATAGACACGAGTAGTGAAGACTCGATAGTCTGGTAAGACAACTTCCATAGGGGAGAAAACTCCAATCGTAAACAACTGCTGCCTTGCAGATAGGCTGGGGACAGCCAAAGGCTAAGGAGGGCATCCCTACAGAAACGCCTGTTGAAATCGGATGCACGGGGCCGCAAGCCTAACAAAACAGTGCAACGTAAATCACAGTATGATGGCAGCACAACCTATTCGAAAAACGCATGGCGCTCATCCTGAGGAGACCCGCCAGGCAGCGATAGCGCCGGGCCCCACGCCTCGAAGGGGCCCACCCTTGACTACTGGTGGTCACCCACCCATGTGTCGTGGAGTCAAGGCACATGGCTATGGGGTAACGTCTATTGGCCAAAACCTCAAGACCCTCAAAATATTACAGTGGAATGCGGAGTGAGTCATTAACAAAAAACTTTCCTTAACACACCACCTGCATGAAGGTAAGATTGACGTGGCATGTATCCAGGAAACGCACCTCAACAATAACCATAAATTCTCAATCAGAGGATACCAGACCTTCCGTCTAGATAGAGAAGGCCACAAAGGAGGGGTCCTGATACTGACCAGAAACAGCATACCGAGTAGCGCGGTACCTGTCAATCACACCGGAGAAGCAGAAATTGTAGGAGTTGACATAATGGCTCAAGAGACGAAGCTCCGCATTTTCAATCTGTACGGACCACCAAACAGAGACCTATCGCTCTCGAGTATGGAGGTCAGAGACTCCAACTGCATAGTAGTTGGAGATTTCAACAGCCACTCGGAGAGATGGGGATACTCTGACACAGACAGCAGAGGTGACGAAGTGGAAGATTGGGAGATAGATGCAAATCTCTCCCTAATCAATAGGCCGGAGGATAGCCCTAGCTTCTATTCAAGAACATGGCATACAACCTCGACTCCAGATGTGGCCTTCTCCACACAGGACATACACTATAAAATAGACCGCCAGGTGCTAAACCAACTGGCAGGTAGCGACCACAGGCCGATCAGGCTAACCATTGACATGGAAGTAGGCCCACAGGAAACAAAACCGCTCCCACGTTGGAATTACAAACGAGCCGACTGGGACAGTTTTGCAATCCTGACAGATGGGCTGTGTGAAACCATCAACACACGAAACACCAAAATGAAGCCCATGGTAGAGAGCCTAAGCAAGGCAATAATGCAAGCCGCCACTGAAACCATCCCAAGAGGAGCTAGGAAAAACTATAAGCCCTACTGGAATGATGAGTTGCAGAAAGTGGAAGATGCAGTAACAAATGCTAGGAACATGGCAGAGCGTGAAAAATCCATGGAGGCAAACATCGCCCTCAAAGCCGCCACGGCGAAGTACAAACACACTCTCAAGCAAACAGCAAGAGAAAGTTGGAAAAATAAAACGGAAAGTTTAAACCTGGACAAAGAAGGGAACAAGCTATGGAAGCTAGTCAGAGCCATGAACGACGAAACCCCGTCAAATAAACAAATTACTATCAAGCAGGGCGAGAACTTGATCACAGGTAAGAAAGCCGCAAACGCCTTTGTCGATCACTATGCCAGAGCAAACCACATCGAGGTCCCTGCAGAAAAGCATACAGACATTAGCGAAAAGCTAAAGGGACACGAAAACATAAATACGGCTCCTGAAGAGCACATGATGGCCAAACTAACAATGCGCGAAATGGAAGAGGCCATGAGAACACTTAAGAAAAGGAAATCTCCCGGAAAAGACGGGATAACAAACGAAATGCTGATGGGGCTGGGCCAAACAGCGAAGAAAAAACTACTATCAGTCCTGAACCAAAGCTGGAAAAGGGGTATTGTACCCCAGGCATGGAAAGATGCAATACTGGTACCAGTACCAAAAACAGGAAAGGACAAAACAGATCCGAATGGATACAGGCCCATAAGCCTACTGAGCTGTGTCGGCAAGCTGATGGAACGGATGATAAACACCAGACTGATGTGGCATCTGGAAGAAAAACGAATACTAATTCCACAGCAAGCCGGCTTTAGACAGCACAGATCCACTGAGGACCAGGTCATCCTCATAGCCCTGGAGATAGAAGATGCCTACCAGGCACAGAAACGCACAGTAGCTGTTTGGGTGGATCTGGAAAAGGCATTTGACAAAGTCTGGAAGGATGGACTTAGAGTCAAGCTAAGGAGAAGTGATGTTTGTGGGAAGATGTACAAGTGGATCAACCACTACCTCAAACAAAGAACGGCCAGAGTCCAAGTACAAGGGCAGATGAGCAAAAAGGTGACACTCGAGCAGGGAGTACCCCAAGGGGGAGTACTGTCACCCACACTTTTCCTGGTATATATAAACGACATTACAGAGAATATACCAAGAAGAGTCCATAGCTCAATGTTTGCAGACGATCTGGCTATGTGGACCTCTGAAAAGATTCTCACCATAGCAAGAAATCGAATGCAAACGGCCCTAACATCGCTGGAAGAGTGGGCGAACTCATGGCTGGTCAAAATAAACGAGGAGAAAACCACGTGCACAATATTCTCGCTCTCATTAAAACCCCAAAGTACCAAATTAAGCCTAAATGGCAAAATCCTGCAGCCAAACGACAACCCAACCTATCTGAGAGTCACATTTGATCGGCGCATGACATGGAAAAATCAGATTGAGAGAAACCGAATGAAAGCCAGAGAAAGAATGGCGATCATGAGGAAACTTGCTGGCACAAGCTGGGGAGCAGACGAAGGCATACTAAAGAAACTGTACACTGGAAGAGTGAGACCAGTTCTCGAGTATGGCATCGCGGCATGGACAACAGCAGCGAAGGCGAACTTCGATAAAGTTAACAAACTTCAAAACCAAGCCATGAGAATTATAACAGGTGGCATGAAGTCAACGCCAATTGTAGAACTTGAAAAGATTACAAAACTGCAATCCATGACCGATAGAAGAGACTGCAGAGCCCAGCTGCAGTCAGAGAAACTCCGAAGACTGACGGACCATCCAATGTACCAGAGGCTAAACAATTTGGGAACTGGGAAACTAAAGCGGAGAAACTTTGCAGAAATAGCCAAAGCAAAGATGCACGAAGATCCCATAAACGCACTAACAACACCAAAACCCATCACTACTGTACGAAAACCTACTTGGAGGCAGGATATATTTCCAGAGGTGGTAGAAAATATATCAGGTATTGCAAACAAAAACTGCCAGAGTGAAAAAGAAAGGAGAGACACTACCCTAAGCTTCATAACGAAAAGCTACCCAAGCATGGACTGGACCCATGCATACACCGACGGTTCTGTAACAAACACTACACAGAACGGAGGGGCAGGAGCATTCCTGAACCTACCAAATGGCAGAAAAATAACACTGTCATTTGCTACTGGTAAGTACACGAGCAATTTCAGAGCAGAGGCAGAGGCACTGAGGGCGGCAGTGGAAGAAATGGTAACACACAGTGAAAATGAGAGCCATATAGTCCTGCTGACAGATGCTCTCGAAGTAGTCACAGCACTAAAAAGCCAGAAAAACACTGAGCTTAATGACTTAAGAGCAGCACTCTGCAAACTGTGCCAACAGTCCGCACCAAAAAGAGTAGTGGTACAGTGGGTTCCGTCACACTGCAACATCCAAGGCAACGAGGAGGCAGACAGACTGGCAAAAGAAGGTGCAAGGCTACCACAAATAGATACCAGTATGACGTACGAAGAGTCAAAACGGCTTATCAAAGCCAGGTACATGTCCAAATGGGAAACCGAACATACTGGTTACACCAAAAACGATGCCTATTACCAGTTGAACCGAAGAGAGCAGGTCGTTGTCTTCAGACTTCGCACTGGCCACAACAGACTGAGGTACCACCTCTTCAACAAATTGAAGATAGGGTGTACCGACGAATGCCCGTGCGGTACTGGTAACATGACCACTGAACATCTGCTGCAGAACTGCCCGACATACGAGGATCAGAGAGAGCAGATGTGGCCATTGCCAGTGGAACTGCAAGACAAGCTCTATGGTAGTGGCGAGAGTCTCAGGATGACCGCCGCTTTTTTCGAGAAAATAATGGTTACTGTCTGACTGTGTACGCAGAAGAAGAAGAAGAAGAAGAAGCGCCGGATGGAGATCCCACAAAATGGCTTGCATATATGCTTGTGGGAGCACCGATTTGAGTAGTGCGTCAGGTCAGAAGAGAACTATTTTGAAGGGGATTGTGTTTTGAACTGGTCAGTTGTTTTTATTTTTATTTTTCCAACATATCGTCTGATACGTTTTCAGCAGAACCGGTAAACAATGTCACCATCTTTCAAACTGTGATAAACTGCTTTTACAATGTTTCCATTCTCTGTATCCGTATCCAATGTTGATTATATTGTTCAGGAAGGGAGAGGGAGGAGGGTTAGGTGTGTGGAGAAAGGTTGGGGTGAGTATGTAGGGGGCGGGCGGAGGAGGGGAGGGAAGGGAAGCTAGAATGTCAACTCCCACGTAGTCATGGCCTCAAAATGAATCAACTCCACTGCGGCACAGACGGTCACAAATGGATCAAAATATGAAATCACAACATCGCTACAGAAGTAAACAATACACACATTACGGACGCAAGTCGTTAGTCATTGACAAAGAAAAAATAGCACCTAGCCCTAGCGAATAAACACAGAAGCAATGAACATGGATGCCACAATAGAAGCAGTTAATGGTAGATATTAATACACTGCATTTATGTTGTTGTTGTTCTTTTTTTTATTCTTCTTCTTCTTCTTCTTCTTCTCCTTCTTCCTTTTCTTCTTCTTCCTCTTCTTTTTCTCTCTTCTTCTTCTGCATGTTTATTTTCATCCTCTTCTGCTTTTAGTCCTTAAAAGGGCATTTATCGTGTTGTGTAACAGTCTTCAGTGAGTCTGCGATATTTGCGCCGTTCGGTTTGTCACATCCGATTTCAGCCTGACATATTTTGGGAATTTGTTTGTCCTACCTCTTGTCTTATCCACTTGTCCTATGACGAATTATAATATTCCCAACATTTTCTATCCAGCTAGTTCTCGGTCTGCCAGGGTCGCGAAAATCCGATCGCATTCTCATTATGTGGATGAACCATTTGATCTCCCCTCATCAATATATTCAGTGCAGGGTCTTGCGTTAACGATGCTTCGCACATCTTCATTGCGCATTCTGTATCTCCTATTTACTTTGATTGCTTTAAAAAATATCTCATCTCACATGTCGTGATCTTTCTCTCTAGAGATTTTGTTAAAGTCCACGTTTGACACCTGTAACTAAAGTTCGGCATTAATTTACCATTGATCAGCAGTATCTGTGTGGACTAGTCTAGGCTAGAGTACTTCAATAATGATAATGGCTAGTATGTGATTGCATTTTCTTGTTGGCACCTGATCTCGATTTCTCTGACTAATCCTCCATCCTGTGTGAAAACATTTCCCAACTATTGAAATTCCCGCACTTGTTTAATCGTGGCCCAGTGCACCCCAGTGATTACGTGTTCAGGCGAGCTTCTGATCTGCAGTGTTTCTGTTTTGGGCGGGTTAATTTTCCTACTGTATCTTTCACACACAGAGTTGAGTGCAGTCAAATGTTGCTGCGGATCGTTTTCACTTTCGTATAGTAGACATTGATCATCTACAAAAATGAGTCTATTTACCTGATGCGTCTTCGCCATTTCTTCCTCGACATTTCTTGGCAGATGCTCTCTTTCGGTTTCCAGCGTTATTATGTCCATATATGTGTTAAAGGACAGTGGTGACAATACAGGCCCGTATCTCACCCCGGTTGTGATCTCCATTATTTCCGTCAAGCCATTTATTGTTTCTACTACACTTTCGCACCTTCGATCCTTAATCTCCTAGCCAGGCTCCATGGTTGCCACCTGGAAGCGGAGTAGTATCTGTGTCAATAACTGACCCTAATCCAAGCATCTAGTTATGAGTTGCTGACTTGTCAGATCATCTACTGCTCAATCTTCAACCTCACGACAGTCTTGAGACCTAATGGTCTGCTATCAACACACGCTGCAGCCACTCACATTCTCTTCTTCGTGTATGTTTTTAGTTGTTTCTCTCTCTCCCTATTTCTCTCCCTCTCTCTCTCTTTTCTTTTGCTTGAGGATTCTATTTAAGAGCATGTCTGACTATATTTAACGTTGCCTTCCGTAGCGTAAGTCATATTCCGTCTCTCTTTCTTCGCTGAATGTGTCGTTCCGGTAGCTGATGTTGGCTTTTTCTCCATATATCTTCATTCCTCACCATGTCCTGAGACTGTATGCACATTATCTTTGGTAGGCATCTATTAACGATGGACTGGATATGTTGTTGTATATCTTTGTCCATGTAAAGCTACAATCCCGTTAGGAGAACTTGTGCTTACCATATGTTTACGATTTGTTTAACGATTACACCGCACTCTAATATCGCTACTGGTCCACTAATATCCTGGGTATTGACAAAAGTTAAAAGTTCCAAATACTCGGTTTAAGGAAATTAAGAATGAAACCTCAATATCCTGGGTATTGACAAAAGTTAAAAGTTCCAAATACTCGGTTTAAGGAAATTAAGAATGAAACCTCAATATCCTGGGTATTGACAAAAGTTAAAAGTTCCAAATACTCGGTTTAAGGAAATTAACAATGAAACCTCAATATCCTGGGTATTGCGTCAGTCAAAAGTTCATGTACTTGGATTGGGAAAAGTAAGACTGAAACCACGTTTTAACTGGGACTGGAAACGTCAAAAACCAAAGCACCCGATGTGTAATGGATATTACAGCATGAGGGTTGTGCCTTGAGCTAGCAACTTCTTTAGATAAAAGCAATAATATTGAAACCGTCCATACAAATATGTGAAAAAGGCTTCTTGCCTAAGTGGCGACCCTATGCTCCGGTAGGAACAAAACGGTTTGGGAAGGTAATGTCAAGGATGAATGGAAATTGTCGCCCGATCTCACGCAGGCTGTTGCTTAATATACTGAAGTCTAACACTTCACTCCCGACCAGAAGAGACCTGCTTAAGGACATCATCTACTTTACCAATTGTGATAAGGGACTTCCTTGATCTTATATATTTTCAATTTCGAATATGAGTTGAAGGTTGGCTAGGCGGTTAGATTTCCAGCCTATCTAGTGAGAAGGACAATGATCGGAACAAGGGTAAGGATTAAGTTTATTTTATTTATAAAGTAAATTAAGAACAAGAATTCACACAGTGCATCGTAGCTGTTACCGTTCTTTTTCTTCTTCTTCCTCTGCTTGGTTAGTCTTGAACAAAATCGTAGTATCGTAGTTTACAGCGAGATATGCTTATTTTACACGATAGATCATGTTTCAGCAGGGCACTTTATTTGGGGTCTGGTCTACCTTTAATTATCGATCTAAATATTATTTCAGCCCTATTTAAGGGCCGCCCCTTTGAAGTGGAATATGTACTTGGGCAGCAGTGGTCAGCTGACCATGATGCAAGCAGTTAGATACGCCTCGCTCACAACTATTATCTAGTGCACTTAGTCATTGAAGTTCATGTAAATGATCCATAATAACAGCTACTGACTTGTTATCCTTTTGAAAGTCGTGCAACGATAACTTTCTAGCAATGATTGTGTTTGGGAATCTTCCCCAGCTCCGCAAATAAGACTCCCATAGTCCTGAATTTATTTTCTTTGCTCAGTTGTCTCAAGGTAAGGTGTCCGCATCGAGTGCCAAAGATCGCTGGTTCAAATCACGGTGGAGACCATGATTTTTTCATGTGGCTCTTTTAGTTAAAAATTCACCTGATGTCTGGGTAGTGAGATTGGACTCCCGTGTGCAGTATCGAGCACGTTGAAAATCTCTTCGCAGTTTGAAATCGGAAGGAGTAGGCTGAACGTCCGCTGCTCTGACAAAATTCAAAATGTGTAGTTAAAAATCTAACAAAATTATTTCTACCATTCTTCAGTCCTAGTACGCCTTCGGCTAAATGGCAACAGACATTAATTTGCCTGTTTGAATACCAGGACTCCAAGTATTCCAAGTTCACACTTGTTATCCAGCACTGGTATCTCTTATTTTTCTCTGTGGTTTCAATCCAGCGAATGTTTAGGCAATTTGTTAAGTTCTATATTCAGCGAAGGTAATCTCCTGCTGACAGTCTGAGAAACCGATTGGTAGACAGTTTGCTTTTTACAGCAAATGTACCGTGTTCAAATCCCGTGATATACTTGCTCCAGTCGACCCAGAATTCAAAGAGTACCTTGCTTACAATTAGGGAAAAAAATACTGCGAGGAAAGAAGTTGTCAACGCCACCTCATTAAGAAACTGTAGCTTCGTCCAATGAATTTTCAAACACTTCATCCCAAAAAGCAGTTTCTGCTACGTGACAAACCTTGAGTCTTCATTGTCCCTTTATTATATTCGTTTTTCCCCTTTATTATAAATGTTCTTTGTGACAGATCAAAGTTTATTATTACCTTTTGTCTGGGTGGAAGACTATCGTTTGGTAAGGCAAAATGTACTGATCAGACATGTTAGTCAGGGTCAGGCAAAGCATACTGACCAAGACCCTAACCTCGGCTTCCTAGTAGCCCTCCATGGAAACGGGCTGTTTTCATGACTGCCTGGCTAACGAGTGAGGGATCAACGTGATCCCTGTAGTAGTGAGTGATACGCAAACGGAGCCAAACAGCACAACCGCCTGGAGGACCCTGTCCCCCTTCATCAGCACGCTCGGGATGTGAGGAACGCTACTGCAATCCTCCACTTAACGCCCTTTTCAGGGTACACGAAAGAGTAACCTACTCATTGTGGGAATTCGAAAAACAACAGCAACAAATATTACCTTTTGTCATATGACACATTTAGTGTGACCAGGATATCCGTTAGTAAAAGTAGGAACATATTACGTAATAAATGTTCTAGCAAACGGTCGTCACACGAACCTTATTTTGTAACCAGACTATATTAATTGTTTTTGTTATTATTTGCTAGCTGTTTGTATTTGTGTTGTTCTTTCCCCCTGACAAATACTTCGTGGCCATAATGTTTTGTTTGTGCCCCGATGTGGCAAATCAGCCAAACGTGTGCTTGTTATTAACAATTCTTGTTAGTGGGACATGTTTACTAATAACAGCGTGCAAACATCGTACATTTGTGTTCAACAGCTTAGCCCTTTCCTGCTGCGGCAAACCGCTTAAGAGTTCTAAAATGGTCGAAAATTAGAAGAAAATCCGGATTTTCTTTAGTAGCACTAAATCTTTGTGTGTCTCACTCTCTGTCAGTTACTTTCTAATTTGATAAAGCTGTGCACCATTTACATTTTCAAGTAATTAATCAGTTTGTTCAATGTAATCTATTGTTCATTCTATTTTCATTTACTGCTTTTCCATTATTCTGTAATTAGTTTATTTCTTCTCTAATTATTCCGTCATTCATTTATTTACAATTTTCAATCAATAAAATCAATTATAAACAATAATAAGAAAGACGCAACTCGTAAAACTACATTCGACAAATATTGAGCTCTGCTGCATTCTCGCAAGAAAATAAGATTCGACTTTTTAATAGAGTTTCGAAAGTAGTTCCTATTTTTGGATCGGAAATGTGACGTGTTTCATATAGGGGAGCGCGTGGTGTAGGTTTCATATCAATAGTTTCTACAAGATGCTATCTCCATGTACAACCTTCTCTAGACACATCTTATGACAATACACCAGTTAGCTTAAGTTTATTGCTCCACAACCTAAACGGTCTATTAAAATATGCAGAATGTCTTTCACCTGTTAGATGGGTTTTTTATTGCAATATGCGATCATGTGTTTTTGTTTCTGCAAAGTAAAAGGCTGTTGGGCGTCCACGTCTTGGATCCAATTTTCATTGCGTTGCCCTTAGTAATGAGCGACATGTAGATACAGTCGAGCCTAGCACAACAGCCTGGCGACACCGATCTGTTGTCATTAGCACACTTGTGATGTGATAAACGTTACTGCTACCAGCCACTTAACGCTCTTTCCAGGACGCACAAACCAGTGATCATACTCACTGAGTACATTAAGCATAGAAATTCATTTTGATCCATGTAACGTTTAAGTCCAAAGTAGAAACAGAAAGAAGCAAATAAAAAAAAGTTTGTAAATGCATTTACTTACTTGAATACTTAAATCCGGGTTTTCAATCAGGCAAGGTTGCATGATGCCAGGGAGCTAAAAGCTGCTTAAGTATGTGTCTATCCTTCGTCCTGGAATACCGTGATGGTTCAAACGTGTGGTGCAGTCTAGCACCCCATCTCGTTGGCGAGCGGCCACGCGGGCGGTTGTAGTTGTATGGCTACCAGAAAGACACCCTCCTCGTCCACCTATCGTCTGTCATGCGGACCAAATCACATTGACGTAGAGCAGACGACATCACGGAACGTTGTTTCGTCATGGATGTCGATATTTCGGATGTGGGTCTCTTAGGGGGATATTTATTACTCTTCGCGTCATTGCTCTTTAGGTAACACGCAGTTTCTCTTTGTCTGATGTGCGTAGACTCCAAACCTCACGCTCATATTCCATTGCTGGGGTAACCGTGCTACTGAAGGTATGATCTCTGGCCTTGACTTTTGTCATCTGTTGGAGTTACGTTTAATACGGTTGAAGCTGAGCCAACACGCTGCTGCCCGTCTTGAGCTCTCATTATCAATGTTGTGGTTGTTGATTTCCTGAACTAGGTATACATACGGCATGAGATTTTTATTTAAAGAAAATACAGATGCACAGAAAAAGTATACAGAAACATACACTTTAACGCCATTGCACGCATCGCGTTCAATAATGGCAGTGCCTAAGAGGATGATACAGAACAATGACGTCACTAGATTTGGTGCACAAACTAGACTCGGTGGTTGCATGGCTCACCTTATTTTTAAGATGGCTCTGATAAGTCACCCCTCGGAAAGGGACTATGGAAGTGCCATGTGAATGAGAGAATTATGAAGAAGCATAAGGGTTATCGTGTACAAGTCAGAGTGTGCGCACTGAACATGAAATACTTGCATAATTATTTCGGACAATGTAATTTAACCAGCAACTATTTTGTAGTTCACAAATTATTTGACCAAACTGCTTACCTACTTTGAAATTAACAGGACGAATATAATATACAAATCACATGATTGTTGTTGATGCTTTTGTTGAATGCCCACAATGAGTAAGTATATTCATTTGTGCGCCATGAAGAGAGAGGGCGTTAATTAGCGATGTGTCTCGTAGTAGCGTTCCTCACATCATGAACGTATTGATGAAGGTGGACCGCAGTCATGCAGGCGGTGGTGCTATCCTTGGTTTGATCTACGTGATGCTCACTACTACGGGGATCATTTCAATCCATATCTCGTCAGCTAGACTGCCTTAACAACAGCCTGTTTCCAGTAAAGATTACATTGAAGGTGGTCTTGGTAAGTATATTGTGCCTGAGCCTGAATTGACGTCCTAGTCAGTAAGTTGTTTCTGACTAGACTAACGTCTCAGTTTCCCTGGACCGAAATTGCCAACGCTCACTGGTTTAGGCTAGTTAACAAATTATATTATTCTGTTGTTTTTTTTTGCATATCGTATGCTTCATTAGAAAATGTTATTAACAAATTCATTTCGCATATACTAGCAGTGTTAATCAGTGCTAACTTTTGGCAAATTACATGTCACTGTCTGGCAATTACACTTTTGCAAGATATTTTCAGTATGTAGAAACAATACACCGAATCTGCAGCGTAATAAAGGTCAGAAAAAGATAAACACATTTAGGGAAATAGTTGCATATCGTAAACAAGTATGGCGACATCATGAGACTATTGTTGCGAAATGTGTTCTCTAATGGGTATGAAAGCCAATCCTGGAACGACATAACCTGCCACATTCAGGGCACACTTGCGGGGGAGCCGACTGTGGAATCGTCGTGAGTTTTATTTTTGTTCTGGCAGCACGTTTGCGATGGGCCTCCGCGATGGCTGTTCTCTCTGCGATCTGAGCACCTTTGGTGATATTAGAGCGCCTGGTGGTACTGTCATGGAGATAACATCACTCTTGACGTTTTTCAGAGACATATTCAAAGATTCTCTGTAGCGCACATGTAATGCCTCAGTGACCGAACCCACACATAAACAAAACGACACTAACGTTACAGTCGCACGGTCTTCGTCATAGACAATAAACAAAAATATATTTATTAACAAATTACAATGCAAAACAAGACATAATATAATGAAACGCAGCATGATCAAGACGATGTCACAACAAAACATCAAAAAAGTAACTGTTTTAAAATGGGCTATCCACCATTTGAGCCACCCTGAACCAATCAATCAATCAACCAATCAAATCATGTCGCTTCTCTAGATGCATAGGAAACTTATAATATTCCGCCATCATGCACGGTCCTAGGCTGCCGTTTCTGCCTCTCGCCAGGTGTAATTATTTAATTTAGTTCCTTCTCACAATGTCTTCTCCGCGTATTTTTGGGTCTCTCTCTCTCTCTCTCTCTCTCTCTCTCTCTCTCTCTCTCTCTCTTCCGTTGCGGAATCCGTGTAAGATCCTCTCTGCCTATGTTTGACTCTGTTTCAAACAGCGTATGTCCTATCTTGCCCCATTTCCTTGACTTTCCTTGTGTTGTTCCAGTAAATGGTGTTGGCTCCTTTCCCATAGGTCTCCATTTCTCCCCATGTCCTTCAACTGTATATGCCTATTATCCTTCGTAGGCATATGTCAACGAAGGACTGGGGTGTTTGTTGTATGGCCTTTGTCGTTCTCCATGTCTGCTTTCTCTGGACCTTCATACCTTGTTCAGATTTTAAACAAATAGCCAGTAATATTTTATATTTACAAAATGTATTGAAACTTAATATGTATAACCGGCATATGCATTTTTAAGGTTGTAAAGAAATAAACCTCCCATATCATATGTTATAGCTTCATGATGATATTTATGCTAAGCTCAGTTGTGATCCAACTTTACTCTTCTTAACCAATTGTCACATATAGCCCGTACGTATTGTCTCACAATGTCTAAGTCGATAGTTATAGTTGTGCACTCCTGAGATGTTCAAGCAGGAGGAAGTATAGGGTCAATGTAGCCTTCCAAGAATCTTGTAAACGGCGAAATAGATCGTTGGGCATAGCGTTATCAATCGTACTATGTACATACTCGGGGAGGAAAACTAACGTCTGGTCAGGCAAAACATACTGGTCAGACATGTTCGTGAGGTTCAGGCAAAATATACGGGTCAGATATGTTCCTCAGGTTCAGGCAAAATATACGGGTCAGATATGTTCATGTTCAGGCAAAATATACAGATCAGATATGTTCGGCAGGTTCAGGCAAAACATACTGGTCAGACATGTTCGCCAGGCTCAGGCAAAATATATTGGCCAAGACTCTTGCCTTGACTTCCCCGCAGTTCTTCATGGAATCGGGCTATTTTCATGGTAGCCTGGCTAAAAAAGTAAAGGAACGACGTTGATTCCCATAGTAGTGAACGACACACATATGGGGCCAAGCATAACATAACCGCCTCGAGATCACCCGCATAAGCACGCTCAGAATGTAAGGAAAGCTACGACAACCCGCCTATTAACGTCCCTTTTAGAGCTCACAAACTCTCCAAATGTAGGCCTACCTTGACGGGGTTGGAGAGCTTGCGTGTCCCAGTGATCCAGGGGGCTATGTCGGCGGGAGTTTTACTCCTGTTAGGGTCACCCAAGCCGGACAGGTCCTTTGAGAGGGGCCAGACTAAGAGGCAGAGGAGCAGGTGGAGCCCTTTAGGTGGAGCTGCAGAACCCACCGGCGAGTGGTACACGCTCTGGGCTAAGCCAATCCACCCCCACTTCATGGGTTAAATGCATTCTTGCCTTGTTCTTTACTTTTGTCTTCTATCAGTCATCCCAGTGGACGCAGAAGAGATGCAGACCAGAGGACATTGCACCTCTGCCCCTTTGTGACAACCTCCCAGGTGGCGGGGAATGCCAGGCGTACCATCACTGCAGAGGAGCCAAGAATACTAAAGGGGAGTAAGGAGATACCCCACTCACATGTATATGCTACGTTTCTGGCAGGACGTGACGATTCTGGGACACAGACACACTGGAAAAAATGGGTCCCTAAGTTCATATCATCATCATCCCACATCCTTTCGAGCAAGACCACAGTCTGCCCAAGCAACGTTAAGGTGCTGAAGACGGAGGCAACCAGCCAAAAGGCGCACCACAGAAATCAGGATGCCACGCAAATACGCAACATGAGAGTATGCCTATATCTGCAAAACGTTATGGCGCTCGGCCTATGGTGGACAACCAGGCAGGTACAGTGCCGGGTCCCCCGTCTCGAAAGGGCCCAAACTTTATTACTGGAGGTCCTTCTCGGATGCCTAGTGGAGTCAGGAGGCACGAGAATAGAGCTACTGGCCAAAAAAACCAAAAACAAAGGAAAGAACACTTAAAATAATGCACTGGAATGCTGAAGGCGTCAACAACAAAAGAGATGGCTATAGTAAAAAATTAGAGCTTGAGAATTTTCTAAATGAAGATCAAGTAAATGTATGTTGCTTGCAAGAAACGCATCTCAATAAAGATATAGCCTTCAAAATTAGAGGATACCAGTGCTATAGGTATGACCGACAAGACAGGCAGAAGGGTGGAATACTGACACGTGTGAGAAATAGCATCAATGCTTATCAGCAGGAAGTATATATGGAGGGAGCAGAATACCAGATGATGCATCTCAAGACAGAAAGTACAGAATTCCATCTTCTAAATTATTACTGTCCGAGTGATCGTCCACTGGCACTGAATATGATTGCAACAAAGGAAAGACTGATTGTGTGTGGAGACTTCAATAGCCACTCACAGAGCTGGGGCTATGATCAAATAGATAGGAGGGGTGAGGAGCTAGAGAACTGGCAGGATGACAATGGACTTATCCTGATTAACCAGCCAACAGACCCACCGACTTTCTACTCGAGATCATGGCACACCACTTCTACACCAGATTTGGCATTCCACTCACCATGCATGGAATGGAACATTACACGCATTGTAGGGAAACAACTTGGAGGTAGTGACCACAGACCAGTATTACTAACTATTGAAAATGAATATGTCAAGGAAAGTAGTACCCTGCCTCGGTGGAATTACAGGAAGGCAGACTGGTCAATGTACCAGCATCGGTCTAGTGTGCTGACTAGAAATCTAACAACAGATGAAGACATAAATAAGGTAGTCGATAATTTCAGCAGATGCATACTACAGGCTGCCGATGAAACAATACCTAGAGAGGCCCGCAAACAATATAGGCCATACTGGAGTAGGGAATTAGAACAACTGCAAAACGAGGTAGGAACATCTAGAAAGCAAGCAGAGATTAGTCCATGTCAAGAACACCACAAAAAATATCAACATGCTAAAGCCAAATTTCAAAGGGAAAAGTTGCAGGCTAGAAGAAGACGTTGGAGGGAGAAGACAGAGTCTCTGAACTTTGAAAAGGATACTAGGAAACTGTGGAAGTTGGTAAAACAAATTAATGATGAGGGTGCACAGACAAACACAAAAATTACATTAAACAAAGCTGGAAAAATCCTCACAGGCAATCAAGCCGCTGATTACTTTGCGGACTCTTTTGCAAAAGATAGCAACATTGAAGTAGACAGAGAGAAACAACAAAGTGTTCGTGAGGAACGACAAAATACAGAGCGAGATGGTGCCATACCCGAAGTTATGGAGACACCAATCACATACAAAGAACTGGAGTGCGCAATATCCAAACTGAAAATGAGAAAGTCGCCAGGAACAGACGGAGTGTCCAATGAGATGATCAAGAACTTGGGAACAGCAGCAAAAACAAAGTTGCTTCAGATCTTCAACATTTGTTGGACATCAGGTATAGTCCCACAGACCTGGAGAGAAGCAATCATGATTCCACTCTCAAAACCAGGGAAAGACAGTTCCATGGCACCCAGCTATAGACCAATCAGCCTCACAAGCTGGATATGTAAAACAATGGAACGTATCATCAACCTAAGGCTCCAGTGGTATCTTGAGAGCAAAAACCGTCTTGTGCCACAACAGGCAGGATTTAGGAAATGCAACTCCACTGAAGACCAGGCAACATACCTCTCACAAGAGATCGAGGACGCATTCCGGGACAAGAAATTAGTATTAGCAGCATGGATAGACTTAAGGAAAGCTTTTGATAAGGTTTGGAAAGAAGGACTTTTAAAGAAACTGAGAAATAATGGAGTGATGGGTAGGATGTACAAATGGATAAAAGCATACTTACATAACAGAAGAGCCAGAGTTCAACTAGATGGTCTAAAGAGTAAGAAAATTCTACTGCGTCATGGTGTGCCTCAGGGAGGAGTTCTTTCCCCTACACTTTTCATAGTCTTCATCAATGACTTGATTGCTGAGCTACCACATAGGAACAAAAGTTGCAATGTATGCAGATGACTTGGTAATATGGTGTGTAAATGAGCAAGCAACAGTGGCCACCAGAATGCTGCAAAGAGCTATTGATGCCTTGACCTCATGGACAAACAGATGGTGTGTAAACATTAACACCGAAAAATGTAGCACTACGCTTTTCACCCTCTCCCCAAAACAAAAAGCTGGAGTTATCAAGATAAATGGAGAACACCTCAAAGAAGATAAACAACCCACCTATCTTGGAGTTACATTTGATGATAGGTTGACATGAAGGGAACACGTCAACAAGGCAGCCAAAAAAGCTAGGAGGAAGTTAGCCATCCTGAGAAAATTAAGTGGAACCACATGGGGTGCTAGTGGAAAAATACTTAACAAAGTTTACCAACAAGGTATACGGCCACATCTGGAATATGGGTCAGCAGCGTGGTGCCCCGCAGCAAACACTACCCTAAAAGAGGTGGATAAGGTGCAAAATCAGGCACTTAGGATCATTACAGGAGCAATGAAATCAACACCTATTGTGGAGATGGAGAAAATGGGAAGGATACAAGCACTAAGAGAGCGCAGAGACACAAAGGTATTAACACATGCAGAAAAGTTCCACTGCATGCCGAGCCATCCAATGAAAGAGAGATTTCAAAACTTAGCAATGGGAAGACTGAAAAGAAGTAGTTTTACCTGAAGTTGACATCCCCCTAAAGTCTGTGCCAGAACAAACCCTTTGGAGAGAGGAGCACGGACTATCAGTATGCATTCAAACAAAAGTGAAAGGAATATTAGATAAGGATGAACAGAACAGTGTGCAACGTAGGATAGTGATCCTCAATTTCCTGGATAAAGAATACCCACAAGACCTCTGGATCAGAGTATACACAGATGGGTCAGCACATAATGCAGTAAAGAATGGTGGAGCGGGAGTGTACATAGAATACCCAAACAACATTAGGGATACTGAGAAACTGTTGAACACCAATGTCGGTCCACAAACTGTAGTATTTCTTACAGATGCAGAATCAGCACTCCAAGCACTTAAATTTGAGAAACTGCCAGATCTACAGGCTCTACTGTCTGAACTGAGCAACCAGCGCAAGATTGTCATGCAGTGGATACCTTCTCATTGTGGAATACCAGGAAACGAGAGAGCAGACCGACTGGCAACGGAGGGTGCTGCAGACGAGCAACCAGATGTGCCACTTACATACCAACATAAGATAAGGATGATCAAATCAATCAGAAAGTCACCAACAGTAACACCAGACGATTACCATTACATGAACAGACAAGAGCAAACTGTTGTGTTGCGCCTTAGAACAGGACACAACCGACTTCGCAGCCACATGTACACAAAAATGAAGATTGGCAACTCAGCCATGTGTACATGCGGACAGGCGCCCCAGACAGCAGAACACATACTGCAAAACTGCCCAGAATATGATATACAGAGAAAATCTCACTGGCCCATAGAAACAACACTGGAAGAGAAACTTTATGGACCTGTGTGTGAACTACAAAAGACAGTGAAGTTTATACAAGAGACAACATTGCAGATATAGACAATATTTTAAAGCGAACGAAAGAAGAAGAAGAAGAAGAGCTCACACAAGATTAATTCTACTCATTGTGGGCATTTAACAACAACAACAATGTATAAAGTCACTGCATACGGTGTTAGTATACATATTTGAAGTAAGTAGTAGATTGTAGTGGTGTCATTTTTGTATTCTTAAAGTGGAGTGAAGAGCCGTCAAGAATACGTTTTTGATTTTGTTCTTCCACTGATACCGTGAAGCGTAGTGGGGAGCTGTAGGTTTTCGTTCTTGTGCAAGATGTGTTGCTGTGGTTGTTGTGAACCCATGCTGACATATGATGTCTTTGATGTGTCTGTCCATGTGCGTCGCGGTCTTCCCTTAGATTTAAACCCTGATCTCCTTCTACCATTATGTTTTCTTTAGCAGCCGATCTGGTTTCATTTTCATGAGACGGGCAAACTACTTTTCTGTCTATGCATGTATTATTGAGAATAAGTTGAAACGTGGAGAATGCAAAAAAAAAATCGAAAAAGATAGAAGATTTAATATTTTGGTACCTGCGCAGAATAGAAACATTGCGATGGCATAATAACATCACTATTGTGGAACTGTTGGAAAGTACCAGATCGGTATGTATCAATGAAACACAACGTCTGGAGAATGCGATATAAGTGCTTAGGTCACACATTAAGGAAGACAATTGACATTAGGCAGTACAGCTTTTGTTTTGGAATACCCAGACAAAAGAACAAGTGCAGACAAAAACAGGCATGGAGAAGAGAGGTTTAGGACAGATATAAAGAAACCAGGAAAGACCTGGACAAAGCCGCATTACAAAGCAGTTAACGTGTATTTGTTGACGATATTTGCTCCACAGGGAACTGTGTTCTCTAGTTGACATTGCTGTCGAGGTTGAAGTGTTAAAGACTTCATCGAAATACACATTACCTTGTTTATGAGTTGGAGTCACTAGTTCTCATTCCCCCCTTACCTTTCTTCCCCTAACAGTATATCAGGTACCCCTTTAACACTGGGTTTACTGGCACATGTTGAAAACATGAGTGGTTCCCTGTAACTTGACTATGGAAAACAAAATCTCTATCTTTACACAAATCAGACTCCTCTCGACTTTTGAAATGAAATATTTAAACTGTTTGTTAGGGTGATTTTCACCGAATTAATCAGTAGACCGACTATGGATGTCCCATAATGGTAATATCAATTTAACTTGGAATGCGTATGAATGGTCCCCTTATGATGTATATTTTATTGTTTATATTTCTACATGAATAACGGTTAGCATTGCTGAATGCATGTGCCAGATCCTGTCACGTATTTTTGTTAGGGAATCTGCAAACCCTGTCACATGATCTTCTTCGTAGGCTATTACTATCTTGGCTATTGGAGCCATGAATTGATTACATTTTAATAGAATAACATTTACTTCTCATGTTTGCAGCATCAAGTTCGCTTGCTGCAAACAATACGCTTCAATCTTTTTAAGTGTGATGTTAGCGATGGATGACAGCAAGAGAGGCAGAGAGAGAGATAGAGAGAGAGAGGGAGAGAGACAGAGAACCAGAGACAGAAATGGTCCCTCCATGAAAAAAACAGTTGCGGCCTAATTTACACTTCATCCCTAACAACATCTCTAGTGTTCTACTGGTTTGACAGTCTTTAGCGACTCCCGTACACACACATTTTTTTATAAGGAAAAATGAGATATAAATTATCCACCAAAAGAAAAGCTTGTATTATTGTCTTATTTACATGTTGTAAGAAAGCGAACTGGCCATACACTTCACATAGGCGATGGCTTAGTCCATTAAGAGTTATCTACATCTTCAACGATAATTGGTGCTATGTACGTGACTTACCTTTACCTTTCCATTTTGAAAGTGCACTTAGGAATTTAGTGAGGTCAGAAATAATGACTCCAGAGAAACCAGCTACTGTAACTGGTCAGCCAATTCAAAGATATCTAAGGCGATTTGAGACCACAAGAGAGACAACGCAGAAGTTAATGAACGGCTGCAACGGGTAACGGTTTGTTAGTTTTATTTCAACTTATGCCGCCAATGGCAGTTGGGAGATAAAGCGCCAACTGCTAAGCGTTAGCCAATGTGAGCCCGTGTCGTTGAACATTCACTCTAATGTCATCTATCCACCTGCCTCGAAGTCGCACTCTTGTCCTGTAGCTAGATCTGTCAGCGTCGTAAGCCCTAAGTGGAAGTTGATGAGGGTGCATTCTCACGAGATGACCAAACCAATGTATTTTGTGCTTTCATCAGTGAAAGACTGATACGCCTGCAATTGACCGAGTGTGAAAAAACTGTGACACTGATCCACATCTACACCCCGTGTAATGACAACAGCAAGACGAGGGACAGGACAACAATACCTCCAGAGCATTTCTGACGTTATCAGCGGCGTTGTAGACGAATGATTTTATTGTGATGAGTGACTGTAATGGAAGGACAGGAAAGAAAAGATAATCTCACGAATGCTGCCTAGGCCTCCCCGATGACACATCCTTAGAGCTGAACAGCAATGGAGAGCAGCTTATTAACCTAAATATTGTTCAGGAGCCAATAATAACAAATAGCATCTTCCAGTACCGATGTAATCGAATCAAAACGTTGTACAGCTGGAACAGTACATATTTAGCGTTTGAAATCGATTTCATTCTCATCAAACACTGGTATATGTTTCAATGCAATAAATGGATGATTCATCACCAGAATAGAAATAAGCAAGAAAACAAAGATGGACTTCCGTGTTCAGTGTAGAGTACGTTAAACATTCCTTGGCAGTTGGACATCGAAAATAGTAGGCTTAACGGTCGCTGTCAGGACAACAATCAAATTAATAATCTACCCAATTTATTTGTACCTTTTCCCAGGTGGTTTGTTGAAACCAGTTAAAGATGGCGCCTAACTGGCTCTACTTAGGTCTAGTGTTTGAGTCTATCAAAATGGACTCTCACATCGGCAAAAACCACCCTCCAAGAACTGGTTATGTACATATTATATTTTCTTCTATGCCAGTATAAAGACGTAAAGGTAAGTTAAGGTATGTTAAGTATGTATGCATGTCAACAAGTGTAACTGTCCAGAAATACGGATGTGAGCCATAGTCAATAACAGAAACCCCCAAAAAGCTAGATGCAGTTCTCAGCAATGACATACTTACGAAATGGGTTCAAGTAAGAAGGGACAAAATCCAAAGTCAGACAATTCATCAAAATATCGAAGCCAAAACTATGCCGGCATGATTAGAACAGTCTCATTTATGGTGGTTTGATCTTGTATGTATAGTGATAAAGGATTGGGCATTACGGCAAGCACGTGATGTAGAGAGCAATGGATGCTAACCCCTAGGACATCTCAAGGTACGCTGGGAAGGTAACATGCATCAGTCCCTAAGAGACCGAGTACTGAACTGGAACAATGTCAGGAGAAAGCGGCGGATAATACAAGATAGTCAGATTCCAGGCAAACTGCGCCACACTATAGCATAATATTGACCATAACGTACAATGAATAAATGTTCTTTGTCTCGGAAGTTATCGGGTAGGTGTCCAGGCTAGGTGTATGTTTACAATGAAAGTAAAACAACTGAAACCGTCCAATGATTTAAACCAGTGTCAACTGGCAGATGGATTGGAGTACTAGCCACTAAGATGCGTTCTTTTCAATTCTTTACAATTCAACCCTTACGACTAGATCAACGGTTGAAGAAAGCGCATAAAACAACGATACCCTAGGACCAGCGTCATTATCTTGCGTTTTGTCCTCTTTGAACAGAGTAATGCAGCAAGTATTTTCCTTCTGTTCTTATTCCGATCCGTATTCTTGCGTTCCTCCCACAAAGTGATTTGCACTAGCCTCCTCACTCGTCTCTTTGTCTATGAATTCCATTTCAGCGCATGTATGTTGATATTTATAGAACACTGCTATCAATGACTGTTAATGCTACTAACTAGGGTTGTTTATTATGCTGGCATCATTATCTTGTAATACAATTCGCAATAACAAGCAGATCCGCGATAGCATGAACAAGCTATGACAAATAATTCTTACACCGAGGGTAACTGTAATGGCGGTTTTGACATTCTTCCTAAAGTGAAAAAACACACATAATGAGAAAAGCAAAAATTAAAAAAAAAATGTTTAATGTGAAACTTGCCATTTAGAATGTGTAAAAAGAAAACCACACGCACACAAAAAGGAAAACAGGGAAAATGAATGAAGTGCAAACCAACCCAAGAGAGGAGTTAAGTAGATTTGAAAGACCTGCCAAGCACGAAATGTCTCTATTACATCTCCATGTATCACTAGCTGGTCGATATGCTATCAGTTTACTACGGTAATGTTAACATCCCGTCTTCTTTGATCTTGTATCTTTCATGTGTGATATGATCAACGAAATCTGTAAGAAATCCATTTCCATTTTGCACACTTCACTCAGTGATACGAAAAACTAACTGATTACATAAGATTGAAAAAAACAAAAACAAAACCGAATTGTGAATAAATAAATAATCCTCAACTAAGATCAAAAGAGATACTCGTATTAACGTGTGTAATTCATAATAGTGCTCTGCCGGCTTGATTATGAACAATTCATAGATATGGTGAAATGAACACAATTAAATATGCATGTGGGGATCAAATAATAACAATTACAGTAAGGATGTTTGAACTAGAACGCCCTACATCATGCCCTGAATGAACCAACACATCACAATAGAAAACATTGCACTAAGTTAATCGGATACAAGGATAACAAATAACAAACACAGATAAATGTCATTCAACAGAAAGACCCAAAGGTGTCATAGGAAACCATGAAGTTCAGATGAAGTCACAAGTTTTAAAACCTTGGCTAAATATATAAGCAACAATAAGATTGCCAAATAGAAGTAAAAAGAAGAAATATCATTGCAGTTTTAAAGATCATAGTAACATGAGAAACGAATGACAGCAAATGTACCAAAATGACAAAAATTAAACACCAATAATGCATCTTCCCTGGGGTACGTGCAGATGCGAGATATGGATAACGATACAAGCAATACAGAAGAACATTGAATCCTACAAACTAAAATGCTAAAAGAAAGTTCCTAAAATAACATGACCAGCGAGAAAAGATAAACACATACATACTAAAAGAACTGGTTAAGAACACAAATGGCAAGTAAATAATATTACGTTCAGATAATCGAAATACTGTATCTACATCAAACGTCGCAATGGTTTTGAAAAAGCAATACTTGAGCATAGTACCGGGAGAGCGAGGGAGGGGCAGACCGATGAGAAGTTGGACAAAGTATATTACATATGTCCTGAGGATGACATGGGCACAGGCGGGGCTGCTCAAATATCGAGAGATTTACTGAGCGGCAGTTATGAGAGAGTTGATCTGCAAATGACATGCCACATGGTGAATCCAATAGGAGTTCATCCAATAGGTTTAGGGCCCCTGACCCCATCGTCATCAATGCATTAAGTCCTAGACTGGTTTAGGGCCTCTGACTCCATCGTATCAATGCATTCAGCCCTAGAATGGTTTAGGGTCTCTGACACCATCGTATCAATGCATTCAGTCCTAGACTGGTTTAGGGTCTCTGACCCCATCGTATCAATGCATTCAGTCCTAGACTGGTTTAGGGCCTCTGACCCCATCGTCTCAATGCATTCAGTCCTAGACTGGTTTAGGGCCTCTGACCCCATCGTATCAATGCATTCAGTCCTAGACTGGTTTAGGGCCTCTGACCCCATCGTATCAATGCATTCAGTCCTAGACTGGTTTAGGGCCTCTGAACCCATTGTATCAATGCATTCAGTCCTAGACTGGTTAACGGTCTCTGACACCATCGTATCAATGCATTCAGCTCTAGACTGGCTTAAGGATCCTGACCCTATGGTACCAACGCACTGCGTCCTGGACTGGTTTATGGCCATTGACCCTATCGTCATCAATGCACTGCATCCTGGACTGGATTTGGGCCACTGACCCCATCGTCATCAATGCATTCAGTCCTGGACTGGTTTAGGGCCTCTCACCCCATCGTATCAATGCATTCAGTCCTAGACTGGTTTAGGGCCTCTCACCCCACCGTATCAATGCATTCAGTCCTAGACTGATTTAAGGCCTCTCACCCCATCGTATCAATGCATTCAGTCCTGGACTGGATTCAGGCCACTGACCCCATCGTCATCAATGCATTCAGTCCTCAACTGGTTCGGAGCCCCCGGCCCCATCATCTTCAAGTCCTTCCGTCTTAGACTGGTTCGGTGCCCCCGACCCCATTATCTTCAAGTCATTCAGTCCTGGACTGTTTTGGAGTCCCTGACCCCATCATCGTCAAGTCATTCAGTCTTGAACTGTTTGCAAGTTCATGAATCTGCCTTTCCATTTCTGCCTCGTCGTTCTGCGGCCGTCTTCAACTCAACAAGTATACACCGACATGTCTCTGCATGCTTATGTCACAAAGGTATTTCTTGGACAGCCCTTCCTCTTTTTCCGTGTGTCATCCTGTCTTTTAAGACGTTCTTTACTGGGCCCTCATGACGTAGATTGTGACTCAGCCAAGCATATCGTTGTTTTGATACCTTCTGTAGCAGCTGTCGTTCATCTCCTCCCTATCGATTGATTTGCACTCTATCCATCTCACTATATTCATCTTTCGGTACAACCGCCTCTCAAATACCACCAAATAGTTCTCTTCCCTTTTAATGTCTTTATGTTTACTTCATGCTTCAGAACTCTACAACGTCACAGATCAGGCACAAATGACCATGATTCTTTTCCATAACTTCTAAAATGATTGTTTACGTGATAACAATCCACAGAACCGTAAACTTCTAAAATGATTGTTTACACGAGAACAATCCACAGAACCGTAAACTTCTAAAATGATTGTTTACACGAGAACAATCCACAGAACCGTAAACTTCTAAAATGATTGTTTACATGAGAACAATCCACAGAAGTGTAACTACGGTTCAACATAATAAATGAGTACAAACCTGATGGGCACAGAAGCTACAAAGCAAACTAATTAAATTGGACACAGTAAACACAGGGGGATACAGTGGTCCCGGAGTAAGGTGTTCGCCTCGGGTGCTGGAGGTCGCGGGTTTAAATCACGATGGAGACCGGAATTTTTTCACGTGGATCATCTGGTAAAAATGTCTCCTGATCTCTGAGTAATGAGATCAGACACCCGTGTGCAGTGGCGCGTAAGTTAACAATTCTTTCGCAGTTGGGAATCAGAAAGAGAAGGCATAGTGGCCGCTGCTCTGGAAAAATTCGAGTTAAAAATCTACTCAAAGTATTTTAAGATTTTTGGCCCCCACAAAGAATATCTCGTAAAATGGAGACTGTGTGGCTACATAATCGGATCTTGGTTATATGGTTAGCAGAGGCGGCATAGATTGCGTCTGGCAGGCTGTGGTTCTACCTTGCTCTAATGTACGCTTCAACCACCACCAGCCCCAATATTTAGGCGATCGTATATTCCAGTGCCTACTAACCTAAAGGTTAGATACTGGGATTTACATAGCCAGTCACCAGCGGATATTCACATGCCAACAAAATATGGTACACAGGATGACATACCTCTCTACGCCGCCTAACGACACAAGTGCACTGAAGATAGATATATTGACACACACACACGCTATTTCTTGCCAAATACAAATAAATACACACTACACTTTGCTAAACACACAAACACACACTACTCCTTGCCAAACACACAACCACAAACTACTCCTTGCCAAACACACAACCACAAACTACTCCTTGCCAAACACACAACCACAAACTACTCCTTGCCAAACACACAACCACAAACTACTCCTTGCCAAACACACAACCACAAACTACTCCTTGCCAAACACACAAACACACACTACTCCTTGCCAAACACACAACCACAAACTACTCCTTGCCAAACACACAACCACAAACTACTCCTTGCCAAACACACAACCACAAACTACTCCTTGCCAAACACAAACTACTCCTTGCCAAACACACACTACTCCTTGCCAAACACACAACCACAAACTACTCCTTGCCAAACACAAACTACTCCTTTGCCAAACACACACTACTCCTTGCCAAACACACAAACACAAACTACTCCTTGCCAAACACAAACTACTCCTTGCCAAACACAACCACAAACTACTCCTTGCCAAACACAAACTACTCCTTGCCAAACACACAACCACAAACTACTCCTTGCCAAACACACAACCACAAACTACTCCTTGCCAAACACAAACTACTCCTTGCCAAACACACACTACTCCTTGCCAAACACACAACCACAAACTACTCCTTGCCAAACACAAACTACTCCTTGCCAAACACACAACCACAAACTACTCCTTGCCAAACACACAACCACAAACTACTCCTTGCCAAACACAAAAACACAGACTACTTCTTGCCAAACAGACAGACAGACATACAGAGTAACAGACAGACAGACATACATACAGACAGACAGACAGACAGACGCACGCACGCACGCACGCACGCACGCACACACACACACACACACTATTCTGTGCCAATCAAGCACACACACACACACGTACACACGCTATTCCTTGCCAATCATGCACACACACACACACATACACACATACACACACACATTAACCAACAAGAGAGAGATCAGGTGAAGATATTGACAACAGCTGTGACTACAGATTATATTTTTCTTAGAAAACTTGTAACCGAAATGACAATTCGGACACGTAGATGTGTTTGTGTGTGAAGGAGAAAACCCCGTAACATTATCACTACGACTACTGGCTTCACCAGATAAATCCACAGACAGCATGCCTCTCACCAGCCTATTTTAAGGAATATTTTTACTGTAAAACAAAAAACGTTTTTGGTGATTGTAATACAATCAGAGAAATTTAATTTAATCAGAAAATGTCGGTATGGGTTTACTAAAAAGAGTGTTAAACAAATCTTTTAGAATACATAGAGGAAGTTACCAAAATGATAGATGAGTGTATGTTATTTATATTGATTTTTGTAATGTTTTTTGATAGAGTACCTCATAAAAGATTGTTAAATTCACATGGGATAACTGGCGAAGTTAAATTAACAGAACATTGGTCAACGTAAAGAAGGCACAGAGACGCCATACATAAATAGTGCTAAGAGTGGTGTGAAATAAAAACGGGAGTGCCTCCATGGCTCGGTTTTTGGGTCCAATTTTGTTACGATATTTATAAACGATTTGAACAAGGATATCGAATTCATGATTTCAAAATTAACGGATAACACAAAGCTATGCAGAAATGCCAACTCTAAGACATAAGTCGATATGTTGAGGTTGGATTAAGATAAAATCAGATTTGATAAAAAATCAAGCAAATTGAGTGTAATGTAGATAAATGTACAGTTATCCAGATAAAATAGATCCAATATGTAACAAAATTACATAATTGGTGGGAATAATTTTAGAAAGACAGAACCGAAAAGCGGTTATAAAAAATCATACAAGTAAAGTGAGTGAGATAGTTCAGGTGGCAGTGAAAAAGGCAAATGCAATATTAGGTATGATACAAAGCAATATTAAACATAGGAGAAAAGGATTATACTGAGAGCGTGTCGTCACAGGACGCTTAACACTTGTAGGGAAGAAGACGCTATAATTAGCGGCATTAATCACCTTGCCATTCTATACAGATCAACAAATAAAACGAAGAGGGTGTATTCGGATCAATTTGATAAAAGTTATATAAATTCGTCTTCTTATTTTTCTTTTTCTTCTTCTTCTTCTTTTTCTTCTTCTTCTTCTTCTTCTTCTTCTTCTTCTTCTTCGCCTTAGCAGTCTATGATTGCTTTCTCCTTTGTCAATGCTGCATCTTGAACCCTTATACATTATTCATCAAATATAATAAGTGAATAAATGACTGAATAATTCATGTTCGCAGAGATATAATAATAACAAATAATACTTATATTGGCATTGGCTTGGCTTGCCTTCGTTCGTTCTCAATCTCCCGCTATCAAACCCTGAAAAGGGCTTAAGGAGCAGAATGTAGTCCAGAGAACGGAATGCGTTGTATCATAGTTTACAGATTGACTGCGATATTTGCACTTTTCTGTCCAACACATCCGACTTCAGCAAATGCTTATATTAATAACAACAATAACAACAATAACAATAATATTAACAATAATAACAATAATAACAATATTGTTAAGTAACAGTTATAATAAAATAAAAATAGCGATAGCACTAATAATTATAACATTACAAATAACTACAAAAACATTAATAGTAGCAATATTTATAATAATAAGAAAAACAACAAAAATGATAATTAGAAGAACAATACGCTTTAGAATGACGTAGAAACACTGAAAGGGTGAAAAGTGCCAACAAAATATTTAGAAAGGAATTCCTCTTGTCATTTGTCAACTTCATGTCACGGCATTTACGTCATATCATGACGACATACCCCCTGGTTTTCGCCAGTTAAACCCTCCCCACTAACTCAATAACATTGCATGCACATCTTGCCGTCAAATATCGTTTCCTGATGTTCAACCTAGCAGCAGTATCTCATATGAAACGAATTATGTTGTTCGCCACTTTTGAAAAGTGAATCTTACTATACACCTCGAAAATATGCTAAACAGCAACAAGTATCATACCCAGATGTAGACCTTCACCAACGAATGCCCATATCAGTCGCATATGCCGTATTAAATGGCCATATTCAACAATACAAGTGATATCAATGACTGCAGTAGTTACATAGGCAAATCAATGTTCAGTGTTTTAGGCAAAGTCTATGCCAGAGTGATCTTACTGCGGCTACACAAACTGACTGACCGCGTGTAACCAGAGTCATAATGTGGATTCCGAACTAGACGATCAGCGATGGACATGGTCTTCTCTCTACGACAGCTACAAGAAAAATCACGCGAGCAGAACAAGCCTGTTTGTGTCCTTTCATCGACCTGAAAAAGCATTCGAATTAGTTACCAGAGCTGGACTCTTCAAAATCCTTTAAAAATAGGCGCCCTAACAATGCTGCAGCTAATATTGTCATTGCATGAGGATATGAAAGTAACAGCCCAATTCTACGGTAATGCATCACACACATTCAGTATTCAATGAAATGTTAAACAAAACTACGTCCTGGCCCCAACACTCTTCCTTGCTCTGCTATTGAAGCACGCATTTAATTCTGATAATGAAAGGTTTTCCATTCACAATAGATCAGAAGGTCGTCTGTTTAATTTGCGAAACTCAGATCTAAATCAAGATCAAGGACGTTACTATCAAAGAATTAGTATTTGCTGATGACGCTGAAATTGTCACTCATGGTGACAGAGATTGGTAGATAGATCGCTTCGCCCAAACGTGTAAAGATTTCGACCAGACTATACGCTTGAATAGAATACATGTGCTGGTACAAGACGTAGATACCACCCCAACCAAACACTATCAACAAACACGAACTGGTAACTGTGGAATAGTTTACTTACCTTAGGTCCCTCATCCATAAATAGCTCTCTCTAGATCTGGAAATAGACAATAGCATTCGCAAAGGTGCTGTTATATTTTTTTTGTCTCACAACACGTGACTGGAAAAACCTCAAACTTACAGTCAAGATCAAGGCTATGGTCTACAACGCATGTGTCGTCAGTACGGTCCTACATGGTAGCGCAATATGGACAGTCTATGTCAAACAAGAGCAAATGTTCAACACCTTTCATCCACGGTGCCTGAGAATCATCCTACCGTCTCATTTAGATACAGGGTGACAAATGCAGAGGTACACTATCGCAACGGTCTTCGAAGTATGGATACCCTCCTTTGACAACGAAGACTGCGATCGCCTGGTCGTGTTCCTCGCATGGAAGACGCTCGCATCTCCAAATATATTCTATATGGGCAACTGGCGTGTAGTGACCGCAACTGAGGTTCAAAGACGCATATAAGCGAGTCATAAAGACACTGGATATGGATCTGACATCTTGGGACGACATACATGCAGACCGATTCAAATGGAGATGCAACCAAAGAGCCATCTCAGGCCGGGCAAAAACAAATAGATGATGCAACCAAAGAGCCACCTCAGGCTGGTCAAAAACATATAGATGATGCAACCAAAGAGCCATCTCAGGCTGGGCAAAAACAAATAGATGATGCAACCAAAGAGCCATCTCAAGCTGGGCAAAAACAAATAGATGATGCAACCAAAGAGCCATCTCAGGCTGGGCAAAAGCAAATAGATGATGCAACTTAGAGAAGTGAAAAGACAACGCCGCAAAGAAAAGGAAAACTAAAAACTCAGTAGAATGTTGCTACTACAAGGTCGCATCATCCTATAGTCACACTGAAAATGGCTACTTACTTACTTACGTACTTACTAAGACGCCCATGTGTTACATATACGCAGGTTGTCGAATTAAGTGGTACAAACGGATTTTTCGGGGTTAAAGTAGCAACTAATTAAACATGGATTGAAAATAACATATGCCAAAGGAAGATAAACTGGTCTTCGACGCACGACCACCATTGATACAGAAAATGCGCCAAGATGTTGATGATACCAGAAAAACGAGACCAGTAGATCTGAACATCATTTGGATTGTTCGATATGATAGAAACGGAACTAGTTTAACCATTACGATGGGGAGACTACTAACGTTCTATCAGCCAAAACGTATAAACAAGACAATGTTAGTCAGGGTCAGGTAAAATAAACAGGCCAAGATCCACATCTGGACATTCTCGTAGTACTTCCTGAAAAGGACTGTTTTTCTTGGCAGCCATGGTAACGAAACGGCGGATCAACGTGATCCCAGTAGTAGTGAGTGGAAAGCAGATGAAGCCAAGCATATCACAACTACATGAGGGACTCTGGTCATCTTCATAAGCACGCTTGGGCATTGAGGAAATATACTGTAACTCGCCACTAAACTCTCTTTCTAGGGTGTACACATCGGTAAATTTACTCATTATGAGCTTTTCACATCATTAACAATAACAACAACAACAACAATTAACGGATCTTTACATTCCGGCACTTATCGTCTGCCTCATATTATACATCCATATCCTCCGCCTTCATTTCTCCTCCCCTCATCCAATGTCTCCGTATTAATAAGTATCATCTTGTTTTGAAGATACAATAATAAGCCGACACTAATGATGCTAGAACAAAATTACACTTTCAATTCAATGACCAATAGAGTACGGTCCAAACGTTGTTGTTGTTTCTGTTTCTAACAATCGACGTAACTGCACTCCGGGCATACCCATAGGTGCTCAGTCTCTCTCATCAAATGGCGTAATATATAGATGCTGATGGTCCCTGTAGCTCGCTGGTTGTACACGCTCCTGAGCCGCCCTTTCATGCGCCCCACTCCGCTCGAACTTCGTTTAATGTCGAAACTTTGCAGTCTGTGGATTGCAGCTTCATCTATTGCGGTATCCTCATCGAGCAGTCGGTCATTGATTGATTTCAAAATGTCACTTCTGTCCATCACCAATGTGCCCATGATGGGAGCCCGTGAAGCCAAGATGTCAGCACTTTCATAGCCCTGAACACCGGCATGAGCTGGACAGTAGATCCAGGTCAGCGCCTGGAGGTTTAAGGCCTCAACAGCAGCAGATTCCACTCGTACCTAAGCCATCCCTTGTGTACTTTCTGAAGTACGGCTTACGCGTCTGTCACGATGACTGCCTTTATTATAGAAGTCTCAGATTTCCATTTCAGTGCTGAGTTCACTGCTTCCGTCTCCATTCTCACACTGGATGTGTGTTGTTGTTGTTGTTTAATGTTCACAATGAGTGTATGTGTTGAAAAAAGCGATGAGTGGCGAGTTGTGGTATCTTTCCATACATCCGGAACGTACTACTGAAGGTGGACCGTGGTACTTCAGGTGGCTGTTCTGTTCCTTGTTCCGTCTGCATGACATTCACTACAACGTGGATCACATCGATCCATATCTCGTTAGCCAGGCTACCTTTAAAACAGCATGTTTGCAGGAAATGATGCATGGACGAAAGATAGTAGTCTTTGCTATTACGTTGGGGTTGACACTAAAGCGACGTCTTGGTCGGTATGTTGTCCCTAACCAAACTAGAGTCTCAGTTCAGCAACGATCTAAGGAAAGAAGATTTGTTTCCATTTTTGAAGTTTCAGGAACACTGGTTCGTTAATTATTAAAAGTCTATTGGTGAAAGGTGATCCGATTGAAAATGACGCTTCACATATGGCATTAAAACTACCCAACCGCCACTAAGTGACGTCTGTACTACGCATTGCTGACAATTTGTGGGCGTAATCCACAATAAAAGACGAGATATATGGCCCCTGTCGGACAACAAAAAAAAATTGGGTTTTCCCATTAAGATCAAACCTACATAAGTATTGTATTTAATGGGGTAAATAACGCAACAAGACGTAGAAACCCAACGCAATATTACCAAGAGAGTGAAGAATCGCGAAGGCCAAGGACTGCTAACAAGACACGACGACAGATGAAACGAATGCAGCTAATGACTCGCTGGCGAAGCTCTAGACGATCATCCGATATTTAGGAGTCGATAAAAAGCATTTCTTGTAGATAGATGTTTCAAATGGAACCAAAACGATAAAGATATATCATGTAATTCAAGTCTCCATGGCTGATCTGCTTAATACAACCGATCAATATGTGAAAGACAGATGTTCTTGTGAGCCATATCGGAAATTGGATAAAGAAGAAAAAAATCATCATGCTAGAAAATTTACGCCTTGCATAAGTGGTAGGCAATTTGGAACGATAGCGCATATTTTTTATTTAAACATCTAATTTCAGCATTTCTTGACACAATGGAACAGATTATATTATGATGATTCTATATTTTACACACTAGTTAATTAGCGCTACTGTCTACCCGGGTAGACAAATTGAAAAGTTACTTAAAGATACTCAAACAAGACGGTGCTGAATAGTACTCAGCACCCCTGTCTCCACGTTCATTAGTGTTTTCCAGCCAAATTGCTCAATTTGTGGATTTACTTATTCAAGGTTGTCTCACAATAATAGATGGTTAATTTTATAAATTCAAATCTTTGGCCGACTTCATGAGCGCATTCAATGAGATTTCACATAACATGACTTTCTCATCTACTGTTCTCTGGCTATATATGATGTCAATTGAAATTGAAAATTTGGTTTCAATGCATATGCTTGAAGAAATAGCGTAAATAAAATTCACTTTAAAACGTACTGCTCTCTAGCACGTGTACTTGATATCCACACTTATACTTTTCTGATGGGTATTAATTGTGTGCCTATCTGGCTATGTTTCTTGTTGAAACTGTATACAATCTGTTGCGGCTTTCAGTCTTTCAACTCTTATATATATACATATATTCAACCGAGTGGTGTGTTGGTGTCTTTGTGTATGACAAGGATAAGAAAAGCACCACTACCTCAAAGAAAGCATTTCGTAAGAGGCGACTAGCCGTGTGACATGACATAACACCGGCCATTGTAAGGTGGTTTGTTTAGAGCAGTATAGATGTCGCCTAACAGGTTGTGTCTATTTTGCTCAAGTGTTAAGAGTCTTTTAAGATGAACTCGCACATCGGTTAACAACCCTCCGTAAGCGATTGACCCAACGCAGCGGATTATTAAGCGGCTCAAGCCCAGTCAGTTAAGCAGAAAATCTTTCTCTCGGCTTAATCCAGCACTTACCAGACCTGGGACCTGCACAGAGGCATCTGCCCCTGTAAAAGTACAGGTCGACTGAGAACTAAGAACTACGAACTAAGAATATATGCACACATGATGTTCGTGCGTATCATATGTGATAAAGACCACTATCTATGTTCAGTAGTGTAGACAATCTTTTCTTGTTTCTGTGTTCGCTGAAATGTGTGACTTGCGCTGTGATTTACATTGAAGTGAGGAAGAAACTGTTCCATTTGTCATTCTCATTTTACGTCCGGAGCTACTATTGATCAGTAGCAAGACATTATCGAGACGGCTGAAGAGAGCACAGTAAGCAGATTTCTATCAGGGTTTACTCCCGAAACCTTTCTCGTAAACAGGTTTCCCGCAAAGCAAGGGGATGTGATATCCAATAGGTTAGAAATGTAGCATAACCAGGACTAAATCTCAATGTTTATAACACATTGGCACAAAAACGACAGTACCGAATAACTATATATATATATATATGTTCGTACATACACTCATTGTTTCGTGTTCATTTCTGTATTTGTGCGTATGCAAACCAATAAATAATTAGTCATTTTTATATGACCACAAGCTGACTACTGAGTAAGTGATGTGGAAGTCATATGACTAACGAAAAAAGAGATGAAGAAGATGGAAAACAGGAGAAGACGAAGAAACAACTCCTGAATTATGTCGCAATTGCGTTTATCAGTACATGAGACCGTCACATTCAAACTATGATGTATGTGAACGGATCCTTAAAACTAAAAACCAATAAACAAATCTAAGCTGCATTCGATACAATCATGCATAAGTCAAATCACAGCCTTCTCTATTCTGTATTTTTTTAGTCAGTCATAGCCGATGCAACTGGGACACCTTTGGTACCATTATTGCGGCAGACGCCCCTGTCACCTTCGATTTGCCGATAACATAGTGCTCATCAGAGTCTGCAGCAAAACCTAACCAAATGATGCAGCTACTCGATTGAGCAGGCATGAAAGCGGGTTTGAAGATGACTGTCTCGAAGATCAAAGTGTTGCACAATCGCTTCATCAGTGATCCAGTCTTCCTTGGCGAGGTACTATTAGAAAATGTCAACAAGTGTATTTATCTTGGACGTCTTCTCAATATGAAGAATAACCAGGAACATGAATGGATAAGACGTCGACGTGCGGATTGGACAGCCGTCTCGTCTATTAACACGGTTCTGGACGTTTGTCATGATCAAGACCTATGAGCCTACCTCTTCAATTCCACTGTACTCCCTGTGATGTGCTACAGTGCCGAAACGTGGACACTAACAAAACCACTATAGGATACATTGAGAGTTATCCAGGCCTCCCTTGAGAGACGCTATATCGAAATCATTCTCCGGAACCAACGTATACAAAGTCTCCACAATTCTGACATACGACGATTGTCCCTGGTGAAGGATGTGGTAATCCATGTAGACAAGGCAAAAAATAGATGGGATGGTCGATGAAGCACAGCGACGGCATTCTGGTACCCGCGAGATAGAAGAGACCGTGGGGAAGATCTCCAATGCGTTGATCAGGCTCACTTGTTGTACGCCGCAACATCCGAGATGCCTCTAGAGGTGCACTTGCCAAGTACTGGATTTCCGTGGCCTAGGACAGGGTCTGCTGGAGACGAAGTTGGAACCCGTAGTTATGCTGAGGAACAGGTCATCAAGATCAAGATCAAGATCACAGTCGCAGTACCAGAACAAGCACAAAACAACACTTGAGTTACGGCCACATCGTCTTTGTCACGGTCCCAGTCAGAAATACAACTAACAAATCACAACAAACAAACTAAAAATGTATGTATATATGTGTGTCTATTGATTTATGTTTTTTGTGATTCATTTATGTTTTCGTTTGGTTTAAAAAAAATGTGAGTGTAACCATAATGACAATTTCTTGTTTGATTCATCTTATGTTTTAACTTGCATACTGTGACTAGCACAGTTTGTTGCCAATTGCAAGTAGGTATGCACTCTAATACCGGATATTTTACACTGTGTATTCTATTTTGTTGTGATGTATTGCTATTTTCAAATGTTCAATTTCCTGACGAAGAGACTTTGTAGCTGTAACGTAGATGTCATTTTGTTACTTTCCTTGAACGTTCACTAAGCCATTATCTATATATATATTACCGACTTCAAGCTGCATTCAATATCTCCGAGCCATTTAGCAGGATTGATGTTACATATTTTAACTTAACATCTTTATACTGGTTTAGAAGACTCTGCAGAGTCTGTATACAACCAGTTTCATATGCTTTTGTTAAGGACCAAGAGAAACCAACGTAGCGAACAAAAGACATACCTTGCACGATATGAAAGATCAAGAGAGATTAATTTAGTCATGAAAGAAATAACGTGTATTCAATGCAGGAGCAAACACGATCAATGATGCTAAAAAAAAAGGAATTTTTTTTTTGTTGCGTTCGCCTTATTTCTATATTCCCCAAGGCGGGTGTGCGTTACACTGTGGTTTTTATTTTGCGCCTGTCGGCCCAGTGCATCCGACTTCAGCATGCATTTTATGTAAGGGTCGGCTTCCTCCTGCATTTTCTAAGGGTTTGCTTCCCCGGGGTAAGGGCCGGTACTGTGATGGGGATCGAACCCAGCACCTTCTGGTTGTGAGCCGTGCCACTTAATCACTAGGCCACGCCGTCCTCAAAAAGGAAATAAATTGTATGTTATGAAGAAGCAAGAGAGATCAATGTAGTAAAAAAATGTAATGCTTTGTATGGACTGAAATATAAAGATATATCAATGTGACCAGAAATGAAATACTTTGTCGGGTATGACAGGACACGATAGATTAATGCGTTCAGAAAAGAAATACCTTGTATCGTATGCAACTTGAATGGTCAAATAGAATAGCTGACGTTACAATAAGTAATAACGATAGCTGGTTGTCAAAAAACCTAGTTATAAAATACAAAAAGTTTGACTTTTTTACACTGCTATAAGTTCTATATTTGTTACGTCTATCACCAGCTAATAAAACAGACGGATGAATATAGACGTGGAATCACGATTACAGAAAGCAAATCCGGTTTCCTATCAGTTATGCATGATATTAAGACAAACATATCTCTCGACAAGGAGTAACACTATTTTGCTACCAACTCGTTGCTTCCAATGTAAGACATTGACATTCACAAGACAAACGAAAGAAAATTAAATGTATGCGAAATGAGGTTGTTGAGAAAAGTTGTTCACAAGGCTGGGCAAAGTGTACGAAACGAATAAATCAAGAAGAGTGTGAGTACGACACCTTGCATAGAATCGTTCTGACATCTGACAAAAATGCTACTAAATCTACCAACTGTCTGGATCTATACCACAAGGCAAGAGGATTGCAGGGTAAGGAGACCAAGACAAAGATGGAAACTGAAACACTAAAGAAACACGGAATAACAGCACCAACGGCGACACGTCTGGTTCACAAGCGAGAACTACACCTCCATACAAGATGATGGTGCCTAATGTTGTTTTTTAGTATCTAATATACTTTGTTCTACGTGTAACGTAACATAGCGACCAAGATGGTTGTCTCTTTTTGTGTACTCCGCAAAAAACGGCTAACTTTTGGTTTTTCTTGAGTTATAAACTGGATTCGATTCATCTTTTAAATAGCGAATTTTGACACATTCGTCTGATGGGTAGGACGGTTGGAAAAGTGTTGTTACCAGTAGCTGTATATTTCTTTATATAAGCAAGCCGGATTAAATCATTTATCATTATTTTCCTGCGACATTTGATATGAATATATCGATTGTCATGATTTGACGGTTGTCTACTGTAACGCTGATTACCTTGTATGTGATACCTGTCATCCTTAAATCGTGTGACATGTCATAATCATGGTGGCGCAAATGGATTTCCAGCAACGACCGACTAGTTATTCAGTTGTCATTGATGAAATTGTTATGACTTGTATCTTTGCTTCGCTGACATTATCACAATGTGGCTGGGTTAACTCCGCTGCCTCCTGTGGGTTGGCGGCAAGCCTGATTAACACAGTGCATATGCCATTACGTGGGTGGCTTTGGCTTTATAACAACACGTTGTGAATATCTGGAGCATTATTTGGTACTTATAGTTTCCTATGCCAATTGCTATGAACAGAGAGATTCAGTCTTCGTCATCCTACATTCCAAACTCTTCTTCTTCTTCTGCGTTCATTCTCAATCTCCCGCTACCAAGCCCTGAACAGGGGTTTGCAAGTAGCAGGATGTAGTCCGGAGAACGGATTTGCGTTGTGTCGCTATTTTACAGTTTGAATGCGATATTTGCACCTTTCGGTCCGACACATCCGTGTTCGGCAGACACATTCCAAACTAATTGGATATCTTGTCTCCGCTGCCTTACAGGATACCTATTTACAGGAATAAATCCTAAGTAAAATTCTGCATCCTATACTATCCACATTCGTCTCTATGACGTCTTGCCACTGTCCAAAGTTAGCTCAGGTCGAGAGAGTGAGGTTGACACATTGCGGGAATCTTTCTCATTTTAATCCAAATCGCTACGTTAGTCACCCATTCCATGCGACAGAGCAAAGGGAAACGATAGTCCACATGACTGAACAGATAGTGGTTTTCATCACACGTGAATGGTGATCATCAATCAATTAATCATTATTTCAATTTGACGTTCAGCTTAATTGATTCGCCTCTTCTCTTCAAATGAAGCGAATCATAATATTTGGCTCATCAGAAAACTTATATTCAGCATTTGCAGTTGCGAGTTTTTGAGAAAGGTTTTACATAATAAAGTTGAAAGCTCCATTTTGAACCCTCTTTACTCGACTTTTATTAAATGCTTGGAAGGTTACATTGGTCCGGTGCTTCTCAGCTAAGCAACTGCTCGAGTGATTGCGTCCACTTACCAAGCGTTTATGTACACCACCAAAAACGTATATGGTTTGGGCATGCAATGAAACATGACTCCATCTGAAAAATAATATTGAAAGTAACAATTGAAGGTGGAAAGAAGCACGGAGGGCTAAGAAAGCGGTGAGTTAACAACAACAAAGAATGGTCAAATGACATGATTTTATCCCACTTATTTGTAGAACAGAAAGTATAGAACTATGAAGGACTAAATGTTGTTGTATCAATAACGGCAATTCTACGACTATGGCGAGGTAAGGGATTATTCACATTTGTCTCGACGTCAATCAGGCAAATATACAGAATGCGAGGAAGTCAACAATAGTACGAGACGTGTACGAATGAAATCGGACCGAACTGCGCCAAGTGAACATACGTACGATGCGCAGGATGACGTCTATGCTGGTATAAATACCACATACCAACCGTCAACGTTTGCAAAATTGTATTATACTCCGTCTCATAGTTTGCTCGACAGGCCGTTAAAAACATGGCCGGTTTGATACGAAATTCGTCGAGAGTTAATAGCGAGCGGTTATTCGGTTTCAAACAGCTGAAGGATGCCGACCAGTTGACATTCACAGCAGACTGCAGGCAACCCGAATTGCTGGATCAATTTTGGCATGGTTTATTCTGACGCAACAATATGCGCCTGACCTGGTCTCGGAAAATCTTACGCTAACTGACGTCCTTCTTTAAACAACACTGTCCAGCTCCTCACTTTTGTCTTCGACACACTTTTTGTGATGATACATTGCCTGCATTCTGCTATGAATGTCAACTGTCAACTGGTCGACATCGTTCTGCTGTTAGAAACCGAATCATTGCTTGCTGATCAACTCTGGGCGGATTCCGTATCACACCCGCCATGTTTTCAACTGTCTGCTGAGGAAACTATGAGTCGGAGGATAACTACATTTTGCAAACTTGACGGTTGGTAAGTGCTATTTACACCAGAATTAACGTCATCATGCGCATCGTACGTATGTTCACTTCGAGGAATTAGGCCCGGTTTCATTTGAACACGCCTCGTATGTACGAGTCACGATTTTTTGCATTGTTGTAACAATGCAGATCTAAGCCTTTGATCAGTCTATCCCTCATCGCATAGAAAAACGACCTTGTTGACTTGAACAATCTAAGGGTCTTCAAAACATTGTTCTATATGTCCATCTGGTGTCAGGCATGCATACCACATGTAAAGCACAGCGATATTTGCGTCAAAGCATTGCTTTCGTAGCCTCCCAAATCAAAGTTTGATGTCGAATTTCTTCATTTCGGATCTTAACCCTTATCGAAATGTTTATTTATTTATAGATTGATTTAGACTCATTGGCTCTTTCCGTCTTGTCACACGAAAGTAATTGTGCTTTGAAATATAAAAGTGTGCATCTACAGTCCTTGACGGTATCGAATGTGACTCGTAAGACCAATCCGGGCAGAGAAGCGTCTACCACAATGTGTGCAAGGAAAGTCAGGACCGTTTACGGCATCGCATGTATTTGCATGTCTTCTCAAACTCTGAGTCTTTAGCCTATTAGCAATCAGTATCTCCTTTATATGTATATCATGCTTAATCCTGCCCTTCCGTGTAACACGGTCCAAAGCATCCTTTTCCCATTATTTCAAATCGATGCTTACATCATTCATATCCCGCTTGCATACATCCTTGTATCGAAGTAATGGCCGGCCCCGAGACCTTTTTCCCAACTGTAATTCCCCATAGAGAAGATATTTTGGTATTCTGCCATCATCAATCCTACGAATATGTCCCAGCCATCGGGGCTTTCGATGACTAAGCATGGAAAAGATTGTAACAACGCCTGTTCTCTCCAATATCTCTGCGTTGGTAATCTTGTCTTGCCACTCAACCCCAGAATTCTGCGCAGGAACCTCATGTCAAATCGTTTTAAACCGCCTTTCCTGGTGCATGTAGGTAGGTTGACCATGTCTCACTGCCATCTGCTCTCTCAAATATACGCCATCTCCATCATGACAAATGTACACAGTGGTGAGCCCAGGTTTATACAGACTCTGACAGTTCACCCCCCCCCCCCCCCATACACGACACATAGTCTTAGTCAAAATTACATCAACTATTTTCGGATACAATTATATGTCGCGACTTCCTGTGGAGATATACGGCAGCTTTTCACAAGAATGTAATTTGCGATTTCCCAGATGAGACTAAAAAAGAAAATATTACATCCGGGTACGATGTTGTGGAATGAGAGCTGTCATATGTTATGGTGTCCCCATATGAGTAGAAGATTTTGTTATATATTTCCGACAAGTGAAAGCAGAGATGAAACTGCCTCTGGATTTCAATGCAAGTTTAACATATGAGGGCTAAGACATATCAATAAATTCACAGGATTTATAAACAAATGTAGCTCAGCGCTACAATCCAGTGGGGACGAGGTAGGCTAGCTAATCTTGATGAACACTTTTGATGAACACAATAACGTTAGTCATTTGAAGTTGATTTCCAAACCACATTACTGGCTCTTGCTGTTTATCTTTTCCATTAAGTTTTGTAGACGTACTGGATTCGTTGCTATAGATAATCCATCATCAATAGTACGCTTAGACAACTGAGGCTCGTCGCGTCGATACCCCATGTCAAGACCACGTCTGATGGCCGCGTCCAAGGCGATCTACACTTCTGTTGGATAAATGATGATCTGTTTTAGCCAGGTGTTGTGAAGGCGGCTCCGAGGAAATCTCCAGGATGGGCACGGCCAGGTAGGCTGGCAGGCAGACATAACTCGTGGGCTGAGACTTCCCGGGGGAGGCGGACAACGTAAGCAACGAGGGAGAGGAGAGACAACAGCGATTAATCGTTGAGGCAATGTCTGTAAGCTGAGTACATCGAACTACTTCTCATCAGAAAATCTGATATTATTGATACTTCGTCCTCCTGTATTAAATCCAGGCATTTTTTAATATTCCATTTCAAATTGTTTCTGTGTATACATTAAGCAGTCCACAAGACAGCACACACCCCCTTCTAACCCATGTTTATATATGCACACTTGATGGGGTCTCAGAGTACATCGAAACATCTCACGGAGTATAGCCGCAAGATGGTTCAGTATCAAACATGTCAGACAAGTAAATATGCAAAACAAAGTGTTCGGTGCAAGCTTTACAACTACCTGTCAAGAATCCGTCAAGACTTGATAGGTTATCAGGTCACACTATCTGAGGGTATGTGCAAACCTTTAGCTCTGTAGGTCAATGGGGAAGGTTATTAAAATAAGATCCATGGAAGTCCGCGCAAACGGACGACGGTCACGTCAAGACAAATACAAGTTCAGACCTTAAAACTGGTTGGCCATTCTGAAGACGGTATATGACTTCGAGGGTAAGAAATTAGGAACAATGAATATTGGCGGGCGCGGAGTTACCTAACGGGCGTGGGAGCATAGCTACGTGTCAATCTCACTACAAGATCACACCCGTAACAGGAGTTAGAAGCCATTGACGCCGTCGATACGGCGTAGATAAGAAAGTACAAGTCAGCCGGAAAAGTTGTACGTATGTCTGATAATAGATGAACACTGACGTCATGATGTCCTACACCCTTAATCGATCACCCTGACATCCACCAAGGAAATGGAGAGATGGTCTGCGACAAGATATTGGCCTGGCACGTTTCTCACAAAAGTTTAAAATTAATTGTTATACTTCCTTTTGGCCTCCTGGCAAAAAGCACACCCTGGGCACCACTTACAATAAAATGTGTCCAATGTTCCGCAACGTGGAATGCCTTGTCACTTCCCCTCAACATTTCATCCATGTTATATGTTTCCAGAAGATTTGGACAGATCATCTTGGTGGTCTGTTTTGTGTTGCTCCAAATCACATGTCTCATCATCCCAACATCTCCATGCCTTTAAGTTCTTCCTGCATCGGTATCCACCAGTTTTGAGTCTAATTAGTTACTTCCATGTTGAGTAATGCAAGTGATGTCACAACGCAGGTTCCTAGGGCAGCTCGACCCAAGGAATTTGCGCCAATTCGTTCCATTGATGTTTTCTTGATACCTCTTATTCATGTTTGTGTTGGTCTCCCTTTATTTCTCTTACTATTGAGTCCAGGACAGATAATTTTGTGGTAGTCTACCTTCATTTCTCTTACTATTGAGAGTCCAGAACAAAGATGTATAAGTCATTTATCAGCTTATTTTCTAAAAATGGGAATGTACCTATGTCAAACCCATTAATCACCTTGCAAATCCGCGTGGGACACATCCCTTGATTACATAATAAATCTTTCTTTTCTTGGTCTTCCGTTCCAGATCTCCCCCGTCTTCACAGGATCGTCTATACTTCTCACGAGATTCCTTTGCCATGCCTGTTTTGGTCTGCATACATTTCTATGGGGAGGAAGACCAACGTCTGGTCAGGCAAAATATACTGATCAGACATAATAGTCAGGGTCAGGCAAAACATACTGGCCAAGACCCTCACCTCGGCTTTCTGGTAGCCTTTCCTGGAAATGGGCTGTTTTTATGGCAGCCTGGCTAACGAGGTGAGGGACCGACATCATCCCCGTAGTAGTGAGTGACACGCAGATGAAGCCAAGCATAGCCCAGCCGTCTGGAGGACCCCCGTCCACCTTCATCAGCACCCTCGTGATGTGAGGGAAGCTACTGCAACCTGCCACTTAACGTCCTTTTCAGGGCACACAAAAGAGTAATCTACTCATTGTGGGCATTCGCAAACAACAACAACACTTATATTACGCTAGCGATTCTAGAACAAAACACTATCTTGAAAATTTGGCAGCAGCTGTCTATAATGTATATCATTTGCAGCATTAGGGTTTTCTCCTGGCATTCTATTCCACCTTATTTATCAGATTATTTTCAATAGTTTAACAATAATCTGATCTTACCATTTCCATTCTGTTAGTCTCCGCACGCTCCCAATGAAAGAATGTCACTTTTTCGAAATAGCTTTTATTACTGTTCATTTCAGAGCGATGCAATAGATATCGATTTACATTCTAGCTAAAAGCTTACTTGTTTAGGTTGTTTTTAATTTGTCATGAATATTTAATACGTGTCCAAATACGATAATAGCTCTTCTTGTGTCATGGTTTTCTTGCTGTGACATAGATTATCCGTACCGACTACTTTGCCTATATTGTTTGCAAGATATACAAATGGCTTCAGTTCATGTATGAGTGTTTCTAACAGCGTAATCTTTTTACACATAATCTTGGTATATTATCAACGAGTCTGAACTTCTGAGCAAAACCCTATTGATTTCCTATTGACAGTAAACGTATATTGTGTTTGATTCTTTTCTAGCTGTTTGTTTATCTTTTTTTAATTCCTCATATGTTTTTAACAGTTCGTTTCATTTCTGCCTATCTCAAATTTAATTTTAAAAATTCAAAAACACACAACCGGATAGGATGACCCAGATTCACCACATCTTTATTAGACATGCATTTACTGAAAACCGATTCACGACAGGGTAGGGAACGAAAAAGCAAATAAAAATGCAACACAATGTGAGCACGGACAAGAGATTGATCGGAATAACAACAAAAAATCCATATATTGCAAAAAAAACTGCTTAAAGGTAATTTAGCTGAAATATTGCTAAATTATACAAGAAATACTATAGCGAAAATCCCTACGTGCATAATAGCTATTAGAAGAAAAAAAAAAATGCAGTTTCTTTCAATTTAAATATGTCAAATGTTATTGAAGAAAAAACCATTTGCGTGGCGTATATGGGCGCAGACAGATAAAGAAAAATGTTACAAATAGCCTTTGTATGTAACAGAAATATGGAATGTAAAAGTTCATGTTTATCTGGGACAACAGAAAAACAAAAAATTAAGGGAAAAAAAACAAACAAAAGAAACATTGAACTGAAATAAGCTTGCGGGAGATGTACACAAATAAAAAAAAACAGCACGACAATGTGTATTACGACCAACATGTCTTTCTTAGCAATAGAGAAAGACATAAATGAGAATATATAAAAAACGTAAATGATAAAGATGTACCTTTAAAAAAGTAAGGAAAGAAAGAAAGTGGTAGTTCAGTGAAAATAAAAGAAAATAATAATTAAACAGAAGTCTGGAAATCTGTGTCTAAAGGTATACATTATGGGGGCAGATGAAGAATGAGGGAGTTTAGGATAGACGTACGGAAGGAAACCAGATAGAGACAGAAGCGAGAGATAGAAAGAAAGAGAGAGAGAGAGAGAGAGAGAGAGAGGGAAACAGAGGTAGAATAGAGAGGGAAAGAGAACGGGAAATAGAGAAAGAGATGACGAGAAAGACATATAACTAGGGAAAAAGCGAGAGAAAGAGGTAGAAAGAAAAAGAGCGAGATAGATAAAGAGAAATAAGAGAGAAGAGAAGAAAGATAGGGAAATTGAAAGAGAAAGAGAGAAAAACAGAGTAGGGGAGAGAGAGAGAAAGAAAGACATAGAGAGAGATAGAGAGAGAAAGACTGATATAGATAAAGAGAAAGAGAGAGAAAGATAGATATATAGAGAGGTTGAGGATAACAAGATAGCGAAATAGATTGGGAAAGCGGTGAAGAAAGTGACAGTAAACGAGACATAAGGCGAGAGAAAAATAGAGACAACGAGAGAGAGAAAGATAAAGAGCGAGAGAAAGAGAAGAGAGAGAAAGACATATCGATAGAGAGACAGCAACAGAAAAAGAGAAAGATAGCTAGAAAGGATAAAGAAAAACAAAGAAAAATGAGGAAGAGAAAGATATAGAAAGAGAGAGAAAGAGAAAGAAGTATATAAAAATAGAGAGACAAAGAAATTCAGAGAAAACCACAGAGCAAGAACGAGAAAGAGAGAGAGAAAGAGGAAGATAAAGACAGAGAGATTGATAAAGAGTGAATGAGACAATAAAATATGAATACCTCGGACAACTGGTAATAACAATGAATGCATCCTTTCATTGTTGTGGGCTGCTCATCACAGTCTGAGATGGTACACAAGACAAACAAAAGAACATTCCGAATTTTCGTTAGTAAACGTGAAAATAGCATAACTAAGTCAGTGAGGCGTAGATTACATCACAATTTACGCAATAAAATTGAGCAAAGACGCGCCTCATTAAAACACAGACACATTATTGTCTATAATCAGAGTCAGAAATCAAGGGAGAGTCGTACACTCCTTCGTCTTCTTTCACCCAGGGGTACATAGGTCATCAACCAACCCTCGCCAGGCAGCTCTGTCCTGTGCCTTCTACCACCCAGGAGTACATAGGTCATCAACCAACCCTCGCCAGGCAGCTCTGTCCTGTGCCTTCTACCACCCAGGGGTACATAGGTCATCAACCAACCCTCGCCAGGCAGCTCTGTCCTGTGCCTTCTACCACCCAGGGGTACATAGGTCATCAACCAACCCTCGCCAGGCAGCTCTGTCCTGTGCCTTCTACCACCCAGGGGTACATAGGTCATCAACCAACCCTCGCCAGGCAGCTCTGTCCTGTGCCTTCTACCACCCAGGGGTACATAGGTCATCAACCAACCCTCGCCAGGCAGCTCTGTCCTGTGCCTTCTACCACCCAGGGGTACATAGGTCATCAACCAACCCTCGCCAGGCAGCTCTGTCCTGTGCCTTCTACCACCCAGGGGTACATAGGTCATCAACCAACCCTCGCCAGGCAGCTCTGTCCTGTGCCTTCTACCACCCAGGGGTACATAGGTCATCAACCAACCCTCGCCAGGCAGCTCTGTCCTGTGCCTTCTACCACCCAGGGGTACATAGGTCATCAACCAACCCTCGCCAGGCAGCTCTGTCCTGTGCCTTCTACCACCCAGGGGTACATAGGTCATCAACCAACCCTCGCCAGGCAGCTCTGTCCTGTGCCTTCTACCACCCAGGGGTACATAGGTCATCAACCAACCCTCGCCAGGCAGCTCTGTCCTGTGCCTTCTACCACCCAGGGGTACATAGGTCATCAACCAACCCTCGCCAGGCAGCTCTGTCCTGTGCCTTCTACCACCCAGGGGTACATAGGTCATCAACCAACCCTCGCCAGGCAGCTCTGTCCTGTGCCTTCTACCACCCAGGGGTACATAGGTCATCAACCAACCCTCGCCAGGCAGCTCTGTCCTGTGCCTTCTACCACCCAGGGGTACATAGGTCATCAACCAACCCTCGCCAGGCAGCTCTGTCCTGTGCCTTCTACCACCCAGGGGTACATAGGTCATCAACCAACCCTCGCCAGGCAGCTCTGTCCTGTGCCTTCTACCACCCAGGGGTACATAGGTCATCAACCAACCCTCGCCAGGCAGCTCTGTCCTGTGCCTTCTACCACCCAGGGGTACATAGGTCATCAACCAACCCTCGCCAGGCAGCTCTGCCCTGTGCCTTCTACCACCCAGGGGTACATAGGTCATCAACCAACCCTCGCCAGGCAGCTCTGTCCTGTGCCTTCTACCACCCAGGGGTACATAGGTCATCAACCAACCCTCGCCAGGCAGCTCTGTCCTGTGCCTTCTACCACCCAGGGGTACATAGGTCATCAACCAACTCTCGCCAGGCAGCTCTGTCCTGTGCCTTCTACCACCCAGGGGTACATAGGTCATCAACCAACCCTCGCCAGGCAGCTCTGTCCTGTGCCTTCTACCACCCAGGGGTACATAGGTCATCAACCAACCCTCGCCAGGCAGCTCTGTCCTGTGCCTTCTACCACCCAGGGGTACATAGGTCATCAACCAACTCTCGCCAGGCAGCTCTGTCCTGTGCCTTCTACCACCCAGGGGTACATAGGTCATCAACCAACCCTCGCCAGGCAGCTCTGTCCTGTGCCTTCTACCACCCAGGGGCCCATAGGTCATCAACCAACCCTCGCCAGGCAGCTCTGTCCTGTGCCTTCTACCACCCAGGGGTACATAGGTCATCAACCAACCCTCGCCAGGCAGCTCTGTCCTGTGCCTTCTTCCACCCAGGGGTACATAGGTCATCAACCAACCCTCGCCAGGCAGCTCTGTCCTGTGCCTTCTACCACCCAGGGGTACATAGGTCATCAACCAACCCTCGCCAGGCAGCTCTGTCCTGTGCCTACTACCACCCAGGGGCCCATAGGTCATCAACCAACCCTCGCCAGGCAGCTCTGTCCTGTGCCTTCTACCACCCAGGGGTACATAGGTCATCAACCAACCCTCGCCAGGCAGCTCTGTCCTGTGCCTTCTACCACCCAGGGGCCCATAGGTCATCAACCAACCCTCGCCAGGCAGCTCTGTCCTGTGCCTTCTACCACCCAGGGGCCCATAGGTCATCAACCAACCCTCGCCAGGCAGCTCTGTCCTGTGCCTTCTACCACCCAGGGGCCCATAGGTCATCAACCAACCCTCGCCAGGCAGCTCTGTCCTGTGCCTTCTACCACCCAGGGGCCCATAGGTCATCAACCAACCCTCGCCAAGCAGCTCTGTCCTGTGCCTTCTACCACCCAGGGGCCCATAGGTCATCAACCAACCCTCGCCAAGCAGTTCTGTCCTGTGCCTTCTACCACCCAGGGGTACATAGGTCATCAACCAACCCTCGCCAAGCAGTTCTGTCCTGTGGAATCTTTTCCCCTTCCTTCCAGCGTTTTTCCTGTTTTCTTAACTTCCGCCTCCAGATATCGTCTCTCTGTTGTATTCATTGGTCTGCCTATGCCTCTCCTTCCGTGGGGGTTCCAAGACAGGGATTGTTTGGTGATACTGGCTTGGGGCTTTCCTAATGTATGACCCATCCATCTCCACTTTCTTTCTAAGATTTCCAGTTTAAATTTACCTTGTCACGCTCTCTCCCACAGTCTGTCGTTTGTAACTTTGTAAAACCATTTTATACCATGAATCGTTCTCAGAATCTGTTGACAAAACCCTGCAGTCTCCTATCATTGCCTTTCGTCATCCTCCAGGTTTCCGCTCCATACAGCAGAACTGGCTTCACATTTAAACGCTTACGCACTACCTCGCCAGGCCGTTTCCATTGACTCATGCATGGAATACATGCCAGATCACTAATTTTTGTATTCGTTTTCAGCATCGTCGTAACAACTAGTTAGTTATTTTTATTTCGCTTTGTCCCGACGAAGACCATTTGGTCAATATGTAATGTTTTTTAAAAAAAAATTACGGAATCATTGAACCGGCCCTCATTTATAGATGTGATATTTTGTTTACAATGTGTATGTTAATGATAATTTAGTCATAAATACAACATGTAGACACATGGCTTTATCGTTTTTTGCAGCAATGTAAAGCATTTAGTCATGACACAAAGGGCCAAACTTGGAACTAATGACATATTTCATGTAAGATAGTGGGATTCATTATTTCGTGTCATAAATTACCAGTCAGAAATTGATAATATGAAATCACAAGAGAGGAAGCATGTAGGTAAGTCCGTATAGAGGTCACACACTGACATGGACGGAGACTAAGGGATCTTCAGGTAAGATTTCTGCGTCAGTATATAGGTCACACACTGATATGGATGGAGACTGAGTGATCTCCAGGTAAGATGTCTGCGTCAGTATATAGGTCACACACTGATATGGACGGAGACTGAGTGATCTCCAGGTAAGATGTCTGCAAAGGGTGCTGGAGGTCGACGGTTTAAATTCACGGTGGAGAACGACACTTTTTCACGTCGTTTCTGGTTTTCTCCCTGATATTATGGTAGTAGAGATCGAATGCCGCGTGAAGTGTCGCAGTTGGAAATAAAAAATAGCAGGTTTAACCGCCGATGCCCTGCCACAATTCAAAAGTATGTTAAAAATATACCCAATCTACTACCGGATCTTCGCGGGTGCTACGGGGTTCGTGCATTGTGCTGATACTCTGCAAAGAAAGAAGAACAGAGCACTTATGAGTTAAGCCGTGTGCAATGATGTTGGTTCTTCGACTAAACTAAGCGTATATAGGATAGCTCAAAAGTGTCGTCCGTTGTTTATAAAATTGTCATTAGGTGGCAGTAGCGTCCAGCCTTGTGACTTCTGAAGGCAGCAGACACTAGGTGTAGCATGCACCTACGTATCTAAGCTACAAAACAGCGTCGTCCCACACAGAGTACACAGCCGAAGAACAACCTGACATACATTTTCTTTAGACAAAATGACTTTCTGCAAAGGTAATATTTCCTGTATACGGTGAGATGTGCTTTTCGCGTTAAACGGGGCATAACTAAGTCGATAGATTTTCTCAAGGACCCTAAAAAATTTCTTATGAATCCCGACCTGGTGTCCTTTTCAGATTGCAGCAGAACCATCTGCGCGGCGAGTGGAAGAGATGATTCTAGTTAACAGACGAGTAACGATACACACGTACAACTGTGCAGTGCTGAAACTGCAAAAAAGTATTTGCGTGGTTTGGGCCTACATCATTAATGGTGTCGTTGTTGTTGTTTAACGCCTACAATGAGTGAGGAAAAGTAAGATGGCCGAGCCTTTGTGTCTGCGCTTTCGACTATCAGGGGGTTGTGTCGAGTTTTCCGATGCGTGGTGGTTCCTGTCCTGATTATATTTCACAACTCCTTCATCGGGTGGTATCAGCGACTTTTATCTGTGGATTTGGTGTGCTTTCGATCGGTTATCCTGTTTGTTATGCTGCCTTTTGCTGCATTTAATGCCTGGCTCAAGCTGTGGCAGACCAGTCCATGACGGAGTTCAATGTTCCGCTTAACTGCACATCAGAATTCAGCCAAGATTATCACTACTCAAAAACATTTCTGCTCGGACTGAAGCCCACTTCATTCTGCCCACCCCTCACTCCACCGGAGTCCCAACCTAACATTCTCAGCCCAGCAAGGGTAACTCGAACCAACAGGTGGACACAGGATGCCTCGGCGTCGGGACACGTGGAAACATGGAGTTTGACACGGAAAGACACGGAAAGCTTGACACAAACATTGGTCTAACACACTCTTCGCAGCTCTCATCCGAACGCTGCGGAGTACACGGCTCCAACTGGAGAAACTGTAGAGATTTCGGTCGACACGCTACGCATAGACATATCCTCAGCAGTTGGACGAGGTAGTGGTCAATCGACGCAATGGGCCTTTGACGCCTACTGAAACATTATTATTATTAGTAAGTTTACTCTTTTGTGCGCCCTGAAAAGGACGTTACATGGCGGTTTGAAATAGCTTTCCTCACATCCCGATTATGCGGATGAAGGTAGACCGCGGTCCTCTAGGCGGTTGTGCTATGTTTGGCTTCAAATGCGTGGCGCTCACCACTACGGGGGTCACATCGATCCACATCTCGTCAGTCAAGTTATCTTGAAAACAGCCCATTTCCAGGGAAGGATTCACTGAAGAGAGATTGTGGTCTTGGTCAGTGTATTGTGTTTGACGCTAACGCGACGTCCTGGTCATTATGTTGTGCCTCACTGGACTAGTGTCCCAGATCCCCATCATTATTGATAATTGACTGAATTTCCAACACTGTTATGATAATAGGAGCACAGAGAAATGACAGTAGAACATCAAATGGAGCGATTGTGCCTGTTAGGCTGCATCTCAATTGGTATATAGGTGAATGAGGAGAGATGCTGAACCTGATAATGTTATTGACGACGTTTCTCGAGTGGCGAAAAAGTTTAACTTGAAGTGCAAATTTAACATAAGACACCAGACCAACGATGTTTATGTTATAAGTTTTGGTGCACCGAAACAGCTATGGGAAAAGTAAATCATTGTTTGCATACATTATGTTCAAACATAAGTGACAATTTAAATGCAACAATAAAATGTTTTAAAGCTTTTTATCCTTGGTTTGTTGGTTTAATAACACGTGTGACCTATTTATTAACTTACTATCGTAGTAAGAAAATGTCATTACATATTTAAACAGCCACTAAACTTGATGTCTGTAGAGTTGGGTTCTCTTTAATATTTGATTTCTGTAAAACTATCGCTACAACGTTATTTGCGATTATGTCTTGAGGATCGGGAGGGTGCATTTGGTAGAAGAATAAAAGTGACTTGCTGCTGCAGTCGCCATAAACTGTATGTTATCTGCGATAGATAAATACCTATCAATTTTTGAGCATTGGAAGCCACGCTATGGTGATCATATGTCCGAAAGTCACATACGGCCAACCGATCATCACAGAACTGAAAATCAAATATTTACTCATACACATGTATCCATTGTCAGTGCCAGGTATACACTCTTATCTAGGAACACGGATGAAAGATCACCTCATGTGAATTGAGATAATTCCAGGACCACTCGGAGAGGCAGAGTGAGATAATAAAAAATACGCTACCTCTTTTATGGCAACCTAAATAATTATTTGTTTGTAATTGCATTAACAAAGACGATGTTGATTATCTCTCACATTCAGTCCGAAAATACGTTGAGAGATAAATATACATCTCTTTATTTGACTCCGCACAACCGGTATATCGGCTTACTAAATTGCTTACAATGCCATACAGCTGATATATTGGCTTGAACAAGGGACACATATGCAAGTACAGGCTTGTCAGTTTCACGTTTTTCGAAATCTTAATGCCTGTTCTTCCTACCGATACATTTATGTTGTAAATATTAACCTGATTAGAGACCTTACCATTCCTGAGACAAACAGTAGATGATGCCTCGTTGATTGCCAGCAGCAGTAAAGCCTACTCCACTTGTGTGTTCTTTGTGTTTGTTGTTGGTACGGACACAGCCGCATCCAGGATTTCACTTTTCGCCCCAATGCAATGTAGTTGTATCTACGCTGTTTAGGGCCATACAACGTGTTCCGTTAATCTGGTCTTGGAGGAAAACGCATTTTTCTAACACAGTTGAGCGCTGAATACTCAAAGAGATGATGCTCAACCGTTTCACATCAGTGTTTACACAACTGGCGCTCAAGATGGTTTGTTAAGAGTGATGTGTTAGATTCTCAGTCGCAACATAGTGCTCTAATCCTTCCTTGCTGGTTGATTTGAACTGTCATTTTAATTGGGGCATGGCACATCTGTAGACATCTCTCCCCGTTGTTCCCATGGTCTATCTTATTAAGTCAAGTTTGTTTGTTTGATGTTCTTATTGGCTGTTTGAGTATTTGTAAAGTTATTGTTGTATGTGGATGTTCTTGTATTGATCACTTCTTTGCTAGTCTGTCTGCCTTGTCATTGCCATGTGTGTTTCAATGTCCAGAAATCCAATACATAACTATTTTGACAACATGAGACGTGATACTGTAGTCAATATCTAGATACATTTGGATAAGGTCAGGTCTACAATTTTCAGAAACTTCCAATGCTTGAAAGATTGACGTAGATACTGTGAACATTTCAATATTTTTGGCCTTCGAAAGAAAGAAATCCCAAAATATCCTCAGATGGTACAAGGCCGCTTAATTTAATTAATGTCTGGGTATTCTATATATAACCAAAACCTGCTTTGATAGTGGCTTTAAGTGGAGATCCATAGGATACATATCACCCTTTGGCTTTTTCAAGTGGGAACTCCGCTGAAGAGAAGCATGATACACTGAATATCACTGACAATCTGCAATTGTTGCTTAGCTGTTGTGAGAGCTAGGATTTCCAGTTTGAATTGATTCCATTCTATGACGTCATTATTTTTCTGTTGACACTTTTAATATTTAGCATTTTCTATACACCACAAGTGCTTAGGTAATGAGTGTCACTTGAAAGAATGGAATGCATGACAACTCCACAGGCAACTAAGGGTTGGTCTTCACGGCCATATGAGATCACATCTCGCAGTATAAATCTGATGTTATCGGCATCTTCGCTTGGGATGGGCAATAAATGAATTCCAAAATGGAAGTAAAACAATCGCGCCAGTAGTTAACTCCAAAGCCCGTTCAGTTTTCTTGTTGTGTATTTTGCTATCGGGAATATAAACAACCAGGTGATTTACCGGTTTTGTATATGTGATCTGTATTTGTGACATGTTTTGTATTTGTGGTCTGTATTCATGCCCCGTTTTGTATTTTTCGGAATGTGTTTGCGACATGTATTATATTTGTGACATATTGTATTTGTAACCTGTTTTGAATTTGTGACTTGTTTTGTATTTGTGACTTGCATTTGTGTCCAGTTTTGTATTTATGACCTGTATTTATTACATGTTTTATATTTGGGACATATTTTGTATTTGTGACCTGTTAAGTATTTGTGACCTTTGTTGTATTTGTGACTTTTGTTTTTTTGTGTGAGTTGTTTTGTATTTGAGACCTTTCTTATATTTGTGACCTATTGTGTATGTTTGACCTGTTATGGTTGTGTTATATTTGTTGTATTGTGAAGTGTTTTGTTTTTGTGACATGTTTTGTATTTGTGAAATGTTTTGAATTTGTGACCCTTGTTGATTTTTGTGCCCCTTTTTATATGTGTGACCTTTTTGTATTTGGCATGTTTTTGTATGCGTGACCATTGTTGTATTTGTGACCAGTTTTGTATTTGTGACAGTTTTAGTATTTGTAACCTTTGTTGTATGTGACCTTTGTTGTACGTTTGACATGTTTTGTATATATGACCTGTTTTGCATTTGTGACCTGTGATTTATTTGTGACATTTGTTGTGTCTGTGGCCTGTTTTGTATTTGTAATAAGTATTATTGTTGTGACCGTTGTTATACGTGTGACCTGTGTTTGTTTTTGTGACCTTAGTTGTATTTGTGACCTGTGTTGTATTTGTGACTTGTTGTGTATTTGTGATCGGTTTTGTATTTATGACATTTGTTGGATTTCTGATCGGTTTTATATTGATGATTTTTTTTGTTTTCGTGATCTGTTAAGTGTATGTGACCTTTCTTGTATCTGTGACCTTTGTTGTATTTGTTACTTGTTTTAAATTGTGGCATGTTTTGTATTTGTAACATGTTTTGTACGTGTGACATGTTTTGTATTTGTGACATGTTTTCTATTTGTGACATGTTTTATATTTGTGACATGTTTTGTATTTGTGACATGTTTTGTATTTGTGAAATGTTTTGAATTTGCGACCTTTGTTAATTTCTGAGCCCCTTCCTATATGTGTGACCTTTTTGTATTTTGACATGTTTTGTATGCGTCGCCATTGTTGAATTTGTGACCAGTTTTGTATTTGTGACAGTTTTAGTATTTTTAACCTTTGTTGTATGTGACCTTTTTTGTATATGTGACATGTTTTGTATATGTGCCCTGGTTTGCATTTGTGACCTGTGATGTATTTGTGACATTTGTTGTATTTGTGGCCTGTTGTGTATTTGTAATATGTATTATTGTTGTGACCGTTGTTATATGCGTGACATGTTTTGTTTTTGTGACCTTAGTTGTATTTGTGACCTGTGTTGTATTTGTGACCTGTTGGATATTTGTGATCTGTTTTGTATTTATGACATTTGTTGTATTTCTGAACGGTTTTGTATTTGTGATCTGTTTTGTATTCGTGATCTGTTTTGTATTGGTGATCTGTTTTGTATTCGTGATCTGTTAAGCGTATGTGACCTTTCTTGTATTTGTGGCCTTTGTTGTATGTGTTACTTGTTTTGAATTGTGGCATGTTTTGTATTTGTGACATGTTTTGTAGTTGTGACATGTTTTACATTTGTGACATGTTTTGAATTGTGACATGTTTTGTATTTGTGACATGTTTTGTATTCGTGACATGTTTTGTATTTGCATTGTGGATAGTTTGCCTCCTTTTCACTTACATCTAGACCAACCTCTCGGTTTACATTTGTTTTTTTTAGGTATGTAACAGTTGACCTCCAAAAATAGAAGACAGTCAGTTATCCACCGCCCGTTGACAGGCCTGTTAGAAGGACGGTTTTGTTTCCAATACGCCATTGTAATATGCCGTATCATTTCTCAGAAGCATGCATCCTGTATAGGGACCAGCTGCACTTGAAGCATGTGCTTGACATTGTAGGGACAAAGGCGAAAGATTGCATGTTCGCTGCGAAGCTTACGTTAAGATCGATCAGTAAAATTATCACTGCCCACCGGGATTCCTGCCATATAGTGGGTTACCAGGAAACGTTATGGCTTTCAGACTGGCAAAAAACCAGAGCCTCGAAACAGCAATTGGATATACCCGGCAGTAACCATACATTATAACGATATATTAAGTATAATAACAGATACATCTGGATGAACAAATGGGCGACGGCAACATCAAGCGCAGTGTTTTTAGCGAAATGTCACAGCCACAGAGAAATGATGACATAAACAAAAACTCCATGGAAGAGATCAAAGACTCATATTTCAGTTCTGTACAGGAGGCACCAGATGCAAGAGCCATTTGAACCGCATCAATCTCCAGCACCAGCCCCTGGTGCAGACGTTGCTCTCGCCCATAACGAAACAGTTAGATACCTACTTATAAAGTGCATGGCGCTTGCGGACATGAGGACAAGATTTTTATAAGCACTGCCGACAATTGCAAGCACACTTTACGCAGCAATGAAACAACAGAAGATAATCTTTGTCTATATCATAATGGCATTGGGATCTCATGTGGTGGGTGGCTTGCTCAGCAGCTATAGGATAACATCAGCGACTTAACACACACATCTATTGTATTCATTCATTCTAGGTAAATCAATTCTTAGCGTTCATCGTGTGTAACTGATTTTACACATATAATAATACAGCAGACAGGTTACACATTGCCTTTACGAGCTAAACGTAACGTGAATTGCAGTACAGCTTAGCTTCGTTCGTTCTCAATCTCTCGCTACCAAGCCATGAACAGAGCTTAAGTAGTAGAATTTAGTCCAGAGAATGGAATGCGTTGTGACTGCGAAATGTACACCTTTCGGTCTGGCACATCCGACTTCAGCAGCCATGTTTTTAGATTACCGCGTTAGCCTTCCCTCGAATTGTAGTATGAATGAAAGTAAAATAGAAAACCCGGCACACAAGGATCGCTTTTATCCAGAAAAGGAAATATTCGCTAGGATATGATCTGTGTGACTTTCGGTGTTATCAGGCAAGACACATTTATGTAGAGCTTCCATTAGGAGGTGGCATACATTTTGTGGTGTAGGAAGTAACAATATAGCATATCCAGTGTGTACCAAGTGATCGGTCAGACAGATTTCACGGATTACCATCGATTGTCTTTGTAGTTTTGTTACAAAGCGGATCCTGAATTGGAAGAAACGCTTGCTTGGTTTCCATTGTAACCCGTGCCATGATATGACACCGCAATAAATATGGCGGAGACAACCGATCACAATCCGAGTTGAGTAGACATTAGCCCCGCAAGCAGTTCTTCTCGGGAAGGGAAACTCTGATGACCAACCACAGATAAAAGTCTGCGCGGGAGCTATCGAGATTAGGCTTTGACGTCTATGTCTTCAGCAAATGGCAACATATGCAGAAGGAGAGAAAAAAGAAGAGTGAGAAAGAAAAGAGCCGGAAGAAGAAAATGTCGAAGAAAGCCAGATATATTTTTATTAAAAATGTGGGTATAGGCTACTGGAATTGCTGCCGAACTACGCAACGCGAAGTCATCATTCAAAGACATCTTCTTGATCCAGGATACGTGCTTGGAACATAATGTTATCACCCAATGTCCAGGATACAGGTGCTACAATAATTCACACGGGCCAGGAAAGCAGGGACTGGCGATCTATGTAAAGCAAGAACTCCACCATACCTGGATATATACTAGCATATTTAAAATTAGGGTGTCGAGCTACAAGGGATTGGAGAGACAATCAACCGCCAAGAAAGGATAATCTACAACGTATACGATTACTTAGACTGCCTCATCGATGAAATAAAGCGGTAGTTTCTGTCGGAAGAGCCAGAGTCACAGGGCACAACGTGCCTTATTGCTGGTGATTTTAACCCTAGACCAAAAGAGTGGGGACATGACACTGACAATGTACAAGGGATTGCTTTGAGCCAGGCATTAGTCCACACAAATCTCACTGTTGTGAACGAAGGACGTCCAATAAGAGCAGCATCTCGGCCTGATGTTCAATTACAGGTGTAGGTAAGGATAATATCTTCAACATGATTTGGCACATGCAATGAAGGATGTATGGAAAGACCACATGCCAGCGTATCCCAACATTCAAGACACCACAAACAATCCCATGAAAACATACGAAGTGAAGAGACTGGGTGTTTTCAGTCGATATGTTGCCCAGAAGACAAAGGCGACAGAAATGCCGGTCAGGAACATGGAAAATATACTTTAGACGTGGTCAGCAAGGAACACGTTTATGTAGACATCTTCACCAAGTCTAAAGTAGCGAATAGCCTACATACTAGCAAGAATACCACCCCCGGTTCAATGGAGTATATTATTGCTACATCAAGGAGTTGGATAAGACATTAAAATATGGTGAAGACGTTTAATGACACTATAGAGAAGGTATCTGTGCTTGATAATTCACTTTATAGTTTTATGTGCCCACTGCGTAATCTGGCAAGGGCTCCATGCTTCTCAGCAGCTATCGAAAAACCACCATACAGAATGTATGTGATAAATTCCTCGAGAAGGTAGTGGCTAGAAAAATCATCTCCTACCTTGAACTACTACACATCCTAACCGTGGTTAGTTAGTTGGATATCAGCTGCCCTGATGGAAAAAAACCAAACAGTTGCACACCGTGTGGGATATTGGACATCAGAACACAGGCGAATATAAGTATGTTCAAGACTGTCTTAAGGCACTCCGCTCTCACCGGTGCTGTTCAACATCTACACAGTAGACATAAACTGGCCGAAGCCAAATCATTTATGTTGAGACCTCTAACCTACAAGAGTTGAACATAATCTACTGTCCTGGACATGATGGGGTGCAGGACAACAAAAGAGCTGACATCTTTGCTTCACAAGCTCCCATTTTAGGTACCTTAGTGGTGGATGTGAGTAACATTTTAAAATCAATCAATGCCCGCCTGTTGGATAAATACACCACAATAGACGAAGCATCAGTGCACAAACTGCAACGTTTCGACATTAAACGACGTTCAAGAGGAGTAGGGCGCATGAGAAGAATGGAGCAAGGGAGTGTACAACCAGCGAGCTACAGGGACCATCAGCATACCAACTCTGCCTCATTTGCTTATATACTAAGCACTTTTGGGTATACCCGGAGCGCAGTGACGTCGATTCTCAAAAACATAAACAGAAACATACATTATTTGAAACAATATTGATGAGATGGGGCCATCCTGATCATTAACTCTGTACTCATATTACAGAAATAACATCAAGATAACAAATGAAAAAGGAAAACTCTTTTTCTTCTTCTTCGTCGTCTTCTTCTTCTTCTTCTTTTTTGGCGTTCGTTCTGAAATAAGCATTGTTACATTGTGTAATAGTTTACAGCTAGATTGTGACATCTGTGCATTTTGCCGTACACATCCGATTACATCTGGGCAATAAATGGTCACTTAGGTACTCAACATGAAATGGAGAAAGTCACAGGTTTTGAGTACCTTGGCTCAATTATGAGCAGCAATGAAGATTACCTGAAGGAAGCCAGACGTAGTATGGCTATGGCAATGCTGAGGTTGAATAAAATGAGAAACTTATTGCCGAACTCTATTAAAATGACGAATAAAAAATCCAGGGAACTTGCATCTTCCCTGTGGGAAACGTGGACACCCACACAAACACTTAAGAAAAAGATTGCATATTTTGAAGTAAAATGTCACAGAAGCGGTCTCAAATGACAATGGATAGCGAAAATGAAAAAAAATCACATTTGCTAAATGAACTGGAAATCAAGGAAAATTTGTTAGTAAACAATATTTTCTCCAGAAGGCTAAGCTATGTTGGCCTAATCAAACGGCATAATGGCCTCTAGAGAACGATACGGGAGTGTATGGTGTTTGGAAAGCGGGGCAGAGACAGACTAAGCAGAAGATGGACACACGACATAAGGAACTCTTGAATAGGATATCAAATGAGGCGGGAGTTCTGGCTAGAGATCGAGAGTCTTACAGATCAGCTGTTGTGAGAGCGACGTTCGTCAAAAGGCATGCTACATGACGAAGATATGTACTCGTGTCCTTTCATTGCTGAAAGTGCCGATAACAGAGCACGGACTCCGTTGCTGCCACGGTGGCTCTGAAAATCTCCCCTGAGTTTGTCATGTACCACTTTACAGATGAGTCGACTGAAAAATGAGGCATACCATGAAAAAAAACACCCACATGCCAAAATGGGAACGATGTGATTCGAACTTTGAATGTTGGGATTGTAAACTGAGCTCACATACCCTAGACCACAACATTTTCAAATAAATCAAGACAAACAGTGTCGAATTTGCAGAGATCATGCGTGTATACATTACAGATCAACAAAAAGACATGCATTACTTTAGTTCTTACCTTTCTCCGGAATCGTCTGGTCCGTGCAGTAATGATCCTTCTGTCGATAAAAAAAATCTGTCTTCTATATGGAGAAATGTCTTGAGGATCGCCACATCACGTGTAGCTCTTGAACAATCACGCTATTTTCTGGTTCCGGTTAAGTTTCAGTGAGGAATTAGGCCCTGCTGATAACCCTAAAAAAAGAAGAAATATAACAAGCTGAAGAAGAGGGATTATTGCACTTGTTAACGGACAGATGACAATGGCAGGCTGTGATCACTAGACGGTGTTTTGTCAAACTGAGTAAGAAGACTTATCACCGAACATAGTTATTTCGAATTCAGTAATTATACTATTCACCGAACATTGTTATATCGAATTTTGTTAGAATACTTAGCCCCGGATATTGCTTTATCGAATTGAGTAATAATATTTATCACAGGACATTGTTTTATCGAATTGAGTACACATACTTATCACTGGACATTGTGTTATCGAAATGAGTACAAATAATTATCACTGGACATTGTTTTATCGAATTGAGATGTAATACTTATCACTGCAAACTGATTTGTCGTCGAATTGAATAATAATAATTAGCACAGGACATTGTTTTATCGAATGGAGGTCGTATGCTGATCGCCGGGTAATGTTTTATCGAATTAAGGAAGAACACTGATTACCGGATATTGTTTTATCGAATTAAGTTAGAACACTAATCATACCTCATTGTTTTATCGAATTAAGTAAGAATATTGATCACCGCATATTGTTTTATCGAATTAAGGAAGAACACTGATCACCGGATACTGTTTTATCAAATTAAGTTAGAACACTGATCACCGGATATTGTTTTATCGAATTAAGTTAGAACACTGATCATACGACATTGTTTTATCGAATTAAGTAAGAATACATTTCAACATACATTGTTGTGTTGTATTGAGTAATGATGGGTGTTCTTAGACATTGTTGTGTTGTATTGAGTAATGATGGGTGTTCTTAGACATTGTTTTATTGCAATGATGAATAAAATGTGTCTCTTGTTCTTCTTTTTGGTTCTCAAACGCCCACTACCAAGCCTGAAAAACAAGTTGCAAGTAGCAGGATGTTGTTCGAAGAACGAGAACTTGAAAAGATTACAAAACTGCAATCCATGACCGACATAAGAGACTGCAGAGCCCAGCAGCAATCAGAGAAACTCAGAAGACTGACTGACCATCCAATGCACAAGAGACTAAACAATTTCGTAAATGGGAAACTAAAGCGGAAAAACTTTGCAGAAATAGCCAAAGCTAAGATGCACGAAGACCCAATGAACGTACTAACAACACCAAAGCCCATCCCTACCGTACGAAAACCTACCTGGAGGCAGCATATATTTCCATAGGTGGTAGAAAATATACCAGGTATTGGAAACAAAAACTGCCAGTCTGAATAAGAAAGAAGAGATACTACTCTGAGTTACATAACGGAAAACTACCCAAGCATGGACTGGATCCATGCATACACCGACGGTTCCGTAACAAATACAACACAGAACGGAGGGGCAGGAGCATTTCTGAACCTACCAAATGGCAGAAAAATAACACTGTCAGTCGCTACTGGAAAATACACAAGCAATTTCAGAGCGGAGGCAGAGGCACTGAGGGCGGCAGTGGAAGAAATGGTGACATGTAAAAGGAATGAAAGCCTCATAGTCCTGCTTACAGATGCTCTGGCCGTAGTCACAGCACTAAAAAGCCAGAAAAATACTGAACTTAATGATTTAAGAGCAGTGCTCTGTCAACTATGCCAGCAGTCCGCACCAAAAAGGATAGTGGTGCAGTGGGTTCTATCTCACTGCAACATCCAAGGCAACGAGGAGGCAGACAGACTGGCAAAAGAAGGTGCAAAACTACCACAACCAGATACTAGTATGACATACGAAGAGTCAAAACGGCTTATTAGAGCTAGATACATGACCAAATGGGAAACCGAACATACTGGCTAAACCAAAAACGATGCCTAATACCAGTTGAACAGAATAGAGCAGGTCGTGGTCTTCAGACTTCGCACTGGCCACAATAGACTGAGGTACCACCTATTCAACAAATTGAAGATAGGTGGCACCAACGAATGCCCGTGCGGTACCGGGAAAATGACCGCTGAGCATTTGCTGCAAAACTGCCCGACAGCCGAGGATCAGAGAGAGCAGATGTGGCCATCACCAGTGGCAACACTAGACAAGCTCTATGGCAGTGTCGACAGCCTCAGGATGACCGCTGCCATTTTCGAAAAAATAATGGTTACTGTCTGACTGCGTACGATGAAGAAGAAGAAGAAGTTCGGAGAACCGAATGCGTTGTAGTGTCGTTTACAGTTAGAATGCGATTTGTGGGCTTTTTGGTCTGACACATCCGACTTCAGCATGCCATTTTTGGGTACCGTGTCAGCCTTCCCTTTTAAATTACTTTTCCTTAGCCATTGTGCAACGTTGCAGCCTGTTTTTCAGGATCAACATGTGGAAGTTGTGAATGGCCTTGGCAGCTCTGGGCCGCTAGCCGTGATGCTTAGCGGTCAGCATTTTGGTTAGCTAGCTGCTACAGTTTATGCACTGCTCATCATCTTGATTCACTTGAATTGAGTAAGAATACTTATCGCTATACCTTGTTTGATCGAAATAAGTGAGACTACGTATCAGTAAACATTAGTTTGTCGTATTTGTGGACGAATTCTCATCATTAGACATTGGTTTGTAAAATTGAGTAATACCACTATTTTTACTCAATTCACCAAAGTATTCTTCCATCATAAAACAAAACAATGTCTAGTGATAAGTAGTATCACATCAATTGAAAGAAATAATGCTCGGTAATAAGTATACGTACTACAGGAATAGATTCATTTATAGGAAAAACAAAAAGCTGGACTAACTATACTGCTTCCAGTGAATTCAACTGATTCCTTTGTCGAACTCGTCTCTTTCTCTAGCACGCGTAATTGTCATGTGAACGTAACGGGTTCAGTTAAAGAGTGTCTGTTACTTTATTTGTTAGTGTTGTTTGGTGTACCGTAAAACTTCGAAGACAACGCTTCGACATATGACGAATGGTATTAATCACGCTTCGCGCGTACACAACTTCACACGTTTTTCAATTGCACCTTAACACGAAATTGAGATGCTCGCTAGGAAGATATTACACGTTAGCGACATAATATTATCTGCCGTAACAATTTTTAAAACATTGTTCTGCGATAAATATTGTTACCTCGTTTGAAAAAACATTTTAAGGTTATACATATTCTAAGCCATTTTCACAAAACAATGCATGTGACGCTATGCTAACAATGTCCAAACTGAATACATCAAATGAAAAACAACATATCCTAACATGAGAAATTACATTATTTCGAAAAATACTGGACGTAGCAAAGGGAAACATGATCAGAAACGATGACATACTAATAATAAAAATAATATTCGCTTAGGCGTCTTAGGCCCGTTGCGTCGGATGAACACCACCATGTTCAGTTGTAACTGCATGCTGCCAGGCCTCCTCTAAGGCAGATTAGTAGGTTGCAACCTGCTGGAGCCACGTGTTTCGAGGACGACCTCTCCGGTAATTCCAGCCTGCAGGGGGGGAGGCCGTTAGCACATTAGGAGACTAATAAGAGGAACACCAGTACTAGATTACATCAAAAGACTAAAAAACTAAAATGGTTTGGTCACATAACAAGGCTATCGACTCATATCATCTCCAACACGCAATGATATTTAGATACAACAGATTCAAAGCCAAAAACAGACCAGGATAAATATTTCGTACATAGCTAAGGCGTTGAATGCCACTGTGCACGAGGCACACAGACGGGCAGGCTCTAGAGATCTCTTCATAAGCTGATGCTGAAAGGCATACCATGATAAGAGACAAGAAGAAGAAGAACGACTGTCACAAGTATTCTTACCCAATTTGACAAAACAATTCATGTGACAAGTATTCTTACCCAATTTGACAAAACAATTCATGTGACAAGTATTCTTACCAAATTTGACAAAGGAGTGACTGTGACAAGTATTCTTACCAAATTGGACAAAACAATTCATGTGACAAATATTCTTACCCAATTTGACAAAACAATTCATGTGACAAATATTCTTACCCAATTTGACAAAACAATTCATGTGACAAGTATTCTTACACAATTTCACACAAATATGCTTGTGCCAAGTATTTTACCCAATTTGAAGGGAAAAATGCCCGGTAATAAGTATCTTTACCTCATTCAACACAACAATGTCTAGTGATACATATTCTTACTCGATTTTGACAAAATGTCAACAATTTGACAACAAATATCCTTACCTGTGTAACCAAATAATGTCTAGTGGTAAATGTTATTGTTCCATTTAACAAAGCAATAACCGATAAGTTTGCGTAGATAATGTAAAAAAACAATGTCCGGTTTTCAGTATTCTTACCTAATTTGAAGAACAATGCCCGATGATAAGTGTTCTTATCCATCTAAGAAAACAATGTCTGGTAATAAGTGTTTTTATCCAATCTTAGAAAACAATGTCTGGTGATAAGTATTCTTATCCAGTCTAAGAAAACAATGTCTGGTGATAAGTGTTCTTATCCAATCTAAGAAAACAATGTCTGGTGATAAGTGTTCTTATCCAACCTCATAAAACAATGTCCGGTGATACGTATTTTTATCCAACCTAAGAAAACAATGTCCGGTGATAAGTATTATTATCCAATCTAAGAAAACAATGTCCCGTGATAAGTTTTCCTATCCAATCTAAGAAAACAATGTCCGATGATCAAAATTCCAACATAAATTTAACAAAACAATGTCCGGTGATGAAAACACCAACATAAATTTAACAAAACAATGTCCGGTGATAAAAATGCCAACATAAATTTATCAACATAATGTCCGGTGATAAATGTTAGTGCCCATTGTATTCGATGAAGGCGACATCACCAAACGTTTTTGTCTTGATGTTGTAACTTGTGTTGTATATGGATTATGATGAGGAAGAAGCTGTGCTGGTTATCAACCTCACGCTTTAATCCCAAACTTTCTTGGACCAGGGGGAAGGCATACGTCAAGACGACTGGAGGGAGTTCATACTGCAAGCACTCAGGTACCGCGTCTTTGAGACCAGGGGTGTTCACCGCCATTCCTCTCGACCACAGCGACCCCAGTGATAAATGCTCTTAACCTATATGGTTAAACAATGTCCGATGATAAATATTCTTACAACATGTAACAAAACAGTGATCTGATTCTTTTTTAAATCAGCTACCCATAGCTCTTGAGTGTATTTGCAATAATCCTTGGGTGTTGTGTTGGAGGGTCGAGGGTCTCTGCGATTTGTTTTTCTTCTATAAACATATTTGCGGTAAATGGCATAATAGTGTCCGGTGTTTGTCGCATGTCAAAATAATTTCAGTTGATTAATGTTGTTTGTCGCAAAAATAATGTTCATTGATTAACGTAAACACTTTAATCAATTGATATTATTTTTACTTTTGCAACAAACAAATTATTCAACTGAAATTACGAACTGACAAACGTTGCTGAGGTCAAAATAATATCAATTGATAAATGTGTTTTTTGTATGTCAAAATAATGTGTATTGATTTATGTGTTTTCTCTACATTCCACAATATATGTTAATATATAAATATGTGTCTCTACATTAAACAATAATGTCCATTGACAAATGTGTTTGTCGTATAAGTCAAGATGATGTTCATAGACAAAAGAGTTTTCTCTACATTCCACAATAATGTCCGGCAATAAATGTACTTTCCCCCTTATCAGGGGTCCTCAAACTATTTTGGTCTGTAGCTCACTTCAGTGGCTTCGCACGATCCTGCCTCCCACTTCCCCTCTCCCCAAGGTGCCCATAGTTTTAGAATGCCCGAGAAGGACAATCAGTTCCCTTATAACAAATCACTGTACAATACAATAAAGAAACATTCTACATATTGTGTTCTGTTATTGAAAACCTAATTACAACGTATACAATTCAGTACAAAAATAGTTTGTATTAATTATATTTTCTTTTCTACCAACTTTGACCGACAGGAGTAGTTAGAATTTTATAAAAATAGTTTTGAAAGGATATATTTTTCTTTTTCGATAGGTTTCGGCGCCCATTTCATTGGTGAAATAAGTTATTGTAAAATATCTTTGTGATGTAGAATATGTTCTGTTCGTTTATTTAGATACGTTTCGAGTGGAAACTAACACATATGCCTAGCTCAGCAATAACAATATCAGTGTTTTGTGGTGATTTAGATGGATTATCTGAGGATCGACGCACACTAAATCAGTCTAAAAGTATGTTTGTGCTTTGTTTGATAAATGTTCACCTTAACCTTCTTGTATCTCATAAACTAACAGAAACACAACAAAAACAATAACACCAACAAGTTCTTTACTAATTTATGTCTGTATACACACCACAATCATATCAATAGATCAACGTATACACATGTTTACAAGTCTTCAAAGTTGGCAACCATAGTAAAATGTGACGTGTTGAAAATATAATGCACAGTGGTCAAGGTTTGAAAATAGTGAAAGCAATGCAACTAATGAGACGCCCACTTTTCTCTGTGCGTGGTTAGAGGTTTGTTGAACATAATTAAAGGTATCACCTTTCCTCAATATTTAACTGGTTACCGGTTTAAAAATTAAAAGGTTCACACAGCTAAAATCAGATTCTACCAAACAGGAACTTAGAAAGTTAATGGAAGAGTTGAATCGCTCAGCAGATGAGCAATCCAAAAATGTGATAGAGCCTTCCGGTATCGTACTTCAAGAGTTGAATCGCTCAGCAGATGAGTAATGCACACATCTGTTCAGTTCATCTTGTATCGTTCCCTGAAGAGTTGAATCGCTCAGTAGATCAGCAATCCAAAAATGTGATCAATCTTTCTGGTATCGTTCCTTGAAGTGTTGAATCGCCCAGCAGATGAGCAATCCAAAAATGTGTGCACTCCATCTATTATCGCACTGAACAGTTGAATCGCTCAGCAGGTCGTTATCCAAAAATGTTATCTTTTCTTCTGATATCGTCTTGAAGAGTTTAAATGCTCTGCAGATCGTAAATCCAAAAATGTGATCGATTCTTTTGATATCACCTTGAAGAGTAAAATTGTTCTGCAGATCGGTAATCCAAACATGCGATCGATTCATCTGGTAATAGCAAACGACAGAATGCATTAAAACTAAGACATCCATTGTCAAAAGACAAAAGTAAAATACAACAAAACAATATGATGTTATGTTGCGAGTTTCGTTTCGAGTCTCTCTCTCCTGTCACAAATATCTCATCGCTTACGTAGCCGAGTCGCAATTGAAGTGACACAAGCGTGACAAGTGATCTTAAGGTCAAGGATACTGTTTACGCTGTCTGAATTATATCCAGTGCATTGGAAGACATTGTCAAATCAACATTTTCCAGATATATGAAAATGACCGAAAGTGTACGAATCATATACGAATAAAGTTTCTTCAACACAAACATCCGATGGTTTATTGTAATGGTGTAAACGAAGTGAGTGCAAGTTATGCAAAACACTAATTATATACAGTGGCTGGAGGTAAGGTGTCCTGCCACAGTTCCGGAGGGCTCGGGTTCGAATCACGATGGAGACTGGGATTGTTCACATGTATCTTCTGATTAAAAACTGCCCTGATTTCTGGCTAGTGATATCGGACAACCGGGACAGTGTCGAGCACGTTAGAGATCCGTTGGCAGTTAGAAATCGAAAAGAGTAGGCGTAATTGGCCGCTGACCGGACAAAATGAAAAAAAATAGTTGTAAAAAATCTGCTCTAATTATATGTTCTTCAACCCTGGTCTATTAAGCCGCCAGAAGTTTAAAATACCTATCACGGGCAGCCTTGGGCTACTTGGCAACAACATGTATGTTTGAATACCAAGATTCCAAGTATTCCAAGTAAATGATAATAAGAGAATAATATTTTTATTATGGCTTCGTAATAGTTTTTCTGTCGCTCCCCAAAAACATTATGTTATTACTGGGGAACTCTGTGCCCCACTGTGAGTATCGCTGCCCTGTATGACAAAATGATGCCTGGTGATTTACCTACGTTCACATAAATGTCCAATGACAAATCTGTGCTCGGTGCTTTCTTTGGTTACCTTATATACGCCAACTATATGACCAGGGGCACATATCTGTGCAGAGTGATTAGTTTTGTGGCCTTATAACTCGTATGACAAATATATGTCCGGTGATTGGTGTTTTTACTTTATATGACAAATCTATGTTCGGTGATTTGTGTTTTTACTTTATATGACAAATCTATGTTCGGTGATTGGTGTTGATGCCGGATATGACAAATCCATTAGTTGATTAGTATTTTTGCCTTACATGATAAATCCAATTTCGGTGATTAGTGTAGTTGCCTTACATGTTAAATAAGAGTCCTTTGATTAATGGTGTTGACTTATATGACAGATCTATGTTCGGTGTTTAGTGTTGGGCCTTATTTGACACATCTATGTCCTGAGACAAATCTAAGTCCGGTGATTAGTGTGCTTATCTTATATCGGTCTTCTCAAACGATGGGTCACGACCCATTCTGGAGGTAGAGTATGTGTTATTTGGGGGTTTCTGTAACATTTGAAAATAAATGTTACTAAAGCTGAATTTCCAATACTGTAAAAAATAGTGACGGCGGCTTTTCTTTAATTTCTGACGTACCTAGTTGTGCCAATGGACATTGCAAAAACGTTGACGTGCTAAAATAAAATAGTTCTAAAATTTTAAGGACATCGAGATGTCTATGAGCCAAGTAGTGACGGATATTAGATATAATTAAAGCTAGTGTGTCCACATAAGGAATCACATCATCCCATTAAAGGTGAACGTATTCTTATCTTGGTTAAGACTTCAGTCAAATTATCTTTGGCACATATATATTTACATATAGTTATATATATATATATATGGTGTTAGTAGCAATTGCATTTATGACAATAAGTGAAGGGTCGAAAAAGTTGTGTCAGATCTGATCTAAAGGGGTTCGCCGATGAAAATGTTTAAGAAGACCTGCCTTATATAATAAATTTATGTCTTGTGTTCGGTGTGCTTACCTTATATGACAAATATATGTCCAGCCTAGCATAGGCTGGTTAATAGCATACATATCGCTGTGAGAATGCAAACCCAGTACACAGAAGAAGTCAGTTTTTGCACCAATAAGATGAATCGATTACGTAATCTAGAAAACATACGATCTAGATATCATCATAATTCTTCATTTGAAAACAAAAACAAGAAATAGATTAAATGCTAAGAATGACATGAGAGTGTCATTAACGTAAACTCAACCGCGAATTTGGAAGCTTCTTAACGAGTTACAATTTCAATCATCGGATTAAATATGTCACAAGTTAAAATTATTATGAATTATTTTAAAGAGAAACAACTTATTTTTTATGTATTATCATTTCCATATTAAAGACATTTAAAAAAATGCATCCGGGTCGTGGGTCACTTTGCTTCTATAAAATGAGGTCACGACTTAAAAAAAGTTGGGAACTTCTAAACCAGGAATCGTCAACCTTATTATAGTTGGCGCCCAATTTTATAACTTTCCATAGGGGTAAATTGGCCTAACTGCCCATTAAATCTAAATTGAAGAATATTTCGTGACCTTCCACTGATTCTGAATATTTTTTTATATTTTTAATACATCATCATCAAGTGTCATGTCCTGTGCAGAACGTCGCTCCCATCACAAAGAAACTCGATCTCTTGCCAAATATCCAGCCTGCTCTAGAGTAAATCCTAAGCATTCCTTGACACCTTAGCGCCATCACCGTCTTGGTCTGCCTCTGCCTCTATTACCCGGCATCATACCTTCCATTAACGCTCTCTCAAGATCGTTGTGTCTTTTGTTGTGGCTAAAGCATCTACCTTTTTGTTTGTTTAGAGATTTATGAACTAGTTCACCTCTTTGCAAAACTCTTGTAAAATTTCTGCATTCTTTTCTTTTTCTGAGAACATATCGTCTCGAAGGACTAGATTTTATTTCTTGAGGTTTGAGTATTTGTCCATGTTTCACAACCGTACGCTTTGGCGGGAAAAACACAGGCTCTAAAAATGTTCACTTTTGTTGGTTTGCTGGTATTCTGTCATAGTTTCCTCAGGCCACGTAACCGCTGCATTGCCATAATAGCAAATGCAAAGGCCGCCGTCCATCGTAGACGATGATGGCATAATCAATTTTGCTAGCGCTATTGTTAGTAAGGATTAACTGCGCTACTTTTTATCTTCACTCTCTCGTCTCGAGCCGCCCGACCCCATCTGCAAGTCAAGGACAAGACGACTAGGGGGCGATTACGAGATGAAGGGGACTCCGCATTAAGCACACGTAAAAAGACGGTGAAATCCGGAGTCAAACCCACACCACCTAATCACGGGGCCGACGGCTTAACCACTTCGCTACGGAATCCCCATAACAACAATACTATATCTACATGTAACTATTCTATTACCACCACATGAAAGCGAAATATGCCCACTAGTGGACATTAGCTCTCATGTTGAAGAGCACTGTTCTAGACAGAATAGCTGAATACTGTGAGGAAAACCACCTCACAAACAAGCCCAGCAGAACGTATGTGCGTGCATTCCATCTGAAGAACAAAGGAACGAAAAGGAGAATTTCGGATTAAATGGTGCGGACACTAATTGAACACAGTGACACACTGGGGTACCTAGACATTGTACTGAACCGTGCATTATCCTACAAGTCACACTGCAATGAGGTGAAACAAAAAGTGATTGAAATAAAAACTATACAATCCGCAAATCGACAAACAATCCATGGGGGTGGGGGGGGGGGGGGAGGGGCGGGGTGGGAGATATATCGATCGGTATTACCAAAATTGGCCCTTGCACCGTCTCTCTCAGGTGCAGAATACGTTGCCCATTATTGAATGAATAGGGGACGGCGTGGGCTAGTGGTTGAGTGGCACGGCTCACAACCAGAAGGTATTGGGTTCGATCCCCATCACAGCACCGGCCGTTACCCCGGGAAAGCAAACCCTTAGAAAATGCAGGAGGAAGCAGACCCTTTCATAAAATGTATGCCGAAGTCCCGATGCACTGGGCCGACAGGCGCAAAATAAAAACCACAGTGCAAGACATACCGCCTAGAGAATTAGAGACATAAGGCGAACGCAAAAAATAAATAAATAAATTGAATGAGTCTTTACACACAAAACACATCGATACTGCATTAGATGAAACCTACCGTAGTGTACCAGCGTGTCTTAAACATACACCTGAAAATACTTACGCAATAGCTGTAATTGCACCACCTGACATTGGCAAATGCGCTGGTTCCGAATTTTAAAATACAACGCAGCCCTGCGATCAGATACGTCGTCTTTTTGGATATGAACCAGAAAAAAGTCGTCTAAATTAAGGAAAATCTTTCTACAAACTGTACAACACACGGAGCAGAACTCTGCCTAACAGATGAGAAGAGAAGGTACATGTGCAACCGGGAGAAGTTGCGACGCTTACCAAACCATCTCATGCAGGCCAAACACAAAAATCCAGGGAAAAACAAGGTTGAACAGGACAGACACACATCACAACAAATACATAGCTGTCACAGAGACCTCCTCCTAGGCCAAAAGTAGAGAAATGAAAAGGATGTCGGGTTTTGAGGAGCCAAACCACAATCTAGACAAGGTTTCAATTAATACAGAGAAGCCAGGAATAGAAAAGAAAGATCACCAGGCCGCTCCCAATCTAAGAGCCAAGGATCAAGAGATGATTGAAGGAAAATACAGTCCCAAAGAATGGACATATGTGTACATAGATGGATCTGCAGAAAGGCGGCAAAAAATGGTGGTGGAAGCATCTTTATAATACAAAATACTAAGTCCTTTTAAACGGAGAAACTTTCTTCTAGCCTGAGGGCAGAATCATTGACACTTCTCAAAACCTTGAAAATTGTACCACATTGGAAGCTCAAACACACGCCAGGAAAATGATCTTCACACTAAATCAGATACTAAATTAGAGATTAAACCAATAAATACACTTAAAACAAGGACTAAACGAGGGACTAAATCAGCGACTAAATCAAAGACTTCACCAAGGACTAGGTTTTTTTCCAAGGACTAAACCAGGGACTAAATTAGAGACTAAATCGGAGACTAAATGAAGGACTAAACTTAAACTAGGGATTAAACCAGGGATTAATTCCGAGACTAATCTAAGAAATACACGGAAACCAGTGACTAAACTAGGGATTAAACCAGGAAATAATTAAGAGACTAAATCGCGGACTACAATTAAACCATGGGCTAAACCAAGGACTACACTTAATCTAATGATTAAGCGTGGGACTAAATCAGAAACTAAATCAGAAGCTAAACCAAGGACTAGACTTAAACCAGAGACTAATTTAGAGACTACTTTGGATATTTAACCAAGCACTAAACTTAAACCAGAAACATAATCAGGTACTTAATCAGTCTACACTAAGGACTATGTTTATTCCAGGAACTAAACCAGGGACTAAATTAGAGACTAAATCGGAGACTAAATCAAGGATTACACTTAAACAAGGGTCTAAACTAGGGACTAAACGAGGAAATAAATCAGAGACTAAACAAAGAATAAACCAAAGAATAAACTTAAACCAGGGACAAAACAAGAGACTAAATCAGAGACTAAACCAATAACTAAATGTAATCCAAGGACTAAACTAGGGACTGAATCCCAGTCTAAATCAGAGACTAAACAAAGAACTAGACTTAAAGCAGGGACTAAACCATGGACTAAATTACAGACTAAATATGAGAACGAAACTAATGACTAAACTGAAACCAGTGACTAAACCAAGAACTAAGTTAGAGACTAAACTGTTGACTACACATAAACCAGCGACTAAACCAGGTACTAAGTGAGCGACTTAAACAAGGACTAAACTTAAACTAGGGAGTAAACCAGAGACCAAACCAGGAACTAAATCGGAGACTATACCAAGTACTAAACCTAAAAAAGGGGCTATATCTAGGACTTAATCAGAGACTAAACCAAGGACTACATTTAAACCAAGAACTAAACCAGAGACTAAATTAAACCAAGATCTAAACCAAGGACTAAACTTAAACCTTAGCCTACACCAGGGACTAAATCAGAGACTAAACCATACACTAAAGCAGAGAATAAATCAGAAACTGAATAAGAGACTAAATTACATACTAAATAATAGACTAAACCTAGGACTAAACGTAAACCAGGGACAACACCAGGGACTAAATTATATACTAAATCAGAGACTAAATCAGAAACTAAATATGAGACTGAACAAAGGACTAACCTTAAACCAGGGACTAAATCAGAGACTAAACCAAGGAATAAACCAGGGACTCAACTTAAAGCACGGACTAAACTAGGAACGAAGCCAGGGACTAAACCATTAACTAAACCAGTGACTAAACCATTAACTAAACCAGAGACTGAACCAGGGACTAAACTAAGGACTAAACTTAAACAACGGACTAAACCATTAACTAAACCAGGGACTGAACCAGTAACTTAACCGGGCACTGAACGGAGGACTACAAAAACCAGGGAATAAACCAGGAACGAAACCAGGGAATAAACCTGGAACAAAACCAGTGAATTAACAAGGGACTAAAGAATTAACTAAACCAGCAATTAAACCAGGAACTAAACCAGGGACTAAACCAGGAACTAAAACAGGGACTAAACCAAAGAAAAGGTCAGAGACTAAAGCGAAGTAAACATACAACAGGGGACTAAACCAGGCACTAATGCAGGGACTAAACCAGGTACTAAATCAGGAACTAAACCAAGGACTACACTAGGGACTAAACCAGGGACTAAACCAGGGACTACATCAGGAACTAAACCAGGGACCAAACCATAAACGAAACAATAAAATGAACCAGAGAATAAACCAAACAATACACCATGGACTAAACCAGGACTGAACCATGTACTATCAGAGTCTAAACCATAAACAAAACTATAAACTAAAGCAGAGACTAAACCATACACTAAACTATAGACTAAGCTATAAACTGAAACAGAGACTAAAATATGGACTAAACCAGAGATTAAACCATAAACTAAACCAGAGACTAAACCATTGACTAAACCAGATACTAAACCATAAACTGACCCAGAGGCTAAACCATACATTAAACCAGAGACTAAACCAAGGACTAAAACAGCGACTAAACTATAAACTAAACCAGAAAATAGAATATAAACTAAGCCAGAGGTTAAACCATAAATTAAATCAGAGACTAAACCAGATACTAAACAATCGGTTTATACAAGATACAAAAGTTAAGATTCACAGAAGATATTGTGATACTATAAACATTACATAGGGTTGCAGCAGTTAATGTCAGCCATGAGAAGATAGACAACCTCTATGTAAACATAAGCAAACCAAAGATAATGGCAAACGACAAAACAAGAAGCCAATATAAATTCTGAAAATAGAACAGTTCACGCACTTCGAATAAATGGGCTCTAGAATTGTCAACAATGGCGACTGTTCAAAGACAATCAGAAGAAGATTGGCAAAACAGAGGCTACACAACATGAGGAAACTATCACTGAATACCGGAAACCAACACTGACAATTCTGAGAGCCTGTTTCTTTCCAGTGAAAGCATACGACTGTAAAAAATGGACAGTTACTCAACATCATTTACAAGAATCGAGTTTATTGCGTGGAAATGGTATAGAAAGGTCTACACAAAAACATGGACAGAAAAAAGAACAATGCAGCCTTTCTACAATAGTTGAACGTAGAGGAGAACACATTTTTAATTTCATCATAAACAGAAAATTGAAATACTCGTATTTTCGACACATCAAAGGACAAAACGGTCTTGAGAGAACAGTGATGGAAGGTATTGTCTCGTGCAAGAGAGATAGAGGCAGACCAAGAAGGTGGACTCCCAAAGATATTAAGGAATCCATGGGCATGATTCTGGAGTACACTGGAGATTTGGTAAGAGATCGAGTTTTTCTCAGATTGGCTGTGATGGAACATACGTTTTGCAAAGGACATGCCACATGATGATTTAACCACCGACTTAATTTCGGTGGCCGAGATGTCCATATTTGTTTTATTTTGCATTTGCATCATACGTAACTTAGGTATGCTATTCAGTTTTTCTGTTCTTGTTTTCTTAATGCTTCACTTCTGTGTTTTTTTATGTTGCTGTTATTTTTTTTAGTTAGAACACTAATTTTTCTTGTGTGTCATCATATGTATGGTTTTCTCGCTCGTGTTGTAATCATGTTTATCCGTTGTTAAATTTATCACTCTATACATGAATAATATATTATTTTCGTTTATATTTTTTTCTTTAAGTTTGGAATATTAATTTAGTCGTGTTTTTTCTTCCTTTTCTCACTAGCTCAGCGATACATTGAATTTGCTGTTCATTTCTCCGCTTCCTGTTCACTAATATATGATTTACACTTTCATTTTCATTCTCCGTGTTTATGTGTTTGAGATAATATGTGTCTTCTTTTTGATGACGACATTACCTAATATATGTTCTTGTTTTTTTCTATTTCCTGATTAAAAAATATGTATTTCCTTATTGAATTATAATTGTCAACATTAATTTACATTGAATATCTTTCCACTGGATTTGCTTACATTTGAAATGGTATGTTATGCATTATTGTCGTTAATATTAGTTACTTATTTATGGTGTTATTTTCTATATTGGGTATATCAAATTCAGCTAGTAATTTTAACTTTAAACTAATTATGTTTATTACATCAATACCCATTCAGGTTTCATCGAACGCTTTATATCTTCTCTTATTCAGCTTATTTTAATCTATCCATCGATAGCAAAAGGCACACACTTCATCAGTGAAAGATAAATCTAACAGCAACATCTGAAGATATTAACAAGGAATTGTTTCCAGAACAAACCAAGCGCAGAAACCGAAGTAATTCTTATTCCCAACCTCATCCAATCTCGGGCACCAAATCAATCGGAACATGGTCACGCGATCTATAGTCGCCTCGGAAAACTATGGAACCACAATGTACGCCAGTTAGCCACAGCATTTAGGAATTTTAGAAGGGTTCTCTCCGGGTGGTTGGAGACAACAGAAAATACATTTTAGATTGAATATACACAGTGAAAAAAAGGAGTTTAAATAAAAAGAAATCGGACGTGATGGCAGGGAGTAAGAAATCGTATTCTCCAAAATGCTGCGTCAAACCCAATGGAGCTGAATTGAGATAAGTCAACATGTTTAAATACATGAACGCATACATCACATCAGCGGTAAGATGCAGTTACAATATAAAATGCAGAATTGCCCAAGCAAAATTGGTTTTCGAAAATTTGAAAGAAATATTGTGCAACAAAACCGTGTCGCTGGATCTGAGAAAAAGAGTCATTGGATGTTACGGGGAACCAGTACCAACATATGGCAGTAAATCATAGGCAATCAGTAAACAAGCGCATATATCTTTGGAGGCAACAGCAATGTGGTTTTACGGAAGAATGTTGAGGATCCCACGGACTTCAAGAAAGACCACTGATACAGTACTCGAAGAAGTACAAACACATTGACAACTTCTTGCAAAGATCTGAACAAGGTCGTCATCCTTTTTCAAGAATATTATGTGGTTTGGTTGTGCGTCTTGACAACGGGAAAGGCAGAGAGAGAAGATGTTGGTAAGCCAGAGAGAATGGTAATCGACACAAGTGATATACACTGGTGGAGGTCTCTAGTCCCTAATGCCAATCGGCAAGGCACCTGATGATGATAATACCTTCTATGAATGACTTTCCTTTTCCCCATTTTAACTCTTGGGAATTATGTAATGCAGAAAATAGTTCGACAGACAAATCCGCCAATCCCATGACTATACACTGCAAGCAGGATCCAAACCGTTTTTTCCTCAAGATTAATGTTGCCAATTCTCTGAGCGAAACAAATAGTTTTTCATCACGTCCAGATTTCAGCAAGAAGAGAAAGACGTGAAAGTTATCACCCAGGCTGATCTTATACCATATATCAAGGAGGAAGTGATACAACGATCCCATTATAGAACTGGCATAAAAAATAACTGCATTCTTACAAGACTAGATTTAGCTGTTTTTGTGCACAGCGGAAGTAATTTTATTTGGTGGAAGGCGGCACAGGATCTATAAGGTGCGCTTATGAACAACCGAGAACAGGCCATATATCTCGTTGTCTCTGATATTCAGAATGCGCTGACGGTTTCATCATGCGAGATGTCTTGCTGTGTTATCGTCATTGAGATATTTAGCATTTGCAGCAATCACTTCTATTTACGACCAGTTTTCGTTTCAGCATTTGGATGAAAATAACAGACTTAGTTAAAATATTTTACAAAAACCAAGAATAGACCAGTACCGATGTTTATATTCATCACCATCATCAGTGGCCATTGTTCCAGTCGGGGTACAGCCCGTTGCCAATCCGTCTTAAGAAAGGTAGATCTTGAGCTGCCATTTCTACCTGTCTCCAGATGATGTACTGAGACCAACGTTTATTTCCATAGTCGCTTTTTCAGATGGTTCTTGGTCCAACTCTGTTCTTCTTTTCCTGTCGATTCCGTGAAGGACCTGTCTGGTTACTCTTGATGGTGCTATTTGTAGCGTGTGTACTATCCAACAGTATTTCCTACATGTAATCTGGCGCCCCATTGGCTGTTGTTGCTTCCCTTTTCATACTTCTTCGTTCCTCATCATGTCTTGCCATCCTATGCCAATTATCCTCCATAGATATTTATTGACAAACAACTGGAGTTTTTTAAATTGTATTGCCTTTGTCGTGCTTACGTTTCTGTTCCGTGCAGGAATGAATACTTACTTGACATTACGTGGTTCTCCAGTAATATTCATATTAGTCTAAATTACGAGTTTGAATCCGAGTCTAACGTTACATTTGTATATTTACAGAATATGACTTAGTGAGGTTACATAGCTTCTTTGCTAGAGTGAGAGGAGCGATTCATTTTTGAAAACAGCGTCCAGTATTGGAATGGAGATCGAGTTTCGGCTCCAATATGACTCTCTGGAACCTTCTTTAATAAAGATCGCGATAGTCTCTGACTAACATTCCTTGCTGCCGAAGGTCCAGAAGAGATGGCTGTTGCGTTTGGGGATAGGGGACATTGAGACCTCGGACGAACGATAACTTGTGTGGGTTTACTAGCCTGGTTATGCTGGGGTTTGCACGAATGAAATAGCTGACATCCTGGCCTCAGGGGCACCTGCAGTGGCGACATTGACAATGGCTAGAAGCGACCTTTTGAGGTTGACAACCAACGACCACCTTCTGAAATGAAGACACTACCGTGGATTAAACAGCCATGCACAGATTGCAAGATTTTGAAATCATTCGCGTGCCCAGCATAGAGGTACTCCTGCGAGGACGGCGCAGGAATGTGTACAACCAGCGAGCTAGATGAGCCATCAAAACCTACATTTTTCGTCATTTGCTTAGAGGGACTGGGCACCTATATGTCCAACCTGAATGCAATGGCGTCGGTTCTTATTAGAACCGAAAAGAAGGTTCCTCGTAGTTCGCTGTTACCGTTTATGATGTATATGTCTGTATTGTCCTTGACAACTTATGTCTTATTTTGACCAGTTAGTCGAGACATATCTTGGGCAGCTACATCTACTATGGTTTCCATCTGCTTTGCTGTTGGTAATTTAAATACATCGTTATATTAAGTTGTCTGGAGACTGGTGTTAAAGTTTTTTGGCTATGCCACTGTCCTGTGTTAGTTTAGTTACTGGATGTGAAGTCTTCTCATTATGTCACGCCCCTGAAATGTGTTAGCCACCACAGAGACTGATGTTGACGTCTTCTGATCATGTCACGCCTGTTGCACGTGATAGCCAGCACAGAGACTGATGTTGACGTCTTCTGATCATGTCACGCCAGGGGCATGTTTTAGCCACCACATAGACTGATGTTGAAGTCTTCTGATCATGTCACGCCTGTTGCACGTGATGGCCAGCACAGAGACCGATGTTGACGTCTTCTGATTATGTCACGCCCGTTGCACGTGATAGCCAGCACAGAGACTGATGTTGACGTCTTCTGATTATGTCACGCCCGTTGCACGTGATAGCCAGCACAGAGACTGATGTTGACGTCTTCTGATCATGTCACGCCCCTGACAAGTTTTAGCCAGCACAGAGACTGATGTTGACACCATCTGATCATGCCACGCCAGGGGCATGTGTTAGCCAGTACAGAGACTTATGTTGACGTCTTCTGCTCATGTCACGCCAGGGGCATGTGTTAGCCAGCACAGAGACTTATGTTGACGTCTTCTGATCATGTCACGCCAGCTGCATGTGTTAGCCAGCAAAGATACTGATGCTGATGACATCTGATCATTTTCCAAGCAGATCTCTTCAACTCAGCATGCGTCGGATTCCCAATGCTCTTGCACGTCTGTGTGATGTGGTTCGTGGATTCCATTTTCTTCTTGTCCCATAAATTTTGCTTTTCTAAAAATTTCAGTAGTACACCTCCAAGTCCTATATGTTAACCAAGCCAAGAAAATCTACCTTTTTGTACACTCATCATTAGTTGTCTATATGCCCCTACATCTATAAGCACTTGTTTGTTTAACCTTATTTCTGCCCAGCTTACTCTTTACACCTTTTAGTAGCACAACGTCTCAAAAGCTGCTAAAATATGTTCATCCTTTTTGTTTGATTCCAATGTTGCTAAACCTTACAATGCTACTGGCGATATACGTTTAGTAATTATTATTTTCTGAAAATCAATATTGATGTTATTTGTTTTTATACGTTTTTGTTTCATATGGAATCCATTTCTTGCAACTGCGATCCTAGTTCTAAATTCAATTTGTCCTCGGGCATCCTCTAAAATAATTTTGTCCAAATGTGAAAGCGTCTGTACTTGTTGGATTAATGTCTCTGTAATATTTATTTAACCATGCCGATTCATCATTTTCTTGGGCTTTTCCCCTCAATGAATCCGTGTACTCTTGTGTTATATGAGGGGAGACAAAAAGAAATATTTGTATTTTATATTAATAGAAAATACAATAGTACTTTTATGTATTAACTCTTTCTTGTATATAGCGCGTCTGTTCTGTTTGGATGCATTTTTGTTCTTAGCTTTTAGTCGACCTGTACTTCTGCGGGGACTTTTCCACCTGTGTAGGTCCCAGCTCTGGTATGAACTGGATGTAGCCGGGAGGAGGATTTCCTGCTTAGCGGACTAGGCCGGAGTATCTTATTATTCTACTACGTTGGGACAAGTGCCGCGGAGGGTAGTTAACCAATTTGCTAATCCATCTTAATAGAATCCAACACTAGCCCAAAGTAGACCCACATCCGGTTGGGCGCCATCTATGCTGCTCTCAACAAACCACCTAACTATTGCTGGTGCTATGCTATGTCACACAGATAGTCGCCTCTTACGACATGTTCTCTGTGGGGCAGTGATGATATTCGTATCGATGTCATTCACAAAGACCCCGGCGGGCCACTCGCATGTTTTACTATTTCAAAACCTAATGTTTCTCTGCTGTCAATATATGTCAGGCACTCCTTTATTTCAAATTAATATTTGATTTCTATTTGTCCTAGATAAAGGGTGTGTTGGTAGAAAGACAGGTTATTGTTATTGTTCTTATATAAAAATATATTGAAATCTTTCTTTTGTTAAGCCAACAAAAATACTGCGATTTTATTGCAAACTTCAAATTGTATTCAGTTTATTTAAGTTACTGCAACACTTACTTGTATGTTTTATTCTGGCATTTAATTTTCATATACCCAGTTGTATATTTGTCTCTCTACTTTCTGATATGTGTTTGTTTAGTGTACTATTTTCGACCCTATTGGCACTTATGCGTTAATTCACCCACGGATTATAATAGGTCACATTTAGTAGAATTTAGCCACACGAAACACCATACTTTTCAATTCGCGCGTCTTCAATTCGCGCGGTAAACCTATGTCCATGTCATTCTGAGATCTAACACCGTACGTGGAAGATGGATTTATTGCAGTTGTCACACTTGACACGCAAGAAAATAAATTGGGTGCAGTTTTTGCAGGAAAGACGAATTATACACACCGTCCGACAGTGTGCTAAAAATCGTGTCATGACTTTGTCTCTCACAGTTCGCCAAGATCATTAGAGATGTCGCACATGTCAGCAGGACATTCCTGTTCGTTCTGGCATATGGTTAGAGGGCACCTAATCCTAACCCTAACCAACACGGAACACACAGACACATGATATATTCCTACATTTTGTGAGTTTCTGTGGCGACATCGGAATAAAGTCCGTCAGTTAGACCCGTTCCACAATATTCTGCAGGACATCACCGAGTTTTGGCCTCCTGTGGCGGACACTTATAATTATTTGTGTACGGAAACCTGTGTGCTTATTGGATGGTATAAAATTTCAGAATGAGTGAATTAACGCAAAAGAACCCTATTTTCTTCTGGGCTGTCTTCTTTCGCATGCTTCTGATAAAACTATTTAGGACATCCGCAAGTACAAGTCTGCTACTGAAGTCATGTACGATTGCATTTGAAACTTTGTGTTCTCCTTAATATTTATATTGATGTTTCACTGTAGTTAAACGCATATTTGTTGTGAACATTTGTGGCTGGCTGCTTTGTCAGTCACCGTGCTACGTATTCCAAGACTGTTCCTCTATATTTTCGTCTGCATCTATTCCGCATGAATTTCCGCCATAATAAAACAGGTTCAGGTTTTATATTCCAATTATGTCATTAATATGTTTTACCTGTCTACTGTGCTAGCGGTTAGAAGAAATGATTTTCTCAGCAGAGGGACCGGAATTATGTCTCATACGGTGGACAATATATCCTTACCAGCTTTAACGATTAACTGATTTGCAGTTTGATAAGGTAAGACTTTTATGCTGGGACCTGGTGGTCTAATCTAAATATGAAAGTGAGACCACGAACAACGAAGTCTAGAAAGCGATATGCACTGACGACAAGTCTAGAACACGTTATCAATTGACAGGTCTAGAACAGGTTGTCCACTGACGACAAGTCTAGAACACGTTATCAATTGACAGGTCTAGAACAGGTTGTCCACTGACGACAAGTCTAGAACACGTTATCAATTGACATGTCTAGAACACGTTATCAATTGACAGGTCTAGAACAGGTTCCCTGCACCGGGACTTATGCCCCTGCAAAAGTACAGGCCAACTAAGACTAAGCCACTGCCTCTATGTGAGACACGAACAATGGATCTCGATGTATATACAATGTGTTGAGCCTTTGTTCTTGTTTAGCATAGGTTGTCCACGGATCGCTATCAAATAGGAGCGTACTGACAGCACATGTATTGTAGACCATCACCAGGTGAGACGCGAAAATATGGCAGCAGCTTTGCCAATGCGATTGGCTATTTCGGGGTTTAAGGGCAGCTTATCATTGATGAGGGATTCCATGTACATAACCTGGCCCACATCTGTCAATTCGTAGTTGATGATGGTAATGATGTGTGGTATCTACTACTTGTTCTATTGCATTTGTTTTACTCAGGCTTATTGTGAGGCCAAAATATTTGCACGCCTGGGAAAAGCGATTTATCTAGCTCTGAACGTCCTGCCATTTGTGGATGACACGTACGTACGTACACACACACACAGGTACACGCACACTCACACACGCTCACACAGAGGCGCGAGCGGGCTCACACGCACACTCACATAATGTCTTCAAGACTTAGGATATGGTGCACATTTCCACTATATCTTTACATCTGATGCAAAAATATTACTATTTGAATGTATATACATTTGAAGATACAAGATACTGAGCTAAAACATACAAACACCACCAAATTGTAATTTCTTCTCAGTCTAAGTTGACCTGTAATTCTACGGAGTAGATTCCTCTGTGCAGGTCTCAACCTTATGCGTGAGCTGGATGTAGCTGGATTAAGGATTTCCTGCTTAGCGGGCTAGGCTCGAGCAGCTTATTACTCCGCTGTGTTGGGCCAAAAACTGCACATGATGATTAACCGATGTGCGAGTCCCTCTTAATAAACTCAACCACTAGAGAAAAGTAGACCCGCAGCATGTTAGACGCCAGCTGTGCTGCTCTTAATTAAACACCTAGCCCTCACCGGTGTTATGCCATGTCCCACAGTTAGTCTCCTCCTACGACATGATCTCTGTGAGGCAGTGATACTAATCTTATCTTTGTCATACACAAATATTCCGATTGACCACTTTGCGTAAAGCCGCACAAGAGTATTGCGTAGTATATAAATGTGTCTGCTATGTTTTAAATGTCGTATTCCTGTTCAAAAGTGCATGCGAGTGAATTATAAAGTGTGCAAACATAAATAACCCCGCTAACTGCGAGTTTTGTGCTATGATCCACTTTTTGTTAGCAAAAGAAAACAGTGCAGCCAAATTTCACAGACATATGGAGTCTCTTTGTGCGATGTTCTCGACAGATGGGGTACCCATCTGCCGAGAGAGACCGAGCTAAAATGGGGAAAAACCCGAGGCAATGAAGTTGAGCCCCAGCTAAAATATTTGTGTTTGTTTGTTTTCTTTCTTTTTACAGACAACTCAGTGGCATTTATGGGCCAGATGTTATGACTAAAAGTATGGCTAGGAAACGGTTTTGAATGATAAAGGGAGGTCGAACAAATATCCATGATAAAGATAGTAGCGGTCGACACAGTTTGATGACAGACAAATTGGCGCAATAAATGGACAAACAAAGTCAAGAAAATTGTCGTTTCAGAATTTCTGTATTGTCTGTTTAATTTTCTGAATTTTCACTCATTGAATTACGATATTGTGAAAAAATACATTAACTATATATTTATATATCTATCTTCAGTTCCCTTATGTCGTTAGAAAAGATACATAAACTATCCATCTGTCTATATGTCAATCTATCTGTCTGTCTAATCTATATATCTGTCTGTCTAATCTATCTATCTGTCTGTCTAATCTATCTATCTGTCTGTCTAATCTATCTATCTATCTGTCTGTCTAATCTATCTATCTATCTGTCTGTCTAATCTATCTATCTATCTGTCTGTCTAATCTATCTATCTATCTATCTATCTATCTGTCTGTCTAATCTATCTATCTATCTATCTGTCTGTCTAATCTATCTATCTATCTATCTATCTATCTATCTATCTATCTATCTGTCTGTCTAATCTATCTATCTATCTATCTATCTATCTATCTATCTATCTATCTATCTATCTATCTATCTATCTATCTATCTATCTATCTATCTATCTATCTATCTATCTATCTATCTATCTATCTATCTATCTATCTATCTATCTATCTATCTATCTATCTATCTATCTATCTATCTATCTATCTATCTATCTATCTATCTATCTATCTATCTATCTATCTATCTATCTATCTATCTATCTATCTATCTATCTATCTATCTATCTATCTATCTATCTATCTATCTATCTATCTATCTATCTATCTATCTATCTATCTATCTATCTATCTATCTATCTATCTATCTATCTATCTATCTATCTATCTATCTATCTATCTATCTATCTATCTATCTATCTATCTATCTATCTATCTATCTATCTATCTATCTATCTATCTATCTATCTATCTATCTATCTATCTATCTATCTATCTATCTATCTATCTATCTATCTATCTATCTATCTATCTATCTATCTATCTATCTATCTATCTATCTATCTATCTATCTATCTATCTATCTATCTATCTATCTATCTATCTATCTATCTATCTATCTATCTATCTATCTATCTATCTATCTATCTATCTATCTATCTATCTATCTATCTATCTATCTATCTATCTATCTATCTATCTATCTATCTATCTATCTATCTATCTATCTATCTATCTATCTATCTATCTATCTATCTATCTATCTATCTATCTATCTATCTATCTATCTATCTATCTATCTATCTATCTATCTATCTATCTATCTATCTATCTATCTATCTATCTATCTATCTATCTATCTATCTATCTATCTATCTATCTATCTATCTATCTATCTATCTATCTATCTATCTATCTATCTATCTATCTATCTATCTATCTATCTATCTATCTATCTATCTATCTATCTATCTATCTATCTATCTATCTATCTATCTATCTATCTATCTATCTATCTATCTATCTATCTATCTATCTATCTATCTATCTATCTATCTATCTATCTATCTATCTATCTATCTATCTATCTATCTATCTATCTATCTATCTATCTATCTATCTATCTATCTATCTATCTATCTATCTATCTATCTATCTATCTATCTATCTATCTATCTATCTATCTATCTATCTATCTATCTATCTATCTATCTATCTATCTATCTATCTATCTATCTATCTATCTATCTATCTATCTATCTATCTATCTATCTATCTATCTATCTATCTATCTATCTATCTATCTATCTATCTATCTATCTATCTATCTATCTATCTATCTATCTATCTATCTATCTATCTATCTATCTATCTATCTATCTATCTATCTATCTATCTATCTATCTATCTATCTATCTATCTATCTATCTATCTATCTATCTATCTATCTATCTATCTATCTATCTATCTATCTATCTATCTATCTATCTATCTATCTATCTATCTATCTATCTATCTATCTATCTATCTATCTATCTATCTATCTATCTATCTATCTATCTATCTATCTATCTATCTATCTATCTATCTATCTATCTATCTATCTATCTATCTATCTATCTATCTATCTATCTGTCTGTCTGTCTGTCTGTCTGTCTGTCTGTCTGTCTGTCTGTCTGTCTGTCTGTCTGTCTGTCTGTCTGTCTGTCTGTCTGTCTGTCTGGATGGCTGTATGTCTGTCTGTCTATCGGTCTATCTATATGTCTTTCTGTCTATCTATCTATCTATCTATCAATCACGCATTTTTAATATAGGATTCCAAAATTTGACAAAAAGGGCGACTGTTAGAAATAAATCAGAAGAAGAATAGCCATGGCAAAGCAGAGGCTGAACAGCCTGAAAAAATTTTGGAAGAGCAACAAACAACACGACAAAGATGAAATCATGAGAGCCTGTGTTTTTCCAGTGGCAGCATATGGCAATCATGGACGATTACCAAGACTTCTAGACAAAGAATCGAATGTTTCGATTCAAAATGTTACAGACATATCCTCAGAATATCCTGGACGGTGAAAAACACATATGTAGACAGTCTTCAAAAGTTGGACATAGAAAACGACTAGTTTATAAAATCCATTTTGGCTAGAAAATGCAAATATTTTGGTCACATCAAGAGACACAACGGTCTTGAGAGAACAGTGATAGAAGGAAGGTGCCAGACAAAAGAGGCAGAGGTAGACCAAGAAGACGATAGCACCAGGAAGGCCTGGGTATGACTGTGGCGGGGGCTGGAGTTTTGACAAGCGAAAGAGTTTCTTTCAGAAAGACTGTGATGGGAGTGACTTTCTATAAAGGACATGCTACATTATGATGATGGTATGACTATACTGCTGTTGGGGTAAAAATACTTGACGGCTAAAAACGATAGTAACAACAGACGGTATATACATTCATAAAGAGATTAATTCGCATACTTTTGGTGCTGACATGATTCTATTTGCATGCTAAAGTGTATCTTTGGAGTAGAACTGGGCAGCTGCATGCGACATGGAGATATAGAGAACCGTTAGGACATACTATGTGTAAAGAGAATAATGAAATAGCTAATGGTCACTGTTCTGACACATAATAGGTAAGAAACATAAGCCATTCAAGACACACTTGGTAAATATAGATTCAGGAAACAACGAGGAAGGCAGGTAGACGTGACATGTGTTGGAGTTGAAAGCAAAAGACAGACCGACTTGGCTATTGCTTCTCAATGAATGATGGTAGGATTTGATTCATTGAATGATTGATTTGCGTTCTAGAAATCGAAGAAGGAAACATTACCCGATACCTAATATTGGCATGCTGAAGTCGGATGTGTCAGATCAAAGTTTTACATATCGCAGTCAAGTTGTAAACTACGACACAATGCATTCCGTTCTACAGACGGCATCGTGCTACTTGCAAAGCGGAGTAATAAGCTGCTCGAGCCTAATCCGCTAGGCAGGAAATCCTCCTCCCGACTTCATCCAGCTCACTCAAGAGCTGGGGACGGCGTGGGCTAGTGGATAGGTTACACAGCTCACAACCATAAGGTGCTGGGTTGAATCCCCAACACAGCACCGGCCGTTACCCTGGGGAAGCAAACCCTTAGAAAATGCAGGAGGAAGCAGACCCTTACATAAAATGCATGCTGAAGTCGGATGCAAAATAAAAACCACAGTGCAACGCTCACCGCCTTGGGGAATATAGAAATAAGGCGAACGCAAAAAAAAAAAATAAAAAATGAAGAGCTGAGACATGCACAGTGGCATGTCCCTGTAGAAGTACAGGTCGACTAAAACTAAGACAAAGATTAAGACCCTCATCCACTTACCCGTAGAGTACTTGGCTCTATATTTACTGAAGACATTTTGACTGTTCATCTAATGCTCCATTCATGAGTCCAACTGCGATGACCACATCTATGTTTCTTGGCCAAGTGATATGGGTCCTTCTAACTCTTCACATCTTCTGTGGGTTCCAATCAAATACATCCCTGGTCATTTATTGGCATCCTTCGTTTTGTTGCTGTGTCCTATCCATCTACACGTCGTATTAATAAACGAGGAGATAATCCATACCACATCAGTTGCGTTTCCGGCCAGCATAGAATAATGGCACGTGAAATAGAATTGTGTGGCGAAAGAATTTCTTTCAATTCCCAAGTCCCAGGCCGTTTTGGCGCGAGCTGTGGATGTAATTATTGTTCACAAAGCTGATTGAAGAATTTGTAACATTTTCTTGTATTAAAAAACTCATTTTTCAACAAATTACCCAGCTTTTTAATTTACACATTGTGTTGGAGGCTTTTGTGTTCGGAAAACCTTTCCCTCAAATGGAGTCTTTCTGGTTGCATCAAGTTGTAACATGCTTTTAAAGTAATCGTCTTCCTTTTCCACCTCACTTGCTATCAGGTTATTACATCTAAAGCTTGTCGGATTCTCACAAGCTTCTCACGTCGCCATACAATTTGCAATCATTTTGGGTTGGAGATTACCATAATGCAACTCTGTTCCTCACGTGGAGCTGACATAATTTGATTTGAAGATGTGTTCTGCAGAGTATTTCATTCAGGACTTAGAAAACCACGTCACTCACTGAGTATAATTTCTTTTTTAGTCGTTTATTCATATTTGATAAGGGTGTATCATACACTCAATGTATCTCCATTGTTAGGGTTTCATTACCATTGGTCACTGGAAAAACATTCACTCGATGCATCTCCAACTTTAGCCTCGACTCATATTGTACATTGATAAAATATTCCCTCAATGTATCTCAAATTTTAGCCTTTGAATCCCATTTATAGTGGTGTATCATTAACTCAGTATGTCTTCGTTTTAGCTTTTGATTCATTGTTTATTATTATGTTTGATTCACTCAGTACATCTTTGATTGTATCATTTGACTACAATTCCAGAAAGGCGTCTCCGTCAATGAATATATTTCCGGTTTTAATTGTTGACTGCCACATTATAATGGTGTATCATTCACTCAGTTTAAATTTTGTTTTAGCTTTTTACTGTAGTTTTGTAACGGTGTGTCCTTCGCGCAGTAAATATTTAGTTATATAATTTGACTCTCCTCTGGAAATGGTGTATCATTCACTATATATCTTTGTTTTATCCTTTGAACAACATTCTGAAAAGCCACGTCACTCAATGAGTATAACTCCAGTTTTAACATTTGACTCATATTTTATAATAGTGCATTATTCATCAATATATCTTTTATTTTGTCCGTTGACACATATTCCAGAAAGCCGTATCACTATATGAGTATATTTATATTTTGATTGCAATTTTATAATGATGTTGCTATTCATTCAGTATATTTTTTTTCTTGGATCCTTTGACTTATATAATGGTGTCACTCACTCAATGTATCTTTTGTTTTATCATTTAACCAACCTTTCGAAATGGTGTATCATTCTGCCCGTACATCTTCTGTTGCATTCTTTGATCAGCATTCTAGAATGCCAATTCCCTCAATGAGCCTAACTCAAGTTCTAGCTTTTGACTCAAATTTTATAATGGTATATCATTCACTTAGTATTTATTTCATTTAAGCCATTGACTCTCGTTTATATTTGTGTATCATTGCCTCAGTATATCTTCGTTTTAGTTCTTGATTCCCTATTGTTCATAGTGTACTATTTACTCAGTATGTCTTTTATTTGAACATTTGGCCAATTTTAAAGAAAGCGTATCACTCATTAAGTATATTTCTAGTTTTAGCCTTTGACTACCATTTTAAAATAGTATATCATTCACTTAGAAAATCTCCAGCTTTATCTTTTGAATCCCATTTTATAATGGTGTATCATTCACTGAAAATACATATTGTTTTTATCATTGCCTCTAATGTTAAAAGGGTATATCATTCCACTCAATATATCTTGTGTTTCAGCCACTGTCTCCCATTTTGTTATCATCCACTCAGTGTATCTGAAGCTTCAACTTTTGACTCCCATTTCATTAAGGACTGTCTATCAACTGTCAATGAGCATATTTCTAGCTTTAGCTTTTTATTAATTCTGAACAATCATCTTTCATCCAATCAGTATATCTTCATTTAACCTTTTCATTATATTTTTAAAATGGCCTGTCACTCACTCAGCTGACTGCAGAACGCGTGTCTTTGTTTCGGATTGTCAGTTGTAAATTGTTGTAAAGTTTTGATTTCAGCATGCAGTTGCCGGTTAAAAATGTTAACATTTTCTTTGCATCTCTTCTTTACAGGCAATGCTTTGTTTCTGTAATTGTTGTTGCTATCGTTGTTGGTGCTGCACTTGTTGTTATGCATGCCCACAATGAGTACATTTACTAATTTGTACGCCCTGAAAAGAGCGTTGAGTGGTGGGTTCCAGTAATTTTCCTAACATCACGAACGTGCTAATGAAGGTGGACCGAGTCGGTTGTGGTATGCTTGATTTCATCTGCGTGTAGCTGACTTTTACAGGGATCCCGTTGATGCTGTATCTCGTTAGCTAGGTTGCCAAAAAGAAGATTCCGTTTCCAGAGAGAACTCCAAGGAAGTCGAAGTGAGGTCGTTCTTTTTGTTGTATTATACTATTTTTTAAAATATTTATCTTCAGTCCACTTATGTCGTTAGACGGCGTGGATGGGTGTGAGTTCCGTTGTTTTATATTGTTGGGCAGGTGAACATACATTGGTGAATTGTCAGGTCAATCCTAGCATCTGATATCCCCTGGAATCTACGATCGTATATTTTCTTTCGGACTGGTTGATAATGAACATAAATTAGAGCAAGGTAGAAAAGCTGCCTTTCAGGCTTCATCTATGCCGTTCCGCTAACCACATAACCAAGTACTAATGTTATAGCCAGTACCCTTTTTGCGACATGTTCTCTGTTGGGCGAATCAAGTAATGTGAGTATATTTTTAACTTTGAATTTTGCCCAAGCAGCTGCCGTTAGACTTACTCTTTTCGATATCCAACTGCCTAGGTATTTTTAACGTGCGCTCCACTGCACACGGGTATCTGATCTCATTACTCAGAAATCAGAGAAAATTGTTACCGAATGATCAACGGGAAAAATCCCGGTTTCCATTGTGATTTGAAGCCGCGACCTCCAGCACCCAAGGTGAACACCTTAAATCGAGACCACAGGGTCCTCCTATTATTTTTAAGAATCTGTGTTACTCATCTGTGAGGCTTATTTTATTAACTGACATACTAACATGTGGTCTATTTCAGTTTCCCACCTTCCTTTTTTAAGTTGGTCTACCTGCCTCATCATGTCAATAGTGTTTAAAATTCGACGGAATCGTTTCTGTTTTCACTTTCGTAAAAATGTAAACACTTTCGTGAGTGCTTCTGATAGTTACGTCTAATCCGTGGTTTCTGTAGTCCAAACAGCAAATCACAAAGTGGTTAAAACGATGAAATTTCACGGTCAAAGTAACAGACCCAAACCCCCGTTCTCAACACGATTCAGTCTGGTAAATTGGTACCTGACCTGTTACGATAGAACATTCAGTGATAACGGAACACAGTTAAGTAAATTGTAAGCTTTAGTACAATTGATCACTTCATCTCCAACGGCAGTGACTGTTATTTATGAGATCGCTTTTATTTGTTTAGGGCAACTACCACTAACGAAAACATTCAGGGGACACTACCTTATCTCTGGCATGGTCGTTGTTTCCGACGAATTAAATATTTGACAAGCAACATGAACAATTTTTACGTCATTTAAAAAATAAATAACATGGCCTATTTTTTTTTTAAATGGGGAAGGAGTCTTATAACAAATGTACGTGAATTGCAACAATGAAAAGGAAAATAAGAATAAATAGTAAAAGAAAATGAAAACAATGAGAAATAGTTATCACAGTAAATGAAAACGGAAATAAACATAAAAAGACAATCAATATGCACTATCCAAGAACAGAAAAACAGACAATGAATGCCCCTCGCTACATGAAAGAGACGAGTAAGAGGTTAGGAAAAGATACCGTTTCGGTGTATTGTAAAGTGTAATGTCTGTTCTTATCGCTTCTCGGCCGTTATCTCAAATGGAACGTGTAATTAACTACGCATATCAAAATCACATAAACTATTTCTAACAAGTATAACCGTTAACTAAAGAGAACAAACAAAAAAACAATTGAAACCATCACTTCTTCAATTTTTGAGTAATTCAAGTCTATCTTGAATTGCACATTGCGTAAACAATGCATATCATTGATATCGATGTAGCTAGGTGTTTTTCAACATTAGACGCAGTTACATTTTGTTACTATAAGATGTATTAGGCAAGTAAAATAATAAGCAGACAGGGTTGAAATCAAGCGTAGGATTAGCAAAAACCTTTCGGAAATTTGAAAAAAAACAACTTAATTTCCAGCTACAAAATAGTTGAGGTATCTGATGCGATGGCAATTGATTACATAGATCAGACTTGGTTACTACACACAATTCAAATAGATACATTTGAAACTAGAAAACCGTTTATAATTGCACTACATTTCCAGTTATTTCTCAACACAATCTGCACCAGCAGACTACGCAGATGATCTGGTACATTTGTCAAACAGTTGGACTAACATTAATAAAATATTACACACTGTATAATGACATGGGCACTATGTTACCTTAACTTAACGTCTTTTTACTGGTTTAGAAGACTCTACAGAGTCCGTGTACAACCAGTTTCATTTACATTTACTTGCTCTGAAAGCTATGCGCATCCAATTGATTCTTAAATTGCATTAATTGTCCATTTCTCCAATACCTCCTGTGGCAACGCATTCCAAGCATTCACAATTCTGAGACTTACAAAAAAATGTTTTCCTAATATTTCAACTGAACCTTTCTTTAGTTAATTTGTAGCTATGCCATCCTGTTATTGTAAGTGGTTGTATTTTGAAAAAAAACTTGTTATAGTCTAATGTATCCATTCCTCTGATCATCTTATAAACATTCATTAAGTCACTTCCAGTTATTCTTCTCTTTTCTGGACACTGTAGGCCGTTTTTTCTGAGTCTTTCTTCATAGCTGTAATTCTGAAATCCCACTATCAGCTATGTTGCTCTTTTTTGTATTTTTTCCAGCATGTTCATAGCCCCTCTATGATAAGAATTCCACAGCTGTACACGGTACTCCAATATAGGTCTAACTAATGTTTTATACAGTTTGACTAAAAACAACAGGTTAATAAAGGACGACATTCAATTGAAAGTGCAAACGTTTGACGCATAATACAAATACACAAAATATAAAGTTTGGTCTTACAGAAAACTAACCCTTTACGAAAGTCTGAAAAAACACTTTGTGGGGCATTAGAGCATGAAGTAGACCAAAAATAATATAAATATTGATGATCTTTAAATAAATTTATCGAATTATCGGCAGGACTGAAGGATAAAAGTCGATAACACTACATAAAGCAAAAGCCTAATTAAAAAAAACAAGAGAACAACAAAATGACATCTACGTTTCGTCCACAAGTTCTGCGTCTGGGACAAAGAACGGTCATTCGGCTCTCTTTTGCTCAGATTTATCTTTCCTTATGAATCTCTCTCATGTTAATATTGTTTATTCATATATTTCCGTACCAATATTTTTGTATACGTCTCTTAACCCTTTTTGGGGCTAGTTTTTGGTTATTTTTTTTGGTGATATGTTCATGTTTCCTCAGTTTTTGTTTGCGTACAATCATATTGATCGTTTGTTATTTATTCCACTCTATTTCATAACTGGCATACCGTGCTCCACACTTTCCTGTCATATCCTGGTAAGGTTCGGCGAACTAAATCCGCTTATTTCATAAATTGTTTTCATGTTTAATGGGATGTGTCTGTTGTTTTCGTCCGTAATTTGCCACCGACGAAGGCTGTGTGTTAGTAACGTAGCTGTCGTTTTGTTATGTTTCTGATGCAGGAACTGAGTCACTACCTTTGGTTTGAATATACCAAACACACGGGCATACTTGTTGGAAGAAGGAACATTGCGTATCGTCAAAAGATGGTGATGGTGATGGTGGTGATGGTGATGGTGGTGATGGTGATGAAGATGGTGATATAATGTTGATAATAATTTTGATAATGATGGTGATAATGAGAGTAATGCCGAGAATGATGGTGATGGTGATGAAGATGAAGGTGCTGATGATGAGGGTGCTGATGATGTGATAATGATACGGACGATGATAATGTAATGATGGTGATGTTGATGATGAAGATGATGATATAATGTTGATAATAATTTTGATAATGATGGTGATAATGAAGATGATGGTGAAAATAATGGTAATAGTGATGGTGATGCTGATGAGGGTGCTCATTGTGATGATGGTGTTGATGGTTATGATGATGTGGTGATGATCAATATGCCGATGGTGATGATGATGATGTTGATGATAATGATGATAATAGTGATGATGATGATGATGGTGATGATGATGTTGATGGTGATGATGATGTTGATGATGATGGTGTTGATGATGATGATGATGTTGATGATGTTGATGATGATGATGATGTTGATGATGATGATGATGTTGATGATGATGATGATGTTGATGATGATGTTGATGATGATGTTGATGATGATTTCTTCAGATACCGCTGCTGTTGGATTCTGTACATAAATCTTATTTTAGCGAAGACTCGAACTGACGATCATATAGTGGTATTACGGAAGAGCAACCAGGATCAGGGGAAGCATACAAGACCAGTCACTACAACCCCTCAACACGTCCTCGTTCGTGATCCTTCAAACATGCCATGTCACAGTTGTCTGACAAAGGAGGAAGAGATCAACAATGCAGTCCCCATAATAAAAGCTTACTAAAGATATATGCGCTGAAATACATACACGAGGACACCAGTGCATATTCTTAAGTGAGGCTCCAAGAAGAGCCACTGTATCCCGCTATTAACGAAAATTTATGAATAGTTAACTGCATTCAGAAGCAATTCAGGCAATATTTTGCAACTGTCAGCCCGTTCACAAGCTCTTTTCGTCGGCATTAACGATTACCTTAAAAGGGTTAACGATTCTATTATTCCACTTCAGAGAACACTTGAGTACTATTCGTTAGCGGTGTATTTCAGTTACGATTTCACTATCCTCAATGCAACGATATTACTACGTCCATAACTCTCCTTTTCTCTCCTCTCTCTCTCGTCTTGTCTCTCTGTCCTTCGCTCTCCCTTCTCCATCACTCTTCTCTCTCCCAATATCTCCACTTATATCTTCTCTCTTTATCTCTCCTTCTGCCTCCATTTCTATCTCTCCCTCTCCTTCTCTCTCACCTCTCCTTCCTCTCCACCTTTTTTTATCGTTCTGACTTCTCACTCTACACCTGTTTCTTATTCTCCTTCACATTATATCCTTCTGTCTTCTTCTTCTTTCTCTCCTTCTTTCATTCATTCTTTCTTTTGTTCCTCTCTCTCATTCTTATCTCTTATTCATCCTTCTCTTCTTCCAGTCGTCCTCTCCATCCTTCTCTCTCTCTCTCTATTTATATATTTCGTCGTTCTAACTCTACATCTCTGTTCATATCCTTCATATTCTATCCTTCTCTCTCTACATTTATGTCCATCTCCTTCGTGTTCTACACTGCTCTCTCTACATCTCTGTTCAGCTTCTTCATGTTCTACCCTGCTCTCTCTACATATCTGTTCATCTCATTCATGTTCTTCTCTCCTCTCTCTCTACATCTCTGTAGACTGCTGATTGGGTCCTCTCATCATGTCACTCCACTGTCTTCTGTTAGTCAGTCCAGAGACTGGTAAAGGAGTAATTTGATCATGCCACTCCATTGTCCTCTGTTAGTCAGTTCAGAGAGTGGTAAAGGAGTAATCTGATCATGTCACTCCACTGTCCTCTGTTAGTCAGTTCAGATACTGGTAAAGGAGTAATCTGATCATGTCACTCCACTGTTAGTCAGTCCAGAGACTGGTATAGGAGTAATCTGATCAAGTCACTCCACTGTCCTCTGTTAGTCAGTTCAGATACTGGTAAAGGAGTAATCTGATCATGTCACTCCACTGTCCCCTGTTAGTCAGTCCAGAGAGTGGTAAAGGAGTAATCTGATCATGTCACTCCACTGTCCCCTGTTAGTCAGTCCAGAGAGTGGTAAAGGAGTAATCTGATCATGTCACTCCACTGTCCCCTGTTAGTCAGTCCAGATACTAGTAAAGGAGTAATCTGATCATGTCACTCCATTGTCCTCTGTTAGTCAGTTCAGACTGGTTTAGGAGTAATCTGATCATGTCACTCCACTGTCCCCTGTTAGTCAGTCCAGAGAGTGGTAAAGGAGTAATCTGATCATGTCACTCTACTATCTTCTCTTAGTCCAGAGACTGGTGTTGAAGTCATCTGATCATGTCACGCCACTGTCCGTTGTTCCTCTCAAATCTGATGCAGCTCACTATAAGTCTGCACCCTAATGTTTTTGCAAATTCATGTGATGTAATTGTTCAAAGACGTCCGATTTTTCTTATCCCTAGAAATTAGGTTTTTTTAGGATGTTCAATAGTTAACCGATATGTTTCATGTTATAACTAAGTCAAGCCAATCTGCGTATCTGTATACTCGTCGTCATTAGTTGTCTATGTGACCCTATATCTCTAAGCACGTGTTCTTCTTCTTCTTGGTACGCTGTCAGACGTCAACCTGTATTTGTTCGAAGAAAGCAGCGGTCATCCTGAGGCTGTCGACACTACCATAGAGCTTGTCTAGTGTTGCCACTGATGATGGCCACATGTGCTTTCTCTGGTCCTCGTATGTCGGGCAATATTGGATCAAATGTTCAGCGATCATTTTCCCTGTACCACAGGTGCATTCGTCAGTGCCACCTATCTTCAGTTTATTGAATAGGCGGGACCTCAGTATGTTATGGCCTGTGCGGAGTCTGAAGACCACGACCTGCTCTCTTCTTTTCGGCTGGTAATAGGCATCATTTTGTGTGTAGCCAGTATGTTCTGTTTTCCATTTGTCCATGTATCTAGCCCTAATAAACCTTTTTGGACTTTTCGTAGGTCACACTAACATCTGGTTGTGGTAATCTTGAACCGTCTTTTGCCAGTCTGTCTCTGCCTCCTCGTTGGCTTGAATGTTACAGTGGGATGGAACCCACTGTACCACTACTCTTTTTGATGCGGACTGCTGGCATAGTTGACAGAGTACTGCTCTTAAATCATTAAGTTCTGTATTTTTCTGGCTTTTTAGTGCTGTAACCACGGCCAGGACATCTGTAAACAAGTCTATCTGGCTTTCATCGCTTTCGCATATCAGCATTGCTTTTACTGCAGCCTTCAGTGCCTCTGCCTGTGCTCTGAAATTGCTTGAGAATTTTCCAGTTGCCACTGACAGTGTTATTTTTCTACCATTTATTAGGCTCAGGAATACCCATCCTCCTCCATTCTGTGTTGTGTTTGTTACAGAACCGTCGGTGTATGCATGGGTCCAGTCCATGCTTGGGTAGTTTTCCGCTATGTACCTCAGGGTTATGTCTCTTCTTTCTTTTTCAGTCTGGCTGTTCTTGTTTCCAATACCTGGTATATTGTCTACCACCTCCGGAATGATATGCTGCTTCCAGGTAGGTTTACGTACAGTAGGGATGGGCTTTAGTGTTGTTTTGGTGTTCAAAGGGTCTTCGCTCATCTTTGCTTTGGTTATTTCTGCAAAGTTTCTCCGCTTTAGTTTCCCTTTTCCAAATCTATTTAGTTTCTGATGCATTGAATGGTCTGTCAGTCTTCTTAGTTTCTCTGCTTGCTGCTGGGCTCTGCTGTCTCTTCTATCGGTCATGGATTGCAGATTTGTAATCTTTTCAAGTTTTACAATTGGCGTTGACTTCATGCCTCCAGTTTTAACTTTCATGGCTTGGTTTTGAAATTTGCTAATTTTATCAAAGTTCGCCTTTGTTGCTGTTGCCCATGCCGCAATGCCTTACTCGAGAACTGGTCTCACTCTTCCAGTGCACAGTTTCTTCAGTATTCTTTAGTCTGCTCCCCAGCTTGTGCCAGCAAGTTTCCTCATGATTGCCATTCTTTTTCTGGCTCTCATTCAGTTTCTCTCGATCTGACTTTTCCCATGTCATGCGCCGATCAAATGTGACGCCCAAGTAGTTTGGGTTGTCGTTTTGCCGCAGATATTTGCCATTAAGACTTATGGGCCAGAAATGAATATTGAATGTTCTTTTTCGAAGCTGAAACAAGATGTTATTTATAGTTATAAATTTTTGTTTCTAAAGGAAGGCCGTTTTTTGCTACTGCGATCAGAGTTTTAATTTCAACCTCACAGCGGGAATCATCTGTAATTATTTGTTCCAAATATGAAAACCTCTGCACGTGCTTAATAATCCGTCCCTCGATGCGGATTTATAATTTGTGAGTTTATTTGGCTATTACCATCGCTTTGGTGTTACCGGCATGAGCTGCAGTGGTCAGCGACACATAGCTGACTGCTAGCGTCAGGGCCAGCGAATCAGAGCTATTAAGACCCTTTTACATCTACACGCGGTGATCCTGGATAACACGCTGCTGCAGGGCAGACTGGCTAAGGAGAAGGGATCGAAGAGGGAATGCTAACCCGGTACTAAAAAAAAAGCTTGCTTGGTCGGATGTGTTGGACCGAAACCTGCAAATATCGCAGTCAAGCTGTAAACTACGACACAACGCATTCCGTTCTCCGGACTACATTCTGCTACTTAAGCCATTTCAGGGTTTGGTAGCGGGAGATTGAGAACGAACGAAGCCAAGCCAAACCAAGCCAGATGTCTTAGCTGTGTCGTTGATCCTGCTGAGTACTTTTTTACCTTTGGTGCTTTTTGTTGGTTTTTATTCCGTCTCCATGTACCATTACCTCTATGTTGCAATTGTTAATAAAAGCTTTATCCACCCTAAGCTGTTGTAAAATAGGGAACAATTTGGTCAACATAACCATGTCTAAAGCATTTTGATAGTTAATAAAGCAGATAAAGATATATATATATATATATAATATATATATGTTATGTGCCACCATTCTCTGATAGAAATCTCAGTGTTCAAATTGAATCTCTGCTGTCTCTTATTTTATTTCAGAATACAATTTTATCTGGTTATCTATTCTTCTCGTAATTATCTCAAGTAGATGTTGGAAGCATCAGTTATTAAGCTGATCGAACGAAATTGGCTACATTCAATTGGATTCGATTTTTTCAGAATAATTGGATGATTACTGTTGTTTAAAATGGAATGACTACTGTTTTTGTTTAAAATACGATACTTCGAAGTCCATGCATACGGACAACCGGTATTTCAGGTATAAATAAACTTGTTAATAGAGCATTGATGTGTTCTGATTAAAAAAAATATGTTGTCATTGAGTACGGGTCTCTTTCAGTACTTTGTCATTGTTCTTTGCGATCTTATGATTCATACCATTATTTTGTAGAAACATTTTTATAGCTGCTAGAGATTACGGGGAAAGGATGCTTACGTCTGGTCATTCAAAACATACTAATCCACCTATGCTAGTCAGGGTCAGATAAAACATACTGATAAGACTATTTTAGTCCGGGTCAGGTGAAACATACTTATCAAGATTATGTTAGTCCGTATCAGGAGAAACTTACTAATCAAGACTATGTTAGTTATGGTCAATTGAAACATATTGATCAAGACTGTTAGTCAGGGTCAAGTGACACATACTGATCAAGCAAGACTATGAAAGTCAGGGTCACGTGAAACATAATTATCAAGCAAGACTATGAAAGTCAGGGTCAAGTGACACATACTGATCAAGCAAGACTATGAAAGTCAGGGTCAAGTGACACATACTGATCAAGCAAGACTATGAAAGTCAGGGTCAAGTGACACATACTGATCAAGCAAGACTATGAAAGTCAGGGTCAAGTGACACATACTGATCAAGCAAGACTATGAAAGTCAGGGTCAAGTGACACATACTGATCAAGCAAGACTATGAAAGTCAGGGTCACGTGACACATACTGATCAAGCAAGACTATGAAAGTCAGGGTCAAGTGACACATACTGATCAAGCAAGACTATGAAAGTCAGGGTCACGTGAAACATACTTATTAAGCAAGACTATGAAAGTCAGGGTCAAGTGACACATACTGATCAAGCAAAACTATGAAAGTCAGGGTCAAGTGACACATACTGATCAAGCAAGACTATGAAAGTCAGGGTCAAGTGACACATACTGATCAAGCAAGACTATGAAAGTCAGGGTCAAGTGACACATACTGATCAAGCAAGACTATGAAAGTCAGGGTCAAGTGACACATACTGATCAAGCAAGACTATGAAAGTCAGGGTCACGTGACACATAATTATCATTTATTATGGAACGTATGTGCACAACGTAAATTTTCTATATGTTCCTATACTGGGCCATATTCTTAAGTCGACGAAAATTCGATTGAACCGTCTATTCACCCTCATGTGTTACTTGACTTCCCACTTATCTTTTTCCCTGTGGGTTCCAATCAAGTATATGTCTGGTTTTGTTGTCCTGTTACTTTATAAGAGTGGGTCATATCCATCCTCTCCTTCTCTCCCCAATGTAATATTGAATTCATTGTTGCCGTCTTCTTTCCACATATGTCTGTGTATGTGCTATTTTATCTGCCCATCACACAGAAAGTAAGCGGCGAAGACATTTGTTAACGAAGGTCTACAGTATGGATGGGATACCCTTAGTCACGTGCATGTCCCAGATCCGTAGAACAGGACATACTTTACATATGCCTTAAAGAGCGTGTCTTGTGACGTGGCCAAACCATTTTAGTGTATGTCTTTAAATGTGGGGAGGTTGCGTGTTCTAGGTGTGAAACTCGCTCGGTTTACACATTCTCAACGTTCCTGGTTCGATTCCCACTTGTGCCCGGTTTGACAGACACTGAGGTTTTGTTCTCGAGCGAATGCTTCTCTACGTACGGAAAGTAATGGCAACCTACCGTACTGCAGAATTGACAAGAAACGTGTAACAGCCACGAATCCGGATGTCATCGTTTCTGATAGTATTTCTCATTCTTACACCCAATATGTATGGCAGACAATTCATCTCTGCTGTTACGAAAATGTTGCAGATCTAATAAAGTCTACATTGTATCGCACGTTGAAAAAGAAACACAAGTCATCAACAGTATTTAAATCAACATAATTATGTTCAGAAAGTTGGTATCCTATACGCTCAACTCCCTGATGCTACACATAATCTACATCGCAAAATCATAAATATATGACTGCAAGTAAAATGTAAACCCGCAGCATATATGGATGCCATGCAAATGAGCAATAGATCAACACAGCTTATATGTCAATACTATTCAATCATCCATTTGACATCCAATTACGCTTTTAAGAGTGAAAGTTTACTCTTCCGTCTGCGGATCGTTGATAACTTCACTTCCAAGACAAAAGACAAACTGAACACCTCAAGTATGATACATTAGAAACGCATAGATTCCTACTAAAGAATACGTTTGAGTTATTCCATCGTGAGAAAAAGTATAAATACAACATTGAACGTTATGTACCAACTGTTTTTATCAGGGAAGATCGGAAACACAAACTGGAGCCTGCATTTATTTACTTGTACATAAAGTAAATTTACTTGTGCCGTTAAGAGTTGAGATAATGGAATCTGCTTCTCTTACGTTAATAGTATCTTTGTAACGGCGTGATGTTTTTGGATTTATGCTATGACGTCTATCCGAACGTCATGTCTTGCTTAATCCTCTTGTCTTGTAACCAGATATTGCTGGCTTATATACGCGCAGTGGTAAGTGCTTAGATTCACGTGGAATGACTGAAAAAACAGTGTATGTATTGTTATGTATTTAGCACACCGAGTAATTCTCCGAATATTGTTCGTCTATCGTAATCAACCAGTACCAGTATATGTATTTTCACTCTTCGCATGAGTTCAACATGGCTAAATACGCCAATCGGAGCCTGGAGTCTACAGGCAATAAATGACAGAAACAAAGCCATTCTAGAAAGATGGGCGAATACTACAGAAAGATAAGCGTGAACAACACAAAAAACGAAGACATGCTATTATCCAATGAAGAGGAAGAACCAAAACCCACATTGAGCGAAGTACGAGCAGCGACTAATAAGCTTAAAATCGACAAAACCCGAAGCTGTGATAATATACCCGCTGAACAGATACAAGCAGGAAGAAAGGCAAGCATCCGCATATACCATGCAGTCTGCACTTAGATCTGGTGAAACACTGAATAGCCCAAAGCGTGGAACCGATCTGTGTACATCCCCATACCTTAGAAAGATAATCTATAGATATGTACAAACTATCGCAATAAACCCTTGATAAGCCACTCCAGCAAGATCGTATTGCGTATCATTATGAAAAGAATAGAAAGAATGCTGGACTATGAAATAAACGACATGCAAGCAGGGTTCAGACCAGGAAGAGCCACGAGAGACCATAACTTCAACATGAAAAACATAATTGAGAAAAGCAGAGAATTCAAAACGGACCTGTATGCCTGATTTATAGACTACACCAAAGCCTTTGACTGCGTAAAACATCAGCAAATGTGAAACATTTATGAAAGATGCGGGCTTCCCATCCCATCTGGTTCAACTAAAAGAAACCCTCTACAGGGCAGCAAGCAGCCGTCAGAATACATGGCGAAAATTCAGATTGATTCGAGATACACAAGGTGGTCAAACAGGGCTGCATTCTTACACCATACCTGTTCAACATATATGCGGAAAACATTATCAGGAATGAAAAGGCAGATTCAATTTCTACAGACGTCGATCCATTCACAAGAGGAGGAAAGGAGATACCGGAAATACGATTTGCCGACCGAACCGTTTTGCTCTCGTACAGCGCCAAGGGCCTAGAACAAATAATTACATCAGTCTAGAAGCACATCATAGCCCAACATCTCTACCTGAATATAAAGAAAACTAAGATAATGGTAACTGACAAGACAAAATCTCAACCTAAAATTGAGATCGCTGACGAAGAGATTGAAAATGTTGCACATTTTGAATGTCTGGGATCAATACTAAACAACAATGGAGACTGTACGAAGGAAGTAAGAAGATGACTGACTATGGGAATGCAAAAGATAAGGTGAATGCAGAACCTATGACAAAATACAAATAAGGAACTGCATTTTTTTCTGTGGCAATCTATGGATGTAAATCATAGACGAATACAAAATCAGTAAGAACGAAGATCGGTGCTTTTGAAACACAATGCTACAGAAGAGTCCTGAAAATCCCGTGGACGTAGAAAGAAAGAAAGAAATCCACCCGGCAAGTCCTAAATGTAGAAGAGAATTGGCTCATAAATGACGTTATAATAGCTGTCCATCGTTGTCGATGAGGACCGCCGACATCATCCTTGTCACAGATTTCCCTGTTGGGTGTGGGTGCGCATGTGGCTGAACAGGCCAATGCGAGCACGAAAATATCTGCTACATATCGGGCACACGAGGTTTGTAGAAGGGGATGGTGTTCCCGCTGCTCGGGATTTCCGCGTCTCTCGTGTGTTCTGGGCTTTCACAACACGGTCATCTTCACCGGCAGCTACACCCGATTTGACTGCGCTTCTCCAGTCAGATCTGTTTTGCGCAAGACATTCCCATGTGTCGATGTCTATCTGGCAACTTTTTAGTGAGTCCCTCAGACCGTCTTTAAAACGTTTCTTTGGGCGCCCTCTCTCGCGCCATCCCTCTCTCAGCTCTCCGTAGAGAAGCTTCTTTGGGAGCCGCTCGTCTGACATACGGACGAGGTGTCCGGTCCATCCTAGTCGTGCTGAGAATGACGTAATGACGTATTGACTCAACAAATGAGGTTATTTGGACACGTCAAACAGCACAATGGACTGAGGAGAGTGGTTATAGAAGACATGGTCACTGAAAAGAGAGGCAGGGGCCGACCGAGAAAACGATGGACTTGGAACATCATTAATAGCCTATATTTGACTTTAGAGCAGGCCGGAAGACATAGTTTCCTACGGACAAGCTGCCATGACAGCGACGCTCTGCAGCAAGACATGCTTAATGATGATGGTGATGAGCATTGAGTTGTCTGTTGCACTATGTTCAGAGAAAAAAGGCGCCATCTTGCATTGACGTTGAAGAAGGGTTGATGCGATCAGACTTCCGGACCGATCTCTCCAATTAATTCTAACGTCATCGTCTCCAATGACATCTTTCATGATGAAAATGACCTTTTTTTCTCCAACATTTCATTTCACACGATGTCATCTTACTTTCATGTATCTAAGTATAACAGTGCTACTAAATCTAAGTATATCAGTGCCACTAAATCTAAGTATAACATTGCTACTAAATAGTGTATATAAATGCACTGTTCATCAGTTGACTGTTATCTCAAATGAGTGATTGGCTAAATTAGGTAACAACAGGGAAAACATGTAGTTAATTTGACGAATCCAAAACGCTAGTTACGTTTCTCTCCTTCTGCCTTGGATTGTGACTGACAAAACGGCCATTTACCGTCACGCCTAATGACATCTATAATGGTACACACACGGTCTCTTCACATCATGCTGTCTGGAGCAACTCTTCGTAGAGTTTCCCAATTTTGTTCATGATTTTAGTTTTCACCCTTCCGTTTTTCGTCAAGTTCTATCATGCCGGCATATCTTTTAGCCTTTCCTCTGCGGTCCACACCAAGGCAGTTCTGATGATGTTGTCTGGTTCTTCTCTTGGGACACGACCAATCCAATAGCCGCGTCATCCGATTATTGCAGATTACTTAGCACTCTACTGTATTTACCATCTAGACCTATTACTTTAAGACATTTAGTTAATTTCCCAAGTTGGAATTTGCCAAACGCCTTCTGCTAGTCTAGGAAGCTAATATAAATGTCATTTCGTATCTCTTTAAAGTTATCTGTCAAAGTTCACGTATTCTTAAATACTCCGGACAAGAAACTCTCCGTTGATAATGGTATTAAGCCAGAAAATACAATGGATCTTTGTTAGACAGCTGCTTTATTTTGTATACCACGTATTTAGATATAACTTCGATCACTGCACATTGAAAAACCAGCTGCTCATAACATGCTACATATGGGGAAGACAGACACATGCCCGTGTGAGAAGGACGAGAAACAGTATCAGAACAATTGTTCCAAGTCTAAGAACTCAAACAAAAGCGACTCATTGTAAACTACACCCTCTCCAACTAAACTTTATGGCGACGGGAGAAACACACAGACACATGCCCGTATGAGAAGACAAAAAAAACAACCAGTTCAGTTCAAGTTTTATCTCCGGATCGAAGTTCGTTTGCCATGCATCTCTTGTGGTCTTAGTACAATCTGACAAGCGTTTTTCCAGTCCATCTCCGGATGTTATCCACCCACTTATAACATTTTCAGTCTCTTGGACGACTGCCTTCCACTCTAACCTGTAGTAAGGTCTTCAGCATGAAGGTGTGTCTAAGTTATTTGACCAAATTAACTTAACTGTCTAACCCTGATTTCGGTTATTAAATTTTATTTTCTCCTTAAACTTTATCAATATCGCCACATGTGTTATCTTCTCTGTCCAAGAACCCATCTTCTTTATACCCAAATTTCATTACTCTTCTACCTCTTGTTATTCAGTTTCCATGTTTCAGCGACATAAATGAGTAAGGAGTACACATAAGATCTGGCATTTCTTATTTTCCATTTATGTGTTTGGATGTCAGTATGTGTCGCATGTTGATTTAAAAATTATTTTTTTTTTTTTACGTTTGCCTTATTCCTTTATTCCTCAAGGTGGTATGAGTTGCACTATGTTTTTATTTTGTGCTTGTCGTTTGCGCTTGCCAGTGCATCTCACTTGAGCATGCATTTTATGTAAGTGCTTCCTTCTGCATCTAAGGGTTTGCTTTTCCGGGGTAATGGCCGTTGCTGTGATTGGGAAGCCAATTCAGAACCTTTGGATTGTGAGCCGTGTCACTTTACCACTAAACCACCCCTTTCGCAAATCGCACGTTGACGAATACCAACTTGGCCATACCTATTTTTTTTCCTATCTAATTTCTGTTTCACAGCTGCTTTCTTCTGTTATTATATTACATAGATAGGAGAAACTCTGTATCTGTTTCGATTGATCTTTTTTGCTATCTGTATACATGGTTTCTTGTCACTTTTCCCCCGAATCATAGTCTTTGTTTTCTTTATGTTTAGGTATAAATTCGAACTCTTGACATATTATGTATATTGTTGTCACAAGCTCCTGCAATTCTTGATCATTTGTTGCCATACACATTGCATAGAAGATCGTTCATTGCCACTTCTCCAATGACAAGCCATGACATCTCCTCTTTCTGTTTGAATATTTGTTCTGTGTACATAATACAGAGACAAGGGAATAATTCACTTCCTTGTCTCACTCCTCCTTTTATATCTGTACTTGAAAAGCATAGCATTCCTGATTTTACTGAATCAGTTTGCTCCCAGTGCAGATTACTGAGCAGTCTTATGGCTTTACCATCTAGACCTATTTCTTGGAGACATTTAATTAATTTCACATGTTGGACTCTGTCAAAAGCCTTCTGATAGTCTATGAAGCACATATAAATGTCATTAAGTATTTCTATTTATTTCTCTGTCATAGTTCTGAAACAGAAAGTTGCTCTACTTGTCGCATTATACTTTCGAAAATCAAATTGTCCTTCAGAAACTCCCATTTCTACTTTTTCTCTGAATCTGTCCTGTATGATCTTGAGTAGTATTTTAATTTTGTGACTAATTAGACTGATTGTTCTACAGTTGCATCATGCTGTTGAAAGAGAGTTTATTTTTGTAACTGTTTTAAATGTTGGTGTTTTTACTTTCATTGGTATGCATCACATTGTGTATATGTCATTACACAGATCAGGTAGTAAATATAAACCAAATTCGTCGACAACTACTCTAATGTTTATGTTTATGTTGTATGGGCGTATTGCATTCCTCTGTGGCTCCACAACTGTCCTCAAGATGTTGCAAACTTCACCCATCTATTTGATATGTCATTCTCATCCATTACAACGAAACAGTAGAAGACTATTTTCATCAAAACTAGAGATTTACAAAAAAATGACTCATTTAAAACTTGACGCTCTCAAACTAATTTGAGCGACTAACTACATGGCGACAGGAGAAGTCTGCCACACACTCTAATTTGTAAGATAAATATATGTAGTTATGTGAGTGGGCAAACTGTATGGAAATGAGACAAGTCTGAGACAAGCTACCAGTTTTAGAAAAGAGGGTTATATTTTGTTATTAAAGAGTTGAAATTACATGGCGACGAGAATAGACCCGTATAGACGACGTGTTTAGATTCCCGCTGAGTGTCGTGTAGCCTTCTGGTCGTGAGAGAAGAGAGAAAGATCTAGAAACGATACCTCAACGCCTCTCGCCAACTTTCCCTACTATTTTAATGGAACGAAGAATGGAATACCAGTTTTCTCAGCTAACGAAAGAGGAAGACGAAGTAAAAAGCGGCCAGGTTTATAAAGGAAAAACGAGATGTTTTTTTCATTTTCTTTTTATGCTTTATTATTTTTCTTCACTTGTTTCTCTCCGTTCGAGCCAAGTGTTTATTCAACTTTGATATATGCCAACCTGTCAATAGCCTTATTGTAGTCTATGAAGCAAATTTAAATGTCATTATGTATTTATATTATATTTCTTTTTCATAATTCTAAAACAGAAAATTGCTCTCCTTGAGAGCTGTTTCACAACATCCCAACAAAGTTCAACATACCGATAAAACGCATTTTGGCCAGATTCCACTTGGTACCGCCAAAGTAAACAATACAGTTGTGGATCACAAACGAACACATACCATTTAACGAAACGCATCTCAACCTGAATTGCTTTCCCTTGTCAAGCAAACACGAAAAAAAAAGATATTTCACGTAGACCAGTTGAACCAAGAGCATGGTCATGTGTGTTTGAGACTGCCACCTTGCCATTGACACTTATACACGATTGAATTCTTTTGGGGAAATGTTAAAGAACAAGTAGCAAATTAAAAAAAACCACTTTCCAACTATGCAATATAAAAGAACTAATATATGCAACTCTCTCAAACATATACAAAGATTATTAGGCTACATGTGAGGTCTATATCTCAAAAAAGTAAGAGGGCTATTGGAAAAAACATCGACTGTGGTTTTTCTTCGGAGAGAAGTCATCAATTTGTTGGAATCGTCGGATTCTGATTAAGTGAGAAATTAACTTGCATGTTTGTTTTCCGAGCAATATAAGTTTCCATCACCTTGGCAAAACGATCCTTTTCTGGGCCACCATAATTTGCTAGAAGATGGATCTCAGAACTGAATTATAACCATTTATTGTTTGCTCCAGCTTATATTTATAAAATTGAACCAATCCATCTGAAGTATGTACTTCCTATGTTTAATATATCAAGTACCTTTATATCTTCAAATACCTTCCTGTTACTTCTAACAGTTCATAAAACACATGAAATACATTAAACAAGACATGAAGTGATTTATAATGTAGACAATTTTATTCGAATTGGATAAACCCCTGTGCCTAAAGGAAGACATTTAAAAAAAAATTCACGGTAAATTATTTTCTACAGGGACACAATTATTCCTTTGCTGACATACATACAAGCAACTAGCCACTTTAAGACTATGGCACTACTTGAGAAAATGTAGATTATAAAGTCATTGGAACATTGACCAGATGAGTCGAGGTGCAATAAAATGAACATTTACGTGTGCAAGGGTTATTGAGATATTAGACGGCAATTGACAACAACCATTGTAAAACTGACAACCGATGTAACATGAACGTTTTCTCATTTAGTCGACGTGGAATTTGATGTGTCAAAAGGGTTTTATGTGAGTCAGATGGCCTGTATCTATAGTGGGCTGTGGATGGACTGGCTAAAGATGTAGGCCCACATTCGTACAGATTTGGAAAAGATTGTGACGCATACATACAATTGTTGGCTTCCTCTAATACGGCATATTTGCCAGACGGACATGGAGAAAAATGTGATAATGTGATGTATTAAGACACACCCCGCCCCTAACAAAACATATACCAAGTACAATAAAATAATCAACTACATCCCCGACCGCATTGTCTGCTTTGGCTCAACCTATACTGTTGAATATGTTTTCGTCAGATTTAGTTATGTGATATCCAACACTGTAGTCGAACACGAGCCTTGTGGTTTGGTTTTACCATTGCAGTATCACTAACAACTGTTTTTACAGGCGTCGGTTATATATCAGTTTTGGGTCTGCAGAGAGAAAGTTCAACGCAATTTGATGATTAGGTATCACTCAGCGCGCACGGTGGACCATTTCTAATTCCATCTGAGACCTTCAGATAATATATAATTTGATAATGACAAAGAAATAGCTGTACACAAATTACTACATACACTGGTTATTTAACATCCCACATTTTCAGGTCTTTAACGGGCTTTTTCTTGTGGACGTCTATTAGATGCCAATTCGGTGGATAGTTTTACTGGAAATTGGGTAAACAGGAAGTACGTATTAAATAGTGAATGCCATTTTTATTCTAGGAATCCTCAAAATACCCTTGAGCATAGAGGAGAACTGGTTTATAAATTCCATTTTGGCTAGAAAATGCAAATACTTTGGTCACATCAAGAGACACAACGGTCTCGAGAGAACGGTGATGGAAAGTATGGTGCCAGGCACAAGAGGAAGGGGTAGACCAAGAAGACGATGGCACCAAAATATCGAGGAATGCCTGGGTATGACAGTAGCGGAAGCTGGAGTTTTGGCAAGAGAACGAGTTTCTTTCAGACAGACTGTCATGGGAGCGACGTACTACAAAGGACATGCTACAATATGATATTGATCTTTCTTATTTCCTACCTATTACTCGCTTTGTTTATTTTGAGTGTTCGTCTGTTTGTCTAGTCACCTACCTACCAATTCAATTATGTAACTGCGCATATAACAAATTATTTTTAGTGCTAACCAAATCTAACTACAGGTGTCAGTGGTCTGTGGTTGTGAGCTGTGTCCAAACATTCAAGGTTCGAATCCGGCCGTGGTCAGACTGAACATGTCGAGGTTTTTTCATAGTACGACCACTTCTTTTTGTTTACTATGTTGTAAATGCTGAATCCGCTTGGAGAGATATAAAGTTCGTACTTTGCGGTTGACAATTTCAATAATAAAAGGGACTAAGCACAGATGGAGACGCCGAGATGCAGCGAAGTTAGATAAATGAACCATTTTTCAATTTCCAAAACTAACTATTTTTACAAAACACCTATCTGAGGACATTGAATACCTGAAACTTTCTAAATATGTAATTAGATTAGCGATTTATAAAAATCAAAGATGTCAACCAAAATAAACAATTAGTCAATTATTTAATTATCTAACTAACATACAGAATGATTTAAGTCTAGAGTTGGAAAAAGGGGGATATATGGGGGGGGGGAGCTATAGACTGGGGGTGGGGTGAGCGAATTACTGCAAAGAATGGACCATCGATGGAGCACAATGACAGAAATATGGTACGCCAGAGACAAGAAACGACCAGGGGGACGACCCTGTCTGACTCACAACAACATTCTCGATGCCACAGATGGACTACTCATTATCCCCTGCTCCAGCGTTGCCCAAAACAGAGACTGTTGGAAAAGAAATTAGGAACCACAACGGTGTAACTTCTGTTAAAGAACAGGGCGTCCATTAATCCAGAACTCCCTTAACTATCGTATTTAACAAGTAACAGAATGCATACATATTTAACTAACAGTACACGTAGAAACATAAGTAAATATCTAACTAGCTGCGGAAGGCGGAAATGTCGGACCAATAGGTGCAAATATCGCAGTCAATCTGGAAACTAGCGACACAGCGCATTTCGTTCTCCGGACTACATCTAATGTTTGCAAAGCTCTGTTCGCGGCGTGGTTGTGGGAGATTGAGAGCGAACGAAAAAGAAGAAGAAGATATCTAACCAACTGAACATTTAACACAAAGTATATTTATTTAACCAACCGAAAATTTAACTTAAAGTATACTTATCTAACCAACTGATAATCAACATACATTATATTTTTAACCAACCGAACAATTAACATGAGGTATATTTTTTTAACTAAAGCACCCCTCAACAACAGTTCCGAATGTACACATAAATTAGTAATTAAGAAAATACATAGTTCTGCAACTCATTATATAAATTGCAATACAGAAATGTGTACTTAAATTATAAATTAACAATAGTTCATACAATTAACACAATTCAGAAATATCTAACTACACGTTACAGCATAATTAAATAATATTTAACAAAATCGAACTAACGAGCAATGAATAACAATTGTAGATACTTTTTTTTTAGACTGAGCAATTCACCATTTTTTTTTAAAAAGGGAAAAATGCAATTAACAATATTTCAAAATATCTCACTTAATGAACGATTACCATTCTACAATATCTAAATAACTGAACAATTAATTATATTTCAAAATATCTCACTTAATGAACGATTACCATTCTACAATATCTAAATAACTGAACAATTAATTATATTTCAAAATATCTCACTTAATGAACGATTACCATTCTTCAATATCTAAATAACTGAACAATTAATTATATTTTAAAATAAATGCATTGAACAATTAACAATGTTTCATAATGTCTAACTGCACGAAGGAACCCTGAACTTGGACTGCAACCCACCAGATAAGATACAATTTCACAGCGCCATATCCAAACTCAAGAACGGGAGAGAGGCAGGAACAGGTGGAATAGCAGCAGAAACTATAGTGACAAATATAGATATGGACACCTATACATTGCAAGGACATTGAACAAGATAAGGAAGAGAAGAAAGTGCCCACAGAATGGAAAGAAGGACTTTTGAAAACAAACCTGTCAAAGAAGGGAGACCTGGCAGATTGCAGCAATTATAGGACTATTAAATTGATAGTGCCAGAAATCAAATTCAACAGAATCATTTTGGATAGATTAAAAATGGTAGTAGACAAATAGCTCAGAGAGAAACATTAAAGTAGAATGAACTATTGAATGAAGATCATGCCGTCAAACGCATTGTATGGACTGTGACAAGATGAAAAGGAATTTTACATTGTGTATCGAAGCACGCTATGGTAACTGTTGATACACCAAGTGATACTAAATAAGTTAATAACCGCCATACACAATATGTAGGAAAGTGCCGTTAGTACAGTGGCACATGAAAGGACACTGACTTAGCATCGGGGTGTAAACAGTGGTGAGACAAGACCATAAAACAAGAACTCCTGCCCTACGTTAACAGATGCCTATTACAGATAATGGGTTTAAAGTTGAAGAACATGGTGAAGAATAACGACCTATTGGAAAGAGCTAACAACACCTACTGAACAACGGATTAAACGATCAAATGTTGCTTAATAGAATATACGTTACAGAAGGCACCGTCCAACATAGACAGACATGCTCTTATATAGAATCTTCAAGGGAAGAAAGAGGTAGCTCCAAAAATACATGGATAGGGGAATGTGAAAAGGATCTAAGATTAAATTATACACCTGGGATGGGGTAGAACGAGCATCACATGACGGTGTAGTTTGCAATGGCGTATGCACTGAGAGAAGCGACATGATTTGATTGATATATCGATTTATTAATTGATGTTGAAAAATAAGCTATGAATATATATTTGCTCATGAAAATTCACATTTTTGGAGCAGGCCCAAAACAAATTATTTTATTAACGAAAATGATGTATGGATTAAGATATTACACACACACATTTTCTTCAAATTAATTAAAAATATTAGAAAAAAATAACAGTCCTTCACTTGGAAGTGAAAACCTAGACTCCGTTTCTTCTTAGCAAATGCATCAATGACCAAGTCAGTCACATAATTTCTACCTTGTGGAGTATAAAGCAGTCATTTTTCTTTAATAAAAAAGGCATTTCGGTTAGTATGGAATTCTTTAAACTGTCTTTTATCGTATTTTTCCTTTTGCTGAAAAATTGTATTCGGCACGTACTGCTGTGCTTTGCAAAGTCAGAACTAATGCACAGAGCTTGTGTGTGTCTTCTAACGAAGATTCCAATCAGTGAGAATTCCTGTCTGGATATGTTGGACAGTGCCTTCCAAAACGTATGACCTATCCAGCTCAATTGTTAGTGGAACAACAAGTTGCGTAAATTATGTATTAATACGTTTCAAGATTACGTGGCAAAAATTATCGTTGCTCATTGACAAGAAGTAAATAAAAGCCTTGCTTTTTACGCCTATATTCAACAACTAGTACTGACATATGGCAGTTAATCATGGACAATCAGCAAACTAGCGCATTTATTTTAGGAAACAATGGAGATGCGGGGAGAAAGACAGAATATACTGATTATACATGTTAGTCAGAGGCAGGCAAAATATACTGATTAGACATGTTAGTCAGGGTCAGGCAGAATATACTGATTAGACATGTTTGTCAGGGTCAGGCAGAATATACTGATTAGACATGTTAGTCAGGGTCAGGCAAAATATACTGATTAGTCATGTTAGTCAGGGACAGGCAGAATATACTGATTAGACATGTTAGTCAGGGTCAGGCAGAATATACTGATTAGACATGTTAGTCAGGGTCAGGCAGAATATACTGATTAGACATGTTGGTCAGGGTCAGGTAGAATGTACTGATTAGACATGTTAGTCAGGGTGAGGCAGAATATACTGATTAGACATGTTAGTTAGGGTCAGGCAAATTATACTGATTAGACATGTTAGTCAGGGTCAGGCAGAATATACTGATTAGACATGTTAGTCAGGGTCAGGCAAAATGTACTGATTAGACATGTTAGTCAGGGTCAGGCAAAATATACTGATTAGACATGTTAGTCAGGGTCAGGCAAAATATACTGGTCAAGACCCTCACCGGTCACGGGCTGTTTTCGTGGCAGTCTGGCTAGCAGGGTGAAAGATTAACGTGATCCCCTTAGTAGTGAGCGACATACAGATTTGGTAAAGCATATCACGACCCCATGGAGGACCACAGTCCACCTTCATCAGCACGCTCGGGATGTGAGAAAAGCTACTGCAACCCGTTACTTAACGTTCTTTTCAGGGCACACACAAGAGTAAACCAACTCATTTTTGGGCATTCACAACAGCAACAAAAATACAGAAGAATGCTGCGGATCCCATGAGAGCAGGTCGGGGTCTTCAGACTTCGCACTGGCCACAATAGACTGAGGTACCACCTATTCAATAAATTGAAAATAGGTGGCACTGACGAATGCATGTGTGGTACTGGGAAAATGACCGCTGAATATCTGCTGCAAACTGCCCGATCAACGAGGATCAGAGAAAGCAGATGTGGCCATCACCAGTGGCAACACTAGACAAGCTCTATGGCAGTGTCGACAGCCTCAGGATGACCGCTGCTTTTTTTGAAAAAATAAAGGTTGACGTCTGACAGCGTACGAAGAAGAAGAAGAAGAAGAAGAAGAAGAAGAAGAAGAAGAAGAAGAAGGGTCCCATGTAATGCAAGCAAGGAAGATTAATGTTACATTACTCGAAATGAAAGACAGTAATTTAGAGAGCTGGGTATCCTGAAACAAAAATGCTGATACTTATTATAATGTTGTCTTTAACAGTTCATTCACGACGGCAGTATCTGCTATGGAGTCATTTTGACCGTTTTACCTACTTTTAATATAACAAATTTAAAAAGAATTTCAGAGTGGAAGGTAGAAATTGTTTTATGAAATTTATCTTATATTTTTCTTCCATGACAATCGTTCTGAATCTAATTAATCGGAGAACATTTATAAAACATGTAAATTCATTATATAAACAATAATTATATACATACTCATGTTACACACATAGAGGATGCGTGGTCTTGTGGTGGAGCGTCCGTTTAACAATCCCAGCGCAACCGGTTCAAATCACGCTTGTGGCCCGTTTGACAGACATGGTTTTTTTTTCGCTCTTCATTATACGGAAAGTTATGTCAAATTACCGTTCTGCAAAGGACATGCTACTTACTCTGCGCTACATATACACTGATTATATAAACCCTCTTTAATTAGACACTGATTATATACAAACTGATTATATGCACACTCTTTATATGAATAAACCAAGTGAATATTTAGTCCCCCATCCCCCGGAATGGATCCTTGCACTTCAATGTGACATTCTCGAAATAAATAAACTAGTTAGTTATTTATATAAATTAATAGTATATTTCACCTAGATATAACTAACTATGTTGAGTTTCTTTCATCTAACCCAGATTAACATAGTATGTCCTGTCTGCGTCAGTGCAGATAATTTCAATATTCATAAAATAAACTTGTCTTTGAGATCTATGTCGTTACATTCTTTCCAATTCTCCTAAATGTGTCATGAATTCCTACTTATGGCAGCAAGAAGTGTACACCGACAGTAGGGGACTGAGTGGTCGAGAGGTAAAAACTCAGACTTGGGTGCTAGAGGTTGCGGGTTCAAATCACGGTGAAGGCCGATATTTTTTCATGTCGACATTCTGGTATTTATTCTGATCTTTGAGTAGTTGAGATCGGACGACCATGTTCAGGGTCGCACACGTTAAAATCCCCTCTGGAGTTCGAAATCGAAAAGAGTATGCTTAATTGTCGTTTTCCGGGCAAAATTCAGAATTATGTTATAAATCTGCCCTATCTATTATTGGATGATCGCTGCGGAGTTCACGCGCATTGTGCTGAGAATAACAGAGTGAGCTCGAGTGCAACGACGTTGATTGTTTCACTAAAACTAAAAAAAAAAACTAAAACTAAATAGAAAAGACATAACACTTAACAACACAGCGAAAAACAAGGTCTAACACAATTCAAGCAGAGGTAAAAGCATTCATCAAGGTTTGAAAGATTCGACTGATCGGAGATTTCCCTCATTCGAAAGATGGATACTTCTTTAAACCGAGAAAATCGCTATCGCTTGCTACTTGAAAAGACACGAGAGGACATATAAGAAGTTACTCATACAGGATGAGAATTCGTTAAAAGAGAAGAAACAAATACATAAAGCAAGGCAACACGTAAAGCGGAAATACTGCCAACTCGAGTGAAATAAATTGTTTGAAGAGCAATATCAACAGCGACGAACCAACAGTGAGGCGATAAAGAAAGAAAGAACAATAACAGAAAAAGTTAAAAGGACATAAAAAAGGTTAAGGAACACATTTTACGAAAAAGTAAAAACGAAATTCAGAACAGGGAAGTTATATAACAAAGAAGTGGTGTTTCTGGAGAGTTAATTGGAAATAAGGAAAACAGCAAGTGCGTTATAAGAACACTATGTTCAATTGAAAAGTGGGCTGACAGTCTCACGGAAGTTGCATTACCATTATAAGCTAACAAATAAACTATGCCATCATTGTTGATATCTACTGGGAGCATTTGTAAGGATGAGGAATAACGGCTGCTTGTGTTTGCAATTGTCAAGCACTGTACAGAATACAATATATGCTGACCTCTGATAAAAACAAAACAAATGTGGAAGGTCGTCGGTGTTCCCAGGAATGGTAGATTGCGAAACGAAGTGATTCGAAGTATACTTGGCACTAACTCTTACACGGAGTACATTTCAATTCTAGGCAATAACAACAACAACAATAACAAAATAATAACACTGATTTCGTCAACTCATAAGAATGCACATTCAGACTTCCACTGGTAAATACGTGGCAATGAATGCACAAAGAACGCAATGCAACATGATTTTCCTACTCACATTGTGGTATCAGTGACAACATTGGAAATTAACAAGCAAAGTTAAAAAAAGCATTGTAACAACAGAGAAGAGATGCCTAAGTAAAATGCTTGAACTAACTATAATGGGTATAATCAGAATCGAATATATTAGGAAACCAGTAGATGTAGTACCAGCACCACATCAAGAGACAGCAAACCAAATGGTTCGGCCACTTGACCCGACGAACACCAGATAGTATCCCTCAGAAAGCAATTCTATACAGATACAATGAATACAGACGAACTGTCAGTGGTTGTGGCATCGTGGAGCAATAACAATTCAGACTTAAATGAGCTAACAATGCTACTCTATAACTGTATCCCATGTTCAAAAGTGTTTTGATACAGTTAATTCCATCTCATTGTAATATGTGCGGCTATGAAAAGGCTGACCAACTGTCAAGAGCAGGTGGGAAGATACCCCACATTGATATAGTTATGAAAAGGTCATGATGTTTACCAGGTGTAGATTCAGAAACAGGTACGAAGCAGATCATACAGGTCATCAATACAATTACATTACGCATATTTCCAGCTCAACAGAAGTAAGTAGGTGGTACTATTTAGACTTCACACAAGCCACAACAGACTGAGATGCTATCTATTCAACAAACTATAAATAAGGATATCCCAGATGATTGTGTCCGCGGTACTGGCAAAATGGATATTGAGTACCTGCTACAAAAATGTTCCGGCTTACGAGGGACAGAGAAAGCACACGTAGTCAGTTAACATTCCTAGACAATCTTCACGGAATACCATTAGCCTCAGGCTAACCTCTACTTTCTTTAGATGCATTAAAGTTAACGTATTGTAGTTTAGGACGAAGAAGAGGAAAAGGCTAGCGATATGTGCAACATACTGACCTATACACCACCTCACGCCCGCGCCATGCAACTGGAAAAAAAAATGTGATGCTTCAGCAGCATGGTCAACGAGATGGAGACTAACACTGGCACGCATGAGTGATGAACCTACTAAGAACCATACGAAAGACTACAGCGATAATGATCACCAGGGAATGAGAGGAGCAGGAAGGCCAGGAAACATCTGGTGGTCAAGGAGAAATTCAGTTCAATTAGGGTCTGGACAGATAAATTCATGAGCACGACACATACTATAAACATATAGTGCATCACAATAACATATTAGCATCGGCGTCAGACCGGCAGATGTGTCGTATACAATGATGAATACAACATGATGAATGAGTAATGATGAATACAACATGACGAATGCGTCATGATGAATACAACATGATGAATGAGTCATGATGAATACAACATGATGAATGAGTCATGATGAATACAGCATGATGAATGAGTCATGATGAATACAACATGATGAATGAGTCATGATGAATACAACATGATGAATGAGTCATGATGATTACAACATGATGAATGAGTCTTGATGAATACAACATGATGAATGAGTCATGATGAATGCGTCATGATCTTCTGCAACATTGTACCAATACGAGCCTAGGATTTTGGTCAGTCTATCTCGCCTTAACTTAAAAGGGTGACCTCGTGAAGGTCTACATGCTTACAGCAATCCATCGTTGTTCTACGTGTCCATCTCTATTGTGAGGCATGCGCACCACATGTTCAGCCAGCGATGTTTCCGTGATATCGCTGTTGTAACAAGGTATCTCTAGCCAGAAATAGAGCATCTTTTGATAACATATGTTCCAAGGAGAACCAAATAGATATATGGTAACGATGATACGGTTGTAGTGGTATTATTTTTCCCACCAGGTAAGCAGCTATGAAACCCACGAGAAAGAATTTACAATATACATAGCTGTAAACTGGTACCTGTTTACAATTAGGGAAGAAAGTTCAGCTAGCTAGGGAACTGATTACCCAGATCATAGGAAAAAAACATGAACAAAAATTGTAAAAGTTGATTAAGGTTGAGTTTAATCAAAATTAAAAAACGGGTATGGTCAAGTACCGCACCGAGACGAGAACACATGCAAACCCTACTTTACAACCAATAGTTCTTTGTCAGGGACAACAATACTGAACTAACAAGATCACCATATAATGAAAAATTGGTCAACTTATCTGATAGTAGACCCAGTCTGTCTAAGCGACCGGTTGGGCCAGATTCTTGACTGAATATCCAGATAACAAATGCTGAAATAGTCGACACTATGCAATTTCTTGGTACTTAATCCATGACAGCAGTGTCTGATATGGACCACATTTATCTATTAATCTAATATAGCAGAATGGTTTTATTCTCTCGCAAAATTATACCCTGGTGTCCCTTCCTGTGCTCTTCATCATTATCGAGCAGCAACAAAACACGAAATAAAAGCGAATGTGAAAATTGGGGTACTTGTATAAAATACTGAACAAGGAAGGAAAAGACTAGAACCAAGAAAGCACTAGACTTCTGAGAATACTCTTCACAGTCTGACATGATATACTCCAAAGAAGAAACCGATACCCTAAAGGCTGATGAGTGAATGTCGTTATTCAAATAACAAGCCATAAAATTCCCACTCAACATCGGAAGAGAATCGTATGTCTGCCGAAATCTCTTTTAACAACAGGCTAACGTGGAGAACTCTCATCGATAAGAGGCAATAAAGCGCCAGACTGGGGATGTTACATGATGGCGGGAGAAACCTTTTGTAGGGTGGAGAACATCAAATCTTGAACGTTTTGGCGTGAAAAGTTAGGAACATAATTTTACCAAATCGCACTTGTTGTTTGTTATGAAGAATCGACATTACGACACTCCAGGTGAAACCATGGGGTATTCTTTCCTTGCGGCAAGATGCGAATATTGTTTGTGCAGGTCCTTTGTTGTATACATCCCATTTAGGTACTTCTAGTCAGCCTCAATACTGAACTTACGAATGATTTACAAAGAACACATCGCATTTCAGCGGTGTTAATAGTCAGAAGTCGATAAACTCACATATATTTAATGGCCGAGTAGCCGAGACAGTATTGGGTCATAGGAAATTCGGAAACCCTGGCTGACAGTGTCCACCCTAGCAATCCTAAAGAAAAAGAGTTCAGCGAAGGCATCGGCCATCCAGAACGGGGTCGACTACAAAATAAATGCCGGCCTATCGCCAAGAAGGACCTTGCATACCATTACAACACTATAGCCGACAACGCCAAGGTAGATCTAGTGCGCAACGATATTCGATAAAGGCTCTCAGCCCCGATCCATCCCAACGTCCCTCCAGCATCACCCAAGGCCGGAATAAGTCCGATGGATCCCCCTACACTTTTATAGAGGAAATAGCTAGCCGGTGGGCGAACATTACAACCCAGCCGTATAACACTCTCCCGCCACACCCTCACAAGATCTACTCCGTGGGTCTCTCACAACAACTCCTTATGATGACACCAGCCCTGACGTCCTTACCATTGATAAGGTAAAGGCAGCCATACACAAAATTCAAGACGGCAGAGCCGCGGGAACTAATACGATTCCGCCTGCATGAACTCTTTGTAACGGAGTGGAGCACTAGTCAAGTGTCCGTGGCAGAGCGCGATGGAATAATAAGTTCCCTGTACAGTGGAAAGGACTGGAATGCGGCAATTACAGGTCCGTTACCCTACTGTCCGTCTCCGGCAAGGTTTTTGCAGATTTGCTCCTCTCCAGGCTGCAGCCCATGTTAACGGGGTACCATCGACCCCAAAAGTAACGGTTCACAGCTTATCGATCACCAATTGAGGTCATTCCTGTCCTGCCTCCTCACGGAACTGCACCACGAGTTTAGCCGCCCTCTCCACGTCACCTACGTTGATCTACGGGCTGCCTGTGATTCTATGGACAAACACGTCCTGTAGAAGGCCCAACAATACGTGGGTAGCCTAAGCACCCTGCTACCCTAATTGAGAAGCCCCACAATCACCCAAGAGTCAACATTTAATTAGGGCTCGATCTCACGGAAGAGTTATTTGCATCATCCGGTGTCCGACAGGGCTGCGTCCTCTCCCATGTACTTTTCTCCTGCGCCATGGACTGGATCCGCACACAGTCTTCTCCACACAACGCAGGGGTCCTTGTCAGCGACTCCCTGGAAACCGATCTCGCTTACGTTCATGACGTCGCCATTCCGGGACACGATTCTCAGGCCCTGGTAGACCTACTAGAGACACTGGATCGATCAGCTACTCGACATATGCATGTACATCTCGTAGACTAAAACGAAACTCCAAAACCTCAGTAGGGGCCAATCTGCGCCGAGCATCACCGTGAATAAACAAACCTGTTGCACCCATAGAGGACTTCGTCTACCTTGGCAGCAGACAGTTCTCTAACGCACGCAGCAGTCACAACATCTCCCATAGGATGGGCTTAGCGGCTTCATCCATGCACTTGCTCCGCAGAATCTAGTCCCAGCTAAGACTCTCCATGGAGATCCTGCTTCGAACTTACTCCTCCTGCATTGACCTCATTCTTTTGTACGGATCCGAGTCCCGGACACTACTACAGCGGGTCTGACAGCGTTTTGAGGCCTTCCACCTGATGAACCAGAGACGCATCCTTGGGATTATTCTGTATGACATGATTTCCAACAGTAAAGTAGTTCGATGCACTCATCTTGCAGGCATTGTCTCAACGATTGACCGCCGTCTTCTCTCCCTATTCGGTAACGTTATTGGCCTTTCCTGGGAAGTCGCAGCCCACGACATTCTCCTGCAGACTGTGGAGACGAGTTTCGGGAAGAAGCCATGCTCATCCTGGAGACGTCCACTGGACCGCCCTCGCAACACATGGCTAAAGCTGCAGCCTGCTGCCATCATTTATGGTCATGGACATGTGGTCGCCTAAGAGTACTATTGATTGATTGCTCAATCAGATAACGACAGCTGTGTTACGACGGCAAGACGCGCTATACACATGTTGAAACGGATACGAAGAAACTGATAGTGGGATTCAGGAGCTATATTAAAATATAATAAAATTAACAGGCCTGCAATGTCAAGAAAAAAGAAAAATCCGAGGCCTTTATTACAGGTTTATAAGATAAGGAAAATGATAACATACTTTAACAAGTTTATTCAAAGTACAACCAGCTACAAGAACAAAGTGCACGCACACACATTAATTAAAGAGCGTTTAGATATTAGGAAATATTGTTATTAGTTTGAGAGTGGTGAATGACATGAATTGCATTTCCGCAGGAAATAGTGAGGGCTGTGTCAGTCAATCTTTTAAATATATATATATTCGATGTATTTAGTTGGGTAGAATAAACTGGATGTATAAGAATATGCATATCCTTCTAAACCAGTATACAAGAGTTAAGTAAATTGGTACCTGAATATGGAAGAAAATCAGCAAGAAATGGAACTGTCCACCCTACCTCTCTAACAACTTCATTCCCTGGCAGTTGTGTAACTACTATGCGATAAACCTTTCCTTTTTTTTACTCTGAAAATCAACAGCCTCTCGATTATCCGTTCATGCCAAAACAAGTCTTTCAAAGGTAAGGACTGAGAGGCCGACACAATACTAAGTAGGTCTCTGCTAGGAACTAGACAGCTAAGAGTGTCTGAGTATGAGAGTAGCAGAGAGCTAGCTTCTCACGGTAATGAAATCGTGTTCGGTACCCAAAATCAATGCGGCCCAGTCGACTCTCTGCTAAATGGGTACGTGGCTTACTGTTCTGAATGGAAATGCAGCGCGGGTGGAACTGGGTACACTCCATAGTCCAATGGTGTTTCTAACTGACCAACCTGACATCCGTTTATGATGTAGGACAACCTTGACCTTTACGCAATTTAAATGATCGCGTAATTACAAATTGTCATGGAAGGAGAGGTAACCCCTTCCATTCCTTAAAAGCCAGGTACCATATTATAATAATAATGACAATACTAATAATAAACACGAACGTATGGAACAGAATACCACACCATATAAGCAAGCAGCTAACGATTACGGAAAGAGAATGCAAGTGGAATGACCAGCACAGAAGAAAGTAACCTTAAAATATATTTGTATTAGGACAGGATTCCAATTTCCAGGAGATGACAAAAGTGTGGAGATCAAATAACATCTGGTGAACAAAAGTCATCATCTCTATCTGGTTGCTCAGTCCAGAGATTGGTTGTAATAAGGTTGTCTGAATGTGTTTCTTCATTTGACCCAATCCTATGCAGTTCTCTTCATTACAGCATAAGCTAGTACTTTAATGACCCTGCATGCCTGAAACGTGAAGGTGAGCCTTGGTCGCCCATATCCTCTCTTCCATTGAATCTTGCTCCTCGGTATCTTCTGTAGAAGACATTCATGTCTCAAATTGTGACCCAGTCAATTCAACCGATTTTTTTGGTATCATATGCAATATTTGACTTTGTGCACCCACGTCATTTAGTACATTGTCATTAGATCTGCTTTCTGTCAAAATCACTTTTTTTTCTATTCTACGCTTTGAAGCGTTTTTTAATCCTTCTTCGCTTAAAGTCCATGTTTTAGCCACGTATAGTTGCAATTTGCCATATATGAGTGGCGATTATTCTTTTCATCAGTTGTATTTTGCTTTTCTTTGAGGTTAACAATTTACATTTTCGTCGGCGTTCCTTTTTTTGCCATTGAAATCATTGTCTTAATTTGTGTATCAATACGGGCATCGTTTGTTACAGTTTGCCCCACAAATGTAAACTTCTGTACTTGTTCGATTATTTCTCAATTGACATATATTTATATGTCTATGCTGATTTGGATATTACCAAAGATTTTGTCTGCGATGTGTTTATTTTCATGCCAAACTCTTTGGTTGTGCTATTAATTTTTTCAACCAGCATTTGCAATGTTGCTACTGATAATCCGACTACCGCCTTATCATCGGCAAATTTGATGGCATTAACTTTCATACCATTAACCTTGCACCGTAATTACAACTCCGCATAACCTTGAACAGTAGTGATTTTTGAAATTGTAAATTACTGTTTGGTTCTGAAGCGATTGTGCAAATACCAGAGCCTAACAAAAGAATGGTGTTCATTTATTGTCTATAAACGATTGGTTTGTCATTCAAACAATTCTGCAACTAGTAACTACAGCCACTTGGGTTGGTTTTGGATTGTGTTATGACAAACGATGCTTTAGCCGAACATAGTCGCATACCATGGATATCTGACACGATTTAAGAGGACTTTGATCCCCCCCCGCTCTACTCCCCCCCGCTCTACACCCCCTCCTCGCCCCGCCCCCCCCCCCCCCCCCCAAGCATGGTCCTTTTGAGTTCCACTCCTGAAGAAGCACAAATCAAGTTAGATCGACTATGCCGCATACAATAACAGATATAACTTCAAATTAAAGCTAAAAGAAAGTCTTGATTTACACCAAAGAACCTGCGTTTACCCAGCGGAATAGACAAATATTAAAAACCGTTGATAATTTCCCCTTTCTGGTGAAAATAATGACTCAAGATGACGTTAAATCTACGGAAATTGACATTCGCATTGCTCAAGACCTAGGTCCCGTTAACTAATTAACGAACATCTAAAAATAAAAATCACTGAGCGAGCATACAAAGCTAAGGTTGTTCAACTCCAACGTATTTTCAATACTCGCCTGTTGATGTGAATGCTAGAAAATAAAATGTATTAGGAAAAACGTTAAAGGTCTTAGTGTCTCAGACAAATGCCTGAACAACGGCTTGGAGGAATTCATAACCAACAAACAACATTAGAGAAATCACCAATCAGCAATATGTTTCATAACTAATCAGGAAATAACACTGCACATACATCGGATATATTGGTAAAATGAACAGCAACAGACTAACTGTTCAAGCGTTTCTGTGGTCCCCATCTGGCAGCAGAAAAAGAGGAAGCCCGAAATAAACTCTCCTTAGAACAATCGTCAGAGAAGGCTCCTTTATAGGCTTGAGCAACATTCATGAACTGACAAAATTGACATCATACAGATCAAACTTCTGAGCATTGATTTCTGTCATATGCACACCGTGTTAGGCACATAAAAAAAACATTGATTTTGAATAGAAGATATATCTGGGGTAGTTGTCTCGCCGCAGCGACTCAATTTCAACCAGTGTTCGTAAAGCGATCTCAGTCCCGCCAGGCGGAGCGATAGCGCGGGCTTGCGGAAAACGCTCGCCTGCCTTTCCCCGTAGAGCGTAACTTTACTGTGTTACTTTTCCTATGTCATTCGGGGTTTTTTAGGTATATTGTGTATGCCCGTGCAATCAAATGTGCTGACACACAGGTGATTTGTTGGTTGTTTCTGTACGGAGTGGAGGGACTGCCTACACTTGGTCTTCATGTAGGCTCTCGACTTTCGGCACAATGCCATCTAATGTTATCTGCACTGGTGTCAGCAGCCGCGGTAATTCCAGGTCCAATAGCGTATATTAAAGTTGTTGCAGTTAAAAAGCTCGTAGTTGGATCTCAGGCGCAGGCGGGCGGTCCGGGTCGCGCCGGTTCACTGCCCGTTGTCTCCTGCCCTACCGTCTGCCGGCTCTCTCCCACGGGTGCTCTTCGCTGAGCGTCCTGGGTGGCCGGCGCGTTTACTTTGAAAAAATTAGAGTGTTCAAAGCAGGCCTCGGCTGCCTGAATAATGGTGCATGGAATAATGGAATAGGACCTCGGTTCTATTTTGTTGGTTTTCGGAACTGGAGGTAATGATTAACAGGGACAAACGGGGGCATTCGTATTGCGGCGTTAGAGGTGAAATTCTTGGATCGCCGCAAGACGAGCTACTGCGAAAGCATTTGTCAAGAATGTTTTCATTAATCAAGAACGAAAGTCAGAGGCGCGAAGACGATCAGATACCGTCGTAGTTCTGACCATAAACGATGCCGACTAGCGATCCGCAGGAGTTGCTTCGATGACTCTGCGGGCAGCTTCCGGGAAACCAAAGTGTTTGGGTTCCGGGGGAAGTATGGTTGCAAAGCTGAAACTTAAAGGAATTGACGGAAGGGCACCACCAGGAGTGGAGCCTGCGGCTTAATTTGACTCAACACGGCCAACACTGAACTGACTGACATGCTGAGACCGCTTTCCTGGGGTCTAATATGGAACTGGTGCTGGATTTAGACCCTCAGAAATCTGGGGATATGCCCCCTGTGGCTCGGTTGGTCTGCATCCAGTGTTTGATAAAGGAATTGACGGAAGAGCACTATCAGGTACCATATTTAAGCCTGAAGCTTAAATTGACCAAACACGCCAATAGTGTAGAATGACTGTCAAAAGAGAGAACCTTCGGTGGGTCTAATAGTGAACATGTGCTGGTATTAGACCCACGGAAGACAGGTCAGTCTCCAAACTCCCAAATGAAAGAGCGCCTGCTACGGAAATCTGGCCTTCTCATTGCAGAAACCGCAGGCTCAAGCAACTTGGCCATTGACATATCAAAAGCCCTCTATTGATACGGTCTGGCTACTATTGAACGGGTGCTGGAAATAGACCCTCTGAAGACAGGTCAGTCTTACCCTACTAAAGACAGGGCTTTGCTACGGTAATCCTGCTAAGCCCGAGAGGAGCCGCAGACATTTGGTTCACATACTAGGCGGATAAGCCAACAGTGCAAGGGGAGGGATTACGGCCAAACGCCTCTAAGCCAAAAATCCCGCCCAAAAGCAGCCCATCACGAATGCAAAAGGAGGCTTCGATATGGTGGGGACCTGGGGGCCACGCTCCAGCACCGCCCGGTCAAGCCGCAGAATGAGGTCTCTGCCGTCCGCTGATAAAAGCGGGCGGGAAGCCGCTCGATATTCACCCCATACGGCGATGAGGAATGAAATCATTTATAGAAGACTTAGTTCTTGGTCGGGTGCCCTAAGCAGTAGATCAGCTACCTCACTGCGAACTGCTGAGACTCAACCCTTGACCATGAGATATGTCCGCTCCCTAGGCGGACAACATCTCCGTGCAAGACTAGGCTTGTCACCTGATCAAATGCGCTATTTCGAGAGGAATCACAGGTCGCTGACATTTGGTCCACGTGCTTGGCTGATAAGCTACCATCTGAGGGATTACGGCCGAACGCCTCTAAGCCAGAATCCCGCCCAAAATGTCAGCGCCGCTGAGATGGGAGGCTACGACATGGCTGGGGCTTGTGTCCCGGCCCGATCGAGCCGCAGGAATGCACCTGGTAAAATGCACTCCTTCCTCGCTCTTTGCATCTGTCTGCTATCAGTCATTCCAATGGACGCAGAAGAGATGCAGTCCAGCGGACATTGCACCTCCTGTCCTATGGTGACAAGGCTAAGGAGGGCAACCCTACAGAAACGCCTGTTGAAATCGGATGCACTGAGCCACTGGCCAACAAATTAAATCGGTGCAACGTAAATATCGCTGTAAACAGCGTACGATGAAGAAGAAGAAGAATAGAAGATATGACATTTTGTTTTCTGTGAATGAGACTAATCTTTGCGTACACAAAGTTCAAACATCATTTGCAGTGTAAACTCTTCTTACAAATAACAGTGTGCTGTTTACACTGATTGACGGAAATCAAATTGAGACGAAGAATAAAACATATTGAAATTGATAAACATTGCTGTTCCATGATACAGTGCGTGTGCCCTTTGTTCTTCATCTATGTTCCTTGACCGTTGGTTGACCTAGCAGTTTGCGGTGCTCACTGGGGATAGCACCTTTCATGACAGGTACTAACTTCACCCACCGATTTCGTTCTGGTGCACCTTTCTTTTGCAGTTGAATAGGCTTTTGTTCGTGATTTATGTTTCCCTTCTGTAGTTCCAAAAGTGCTGTTCTAGGTCAGTCTCTATTTTGTCATATTTTGTGGGCACATAGCATGGCTGTTTAGGGCACTTAGTGGGAGTGTTTGGGGCACTTAGTGGAGTTGCTTGGGTCACTTAGTAGGGATGTTTATGACACTTAGTGAGGTTGTTTGGGTCATTTATCAGGAATGTGTGAGGACTTATTTTGGTTCTTTGGGCACTTGTTGTGGCTATTTGGGTCATTTAGCATTTATAATTTGATATGGCATTGTTTGATTGCTGTTGCAGCCCGCAACGACATGAATGAATATTAACACTGTTAGACTTTTGAGCATGTCGTAAGAGGCGACAAAGATGTGTAACTGATCCAGCCAATGAATGGTAAGCTACAAATACTTAAGAAAATATTGCCAAGTGAAATAAAAACACATATACAACTAAACTTTCCAAGACAGACAATGGGCGTCTGTCAACAAGGGTACAGAGAAGATTCAAAGAAAACTGCAATGAATTTGAATAGGCGACTTACCTGTTTTCGTTTAGAAAAACCGCCAAATTTGTAACTAGAGTGATCATACAATGTTAAAAAGAAGGAACGATTGCTCATGGGATAGCGGATCACAGATCATCATCATGTAACAAGTCATTTGCAGAACGCCGCTCCCATCACAGCCCGTTTGAAAAAAAAAACTCTCTTGCTAAATCTCCAGCCTGCTTCAGAGTCATGGACAAACATACCTTGACATCTTAGTGCCATCGCCTTTTTGGTATGCCTCTGTTGTCCGGCACTATACATTTTATTACTGTTCTCTCAAGGACGTTGCATCGTTTGATGGGGCCAAAGTATTTCAAATGTATGTTCATGATGGAATTTATGAAATAATTCTCCTCTATTTCCAACTCTTGTCGAATATTCTCATCCTTATTTTCTTTACGTCCCTGGTAGTCTGAGAACCGTTTTATAACATTTCGATTCGAATGACTGGATTTTTTTTTTTTTTTAGGTTTGGGTAACTGTCCATGTCTCGCAACAGTTTTGTTGTTGTGCTGATATTCTGCCACAGTATCTTCGGGTTGTCACTGTGTGGCCATTTGCAATCTCCTTCTCATTTCTTTTCAACAGTCGCCATTGTTCTCAATAAGTGTGTTCTATTTCCCAACCCCCGAAATTAAATTTATGTTTACTTATTGTTTTGTCGGTGGTCATTATATTGTATTTGTTTATGGATGGACATATGTTTTCATCTTTGCTGCATGTGCTTACAGTTGCACATGAGATACTAGCTAAGTATAATTGTTCGAGACTGACTGAAACAATATGGAAAGCAATTGTGAGGTTGAAACTGACCACAGGCGAGCTGGAGCTGTTTTCGGCGCACTCCGAGGAAGACGCACACCAAAGTGAAGAAGAAACTGTAATGCTCTTAAAATAGTTGAAAAATACACTTATATAACCTGAGAAAGAAGGACCCATAATGATACTAGTTATTTTTCTAAATATCGAAAAGATGATGAAGAATCAAATGCTATGAATCAGATAATGGCAGAGAAGATTTAACGAAAAAAAATTGTCCACCACACAATTGTGGCAGACACGACTTAGCGAAATACGAATTTTAAATCATACAATAACAGAGAAAACGTATTGAAAAAAATAGTGTTGCACAGGACAGTTTCAAAGAAGACTTAGCGAAAGAAGAATATTACACCAGACAAGGAGATACATTTTTTTGTTGGTTTTTTTTTTTTTTTTTTTTTTGCGTTCGCCTTTTTTATCTATTCCCCAAGGCGTGTGTGCGTTACACTGTGGATTTTACTTTGCGCCTGTCGGCCCAGTGCATCCGACTTCAGCATGCATTTTATGTAAGGGTCTGCTTCCTCCTGCATTTTCTAAGGGTTTGCTTCCACGGGGTAACGGCCGGTGCTGTGATGGGGATCGAACCCAGCACCTTCTGGTTGTGAGCCGTGCCACTTAACCACTAGGCCACGCCGTCCCCCGAAGGAGATAAATGACTAAGCAAAAGGAAAAGAAAAATGTTGCACCAAATAATAACAAAGAAGACATAGTAACAGAAGAATTGTGCTCTAGACAATGACAGAGACGACTTAGCAAATGATTAATTTTGCATCATACAGTGACAGAGAAGATTTAGCGAAAGTAGAATGTTACATCAAACTTAAAAAGATTTAACGAAAGTAGAATGTTACATCAAACTTAAAAAGATTTAACGAAAGTAGAATGTTACATCAAACTTAAAAAGATTTAGCGGAAGTAGAATGTTACATCAAACTTAAAAAGATTTAGCGGAAGTAGAATGCTACATCAAACTTAAAAAGATTTAGCGGAAGTAGAATGTTACATCAAACTTAAAAAGATTTAGCGGAAGTAGAATGTTACATCAAACTTAAAAAGATTTAGCGAAAGTAGAATGTTACATCAAACTTAAAAAGATTTAGCGAAAGTAGAATTTTACATCAAACTTAAAAAGATTTAGCGAAAGTAGAATGTTACATCAAACTTAAACATGTCATGCCCAAACGAAGAAGAACAGACATTTCCCTTTCAACGAGATAAAAAAGAAGACATTTTTGATTGGCAAAATTGAGATGTAAATGTTCAATGTAAATGATAACAAATAAATGCAAAGGACAGGATCGATATTATCGGTTAGGTGAGATCATTGTCAAGCATGAAATCAGAACTAAAAATAGAAATGGAGAGTGACGTATTGAATTGCCTACTTTAAATCAAGTTGTGATTGCGAAGAGTAAGTTCATACACACAAAATAAAACATAAAATAACACGATTGGCACCAGACAACATAACAGGAAACCTTATTTACCATATATGTATAAATACATATGTCTGACCATCTCTACACGATTAACAAGTAAGTAGATATGCCGGAGTGATATCATATTACCAAAGCAGGGACGGCGTGGGCTAGTGGTTAAATGACCCGAAGACACTGGGTTCGGTTCCCAATCACAGCACCGACCGTTACTCCGGGGAAGCAAACATTTAGAAAATGCACGAGGAATCAGACCCTTAGATTAAAATGTATGCTGAAGTCGGATGCACTGGACCGACATGCGCAAAATAAAAACACTGCGCAACGCCAGCCGCTTTGGGGAATATAGAAATAAGGCGAACACATTTTTAAAAAAGGCATTTTTGATTGGCAAAATGTAGATGAAACGTTCAATATAAATGATAACAAATAAATGCAGTTTAATGTGGCATTTCCCAGGAACATAGGACAAGTTAACATGTGTATATCAAGCAAACTAGAAGAACAAGATATTACAACAGTGCACTGGCAACAGATACAAAATATTTGGGAGCGAAGCATATGGTGAGTGTCTGTGGAGACGAGAATCACTTAAACAAGTCATGTATAACAAAACAAACGTTTGAAACAAATAAGGAACGGTCTCTGTCGAAGACGGATGTGTCGGACCGAAAGGTGCAAATATCGCAGTCAAACTGTAAACTAGCGACATAACGCATTTTGTTCTCTGGACTACATCCTGCTACTTGCAAAGCCCCTGTTCAGAGCTTGGTAGCTGGAGATTGAGAACGAAGAGGAAAGGCCAATAAATACGGAATCTTTTAACAGAAACAAATAGCCAGAAATAATAAATCCGTTGCTCAAGAAATATACACGGAAGTCAATAAACCTAGAACAAAGGAAAATATAATGCTGACCTGACAAAAGAAGCAGAGGAAACTGCAGTAAAATGACATATGAAAGATGTATACAGCAGTACAAATAAATTAACATGAAACTATCATTTTTCGGGGAAGAACATTCTCTCTCCAAGAGGGGAGGCTCTCACCCTGGAGGCCACTCTTCTCTCTCTTCTCTCACCTCACTCTGTTTCATTTGACTCTATCCCACAGTCACACCCTTTCACAACTTTCACACTCGCCCTCGTGGTAAAGCCCTTCCATTGCACTTTGGTTGGGCTAGCTTCTGAGGGCGCACAAACCTAGCATAGGTACATACAGATGCACACATGCATCCAAGCACTGGTTTATGCGTCCTGATATCGCCCAATTGACTACGGTCTGGGGTGGAAAATGGCGCGCCTCCGCCAGTAGAAACTAGTGAGGCAAACATCTAAGCAAAAAAAAAAAAAACATGAAACTATGCGCAAGCAAATAACTATAACGATTAGGAAGGACAACTGACTAGCTACGTAAATGAGCAGGCTAAAAGTCGAGCAGACCATTTCAAAGAACATTATAATAGATAAATTAAACAAGATCACACATAATAGAAGCGGAAATACAAGGTAAACTAAAACGGTGTGTCTGAGAGATGATAAAGCTACTATATCTCAGCAGAAGCAAATCAAAGGCAGACATCAACACTTCAACATATGTATTGTATACTTTATTTAGTCATGTTTGGAGAAAAAGAAGAAATTGCAACGGAATGGAAAGAAGGCTATCTAATCAAGTTACCAAAGAAGGGAACCATATAGTTGATTGTTATCAGTGTGTTGAAAAAAAATTGAACAAGAAACATAAGGAAATTTAAAGGAGCCATTGACAAACAGTAGAAAGAAGAACATGAAGACGTTCAACAAAATAGGTTCTATGTAGACCGAACAGCTATACCGAGACTAACAGTTGAACAAAATGTGGAGTGAAACACAACTTTATATGAGATACTATAAGCTATAAACAAGCATTGCACAGCTTAGGTGTAGAATGACTCTTGAAGCTACTATAGGACTATGATGTGACCCTATATTTGACTAAAAATAACTTTTTGTGATATCGAATATAGAGTTCTACATACAGATCAACTTTCATAATCTTTTGAGACGTGACCTGCTGTGTGAGTAGTACATCTCTTTATGTTCGCTATTGACTATTTTGTAGAGTGCAACCACACCGATAAAATGCGTACTTGACGGATTCATTCAAAAGATCTTAATGATATGTACTGTAGCAACGACTTGGCTCTTCGATTCTATAACCACATCTAGCTGGCAAATAAGACTTTTGTTTATCAAATGGCGCTGAAAATGAAGAATAGAACACACTGAGTAGGAACACAAGACTGGGAGAATAACAGCATAGTACTAACAACAATTCGGTTCCGTTTGGAGACACTCTCCCGCTTGATGTGAAATCTTTCATAACTTATGACTCGTTACAATACAAACAATGTAGACGGTACATATACATATATCAACTTAAGAATACATGGATCAGAGGCATTGTCATTGCAGTTGGAAACTTATGGACATCAATATAATGCAAGACCAACATAACGATATAAATCTGCAACTCCAATATAAGTCTGGGCCATTGTACAGCTTTGAAACATGGAGAACAACAGACACACCAGTTGTACAGCTTTGAAACATGGAGAACAACAGACACACCAGTTGTACAGCTTTGAAACATGGAGAACAACAGACACACCAGTTGTACAGCTTTGAAACATGGAGAACAACAGACACACCAGTTGTACAGCTTTGAAACACGGAGAACAACAGACACACCAGTTGTACAGCTTTGAAACATGGAGAACAACAGACACACCAGTTGTACAGCTTTGAAACATGGAGAACAACAGACACACCAGTTGTACAGCTTTGAAACATGGAGAACAACATACACACCAGTTGTACAGCTTTGAAACACGGAGAACAACAGACACACCAGTTGTACAGCTTTGAAACACGGAGAACAACAGACACACCAGTTGTACAGCTTTGAAACATGGAGAACAACAGACACACCAGTTGTACAGCTTTGAAACATGGAGAACAACAGACACAACAGCTGCTAGGGAACATACTTCTATAAATGGGTGCACGTGCATAATAGAGAGTTTGAAACGGCATATTGAGATCACTAATGCGAACATATTGGAAGGAAGCAGACACATATTAATGGGACATGAGACGAAATGGTTTGCTGTATGATTGGACAATACTATAATAATTATAAAATATATGTCATTAAGGACAATACATGACATCATTACCGGACAGTCTCTGTTCTGAAAATGACAATGTCGGGGATTAGAGGCGGACTTTGAGTATATAAAGAACACATATTGAGACAAACATAAATGAACATGAGACTAAATGATACTGATAACACGGCACGACGTTGAATGATACTGATAACACGCCAAAACGCTAAATAACGCTGATAACACGCCACAACGCTAAATGATGCTGATAACACACCACGACGCTAAATGATACTGATAACACACCACGACGCTAAATGATACTGATAACACACCACGACGCTAAATGATGCTGAGAAAACTTTGCGGCAATTAAATATGTGTAGATGTTCATATCACACAATACGATACTGTATATACAATGCCAGGCTGAATTTAACTGACATAAAACTGACACGGAGAAAACAAGACCTAGAGTTATCCCAGAGAAGCAAAAGCAAAAAGTTAAGAAAGTCACGAGTTTTTATTATCTCAACGTAACTTTAAGATACAGCGGAGATTACCAATATAAATTAAAGGAAGAATGAACATGCCCGTACAGGGGTTAACTAAAATGTAAAAAGTAGTGACAATCATTAACAAAATAACAAAACAGAAAGATTAAGAGAACGTGTATCTGCCCGGTTGCAACGTACGGATACAAGACATGGTTAACCTCACAAACCAAACAGAAGAAGAATGAATCGTTCCAGCTAACGCGTGAAAAGACGGGGATAACTAACGTGGGTAGCGAAAAAGAAAAATTCAGAAATCGTACGGCAGCTATATAGCACAACACTGACTAGTAAACAACAATACGTCTAGGAAATTAACATATTTCGGTCACCTCAGACGCCCCTATTATGTAGAAAGTACGATGTTGGAGGGCATTGGGTAGAGGCAGACCAAGGTGAAGCTGGACAAGGAACATTACAAAGGATCTGGGGTTGACAATGGCAGAGACGGGAGATCTGGTCAGGGATTACGTGACGTACAGATCAGTTGTTATGAGAGCGACGTTCTGCAAAGGACATGCTACGTGATGATCATGATTGAAACTATGTCAGACAGTTAGTGAAACTGTCAATAACAATGATGTGGCTAACGCAAATACACCTATGAAAGAATTTGTGATACCTAATTTTAATGTTTTCTTCTAAATCGTTTAGAGTTGCTATTAAGTCTCTTCTGAGCTGAAATTTGACAATGCGTAATGCCTTTGTGACGTACATTGTGGTGGTTTGAATTCACGCTAATTATAAGTCATCCAAAATTGTTTATGTGACGATGGGAAGTTGTGATATTTCGAATCAACCTCACTCCACTTCGAGTAGATCTCTCTGTCTCTATCGCTAACTCTCTCTATCTCTCTCTGCCTCTTTCAACAAAGGGAAATGGGTATCATAAATATTGTTCCAGAAGATCGCTGGTTGTATGCAATCTTCAATCATTATCTCGCCTCTCTCCATGCTGGGCGTGTGTCTCTGTGGGTTTTCAACCAATTACCTTTCAAGACGTTGCCTCCTTCCGTCTTCTCATGAAGATGTGCTTTAGAAAAAATGATGCAGCTACAGTGCATGACGATAACAAATGTGACTCGTAAATCAATCCGAGCAAAGAAGAATCTTCCCCAGTGTGTACAAGGAAAATCAAGACTGTCTACAACATCGCACGATATAGCGTGCCTTTCCAATCGCTGATTCCTTAGCCATTTCCGCAAGCAATCAGTGTCTTATTTGTCTGTATTCCATGCTTAACTCTGCCCCTCCAATCAACACGACCCATGGCGTCACATTCCTGTGCTTTCAAATCGATGTCCGAAAAATTCATCTCCCGCTTGCATACATCCCTGTACCAAAGTAGTGTCCTTTAAAATAATAGCCGTCCATCGTTGTCCATGAGGACCTCCGACATCATCCTTGTCACAGATTTCCCTGTTGGGTGTGGGTGCGCATATGGCTGAACAGGCCAATGCGGACACGAAAACATCTGCTACATAGCGGGCACACGAGGTTTGTAGAACGTGATGGTGTTCCCACTGTTTGGGATTTCCGGGTTAATCGTATGAAGTATGAGAGAGTTTACAACCAATTACAACCTGGTGCTGGTTGGTACATGACCTCTGTTTTCTTGGCATTTCTGGTCAGGCCTAAATGTTTGCATGCGGCAGAGAACCGGTCCATTCCAACCTGCATGTTCATTTCTGAGTTGCTCATTAGAGCGCAGTCGCCAGCAAATACAAATTCCCTGATTATGTCGCCAGCCACTTTGGTTTTGGCCTTCATTCTTCTGGGATTGAGTAACTTGCCATTTGTGCGGTACTTTATGGGTGTTCCAAGCTCCAGTGATCTGAAGCGTCTGTCATCGTGGCCGCGAACATCATGCTGAACACAGTCGGGGCGAGTACACATCCTTGTTTTACTCCGTTGGTGTCCTTTACCCAGATGTAATCCTGCTTAAAGAAGATCCTTATGTATTCTGCCATACTCCATCCTACGAGTGTGCCCCAGCCATTTGATCCTTTGAAAACTAAGCATGTAAAAGACCGTCTGTTCTCTCTCATTCTTCTGAGTTGGTGATCTTGTTCTACCACCCACCTCTCTTTATTTGCAGGCACCTCATGTTAAAGCTGTTTAGCAGCAACTCCTGGTACGTGTACGTAGATAGACCATGTTTCACTATCATAAACAAGTGTGCTTAGAACAAACACCAACCGACAATATTGTTTTTGGGTGAAGGTCAGATGATATTGCCAAAATGCCGTACTTTTTAACTAAATTATACAGGCACTACATGGATCTAATTAAAAAGAACGCAGGTATCGCACTTATATTCCTCTTATTCTTCATTCACTCTCAAACTAGCGCTAACAAGCCCTGACAAGGGCTTTGCAAGTAGCAGGATATAGCCCGGATATACAAATGCGTTGTGTTGTAGTTTACAGCTTGAATGCGATATTCGCAACATTCGCTTAAATGATAAACGCTGGTAGAATAGAGTTCACGTCACTATTATAGAAGTCAAGTGACGCATAATAGCTAAAACGTCATTTTACATCTACGAAATTCATCTGGAAAAACTGTTACAGCAGTCTGTCCGACGATGTGATTTATCGGCACTATACTTCTGGAAGCTGTGAACATGCTGACAATCTTAGCATTGCATTACATCGAGGAGGAACAAGCCCTGTCTTATTCTGTACGTCCCTTGGTGTAAGATAAACGCTACACTCGAATATTAGAGAAAGCTAATGTATGAATAACTGCACTATTAGGGAAAACCACAAACAAAACTGACTGAATCAAACAGCAAAAAACACATACAAACGATATGAATGATACATGGGCTTTAAAACGAAATCAATGTCGGCACATGATATGTACAACCTCTGCCAACGCAAACATTAGCTTTTAATTAACATTGACGTGACAGACGTCCAGTTGAAGAACTTCGGAGGAAACAAATTAGGCTTCGTAAATGTCTGCATTATGTTATGTTAATTATAATCCCACTTTAAAAAAATTAAATTGACCCAGCTTAAGGACACAATATTTCTGAGAACCTTTAATGAATCGATATTTTCTACAACAAGATAATTAATGTAAGACTTCGCTTTCAATAGACTGATATTTCCTTCAACGGGATATAGTAGAACAATATTAAAGACAGATGTTGCATAGGGTAAGGAGATCTAGTAAAATATTCAATATCAATAACATGATTAGTAAAAGGTTCTTTTAGAGAACATGATTAGTAAACTGTTCTTTTAGAGAACATAATTGGTAAAACGCTCTTCCCGTGGAAAGCATTGTTTGTAAGAATGTTGAATGATAAAACCTAGAACCAAAAGAATATAAATTACTGCTGTGATATACAATCAAGTGGTTTGAAAGTATGTTTGCTTATCTCGAGGGCATGCGTTCAAAACATCAGCTAGTGAAATGTTTTCTTCAGCTGGAGGTAACATAAAAACGTACCGTGTCCAATGAGTTGCGACTGCAGGGGCAAACGGCAATTATTCATCCGCCCTATTTAGCCATCCCAGTGGTTTCAAATAAAGCAAGGAAACGTCGTTGCTTTAGTTATTAAACCTACAATAACAATTCCTGGCTTGTGTACTAAATTGTGTGTTTGATTTAGTATCTGTATGTTTCTCGAAGGGCGTCTAGCAAATTTCCAGATTTTGTCAGGATAACTTAAAAAACTAAATTTATTAAATATATGAACTATTCCAAACTGTACAATTTATGTCTGCTAACTGGAAGTGTAATGGACATGTATCTGCTGTTTTCCCGCGCTTCGAGTTTAATTTGGAAATTGGGTCGAATAGTTGACGCCAGTGCAGGAACAGCGTGTTGAAATGACATTTCTGGTGAAAGGAGGTGCAAAAGCCGCTGAAATTCATCGTGGACTGTCATGTGTTGTTGGAGAACAGATTGCAGTACGTTCAACAGTGTTTGAATGGTGTCAACGCTTTCTTGAAGTTTGTTAATCCATAGTGAATGAGCGACGTGTAGTTCGAACGACGTGCCATTACAAGTGAGGCCGTACACCGTGTCGAGAAGGCTATAATGAACGATCGGAGTTACCGTTTGGAACGTTGCAATGACTACTGCTATTATCAAAAGTTATATGGGCATTTTTATCAGGAACTACCTCAATGTCCAAATACTTTCGTGTCAATTTATGCCGAAACAACTGAGTATTTACCGAAAAAGAAGTCAACCAACATAACAACGCAATACCCCACACGGGCACCAAAATTGTAGACGTTATTGACCAATTAGATTGGTCTTACCGTCCCGACTAGGGAGGAAGACCAACGTCTGGTCAGACAAAACATACTGATCAGACATGTTAGTCAGGGGCAAGCAAAATACACTAGTCAAGACACTCCCCTTGACTTCCCCGCAGTCCTCCTTGGAAAGGGGCAGTTTTCATGGCAGCCTGACTAACAAAGTGAAAGATCGACGTGATCCCCGTAGTAATAAGCGACACGCAGATGAGGCAAATCATGGCACAACCACCTGGAAGACCTGGTCCACCTTCATCAGCACGCTCGGGATGTGAGGAAAGCTACTACAACATGCCACTTAACATCCTTGTTAGGGTGCACATTTCTACTCATTGTGGGGATTCAACAACAACCGTTCTCACTTGCTCCGAGTGATTGTAAACCTATTTTGCCTTTTTGAAAAAAAGCATTTCGAAGAACAAAAAGTATCCCACGGAAGACAAAGTGCACCAGGAAGTTCTCCAACAGCTCGTACACCAGACTGCGTGACTGCATCCATAAATAGTACATCGCTCAGACGTTACAACAGTCCGGATACTTAATGGACGACCCTAGTAACGCAGAGAATAGACATTTATCGGGTATCAGTAATATAGTTAACTCATCAACGTTACGTTTGCTTAGAGACGTGGCTTCGATGAATTTGCGTTGACTACTCCAGCCCAATCCATTAAAGTCTGCAGCTTCTGTGGAGACATAAGCTATTGACAGCCCTTATTCAGCAAGTTCGATTTTTAGCTGCCGTTCTGATTTCTCGCCAGATGACGTACAGGGACTGAACATCATTTTCAGTCTCGTCTCCAGGATTTCCTTAGTCTTCTTCTTCTTCTTCTTCGTACGCTGTCAAACGTCAACCTGTATTTTTTTCGAAAAAAGCAGCGGTCATCCTGAGGATGTCAACACTGCCATAGAGCTTGTCTAGTGTTGCCACTGGTGATGGCTACATGTGCTTTCTCTGGTCCTCGTATATCAGGCAGTTTTGCAACAGATGTTCAGCGGTCATTTTCCCGGTACCACAAGTGCATTCGTCAGTGCCACCTATCTTCACTTTATTGAATAGGTGGTACCTCGGTCTGTTGTGGCCTGTGCGGAGTCTGAAGACCACGACCTGCTCTCTTCTGTTCAACTGGTGATAGGCATCATTTTTTGTGTAGCCAGTATGTTCTGTTTCCCATTTGGCAATGTACCTTGTTCTAATAAGCCTTTTGGACTCTTCATAGGTCACACTAGAATCTGGTTGTGGTAGTCTTGCACCTTCTTTTGCCTGTCTGTCTGCCTCCTCGTTGCCTTGGATGTTACAGTGGGATGGAACCCACTGTACCACTACTCTTTTTGGTGCGGACTGCTGGCAAAGTTGACAGAGTACTGCTCTTAAATCATTAAGTTCAGTATTTTTCTAGCTTTTTAGTGCTGTGACTACGACCAGGGCATCTGTAAACAGGACTATCTAGCTTTCATTTCTTTTGCCTGTCAGCATAGCTTCTACTGCATCCCTCAGTGCCTCTGCCTCCGCTCTGAAATTGCTTGTGTATTTTCCAGTTGCCACTGACAGTGTTATTTTTCTACCATTTGGTAGGCTCAGGAATACCCCTGCCCCTCCGTTCTGTGTTGTGTTTGTTACAGAACCGTTGGTGTATGCATTGGACCAGTCCATGCGTGGGTAGTTTTTCGTTATGTACCTCAGGGTTATGTCTCTTTTTTCTTTTTCAGTCTGGCTGTTCTTGTTTCCAATACCTGGTATATTTTCTACCACCTCCGGAATAATATGCTGCTTCGAGGTAGGTTTGCGTACAGTAGGGATTGGCTTTGGTGTTGTTAATGTGTTCATAGGCTCTTCGCTCATCTTTTCTTTTGCTATTTCTGCAAAGCTTCTCCGCTTTAGTTTCCCATTTCCAAATCTGTTTAGTCTCTGATGCATTGGATGGTCTGTCAGTTCTTCTTAGTTTCTCTGCTTGCTGCTGGGCTCTGCAGTCTCTTCTGTCGGTCATGGATTGCAGATTTGTAAACTTTTAGAGTTCTACAATTGGCGTTGACTTCATGCCTCCTGTTATAACTCTCATGGCTTGATTTTGAAGTTAGCTAATTTGATCAAAGTCCGCTTTTGCTGCTGTTGTCCATGCCGCAATGCCATATTCGAGAACTGGTCTCACTCTTCCAGTGTACAGTTTCTTTAGTATACTCTCGTCTGCTCCCCAGCTTGTGCCAGCAAGTTTCCTCATGATTGCCATTCTTTGTCTGGCTTTCATTCGGTTTCTCTCGATCTGACTTTTCCAGGTAGTTTGGGTTGTCGTTTTGCCGCAAATATTTGCCGTTAAAACTTATTTTGGTGTTCTGGGGTTTATTTGAAAGCGAGAATATCGGACATGTTGTTTTTTTCCTTATTTATTTTGACCAGCCATGACCAGCCCACTCCTCCAATTATGTTAGGGCCTGCTGCATCCTATTGCTTGCTATGGTGAGATTTGGTCCACATTGCCCTATCGTCTGCAAACATGGAGCAGTGGACTCTTCTTTGTATATTCTCTGTGATATTGTTTATATACACCAGGAAAAGTGTGGGTGACAGTACTCCCCCTTAGGGTACTCCAAGCTCAAGTGTCACCTTTTTGCCCACATGCCTTTGTACTTGAACTCTGGCTGTTCCCTTTTCGAGGTAGTGGCTGATCCATCTGTACATTTTCCCACAAAATTCACTTCTTCGTAGCTTGACTTTAAGTCCATCTTTCCACACCTTGTCAAATGCCTTCTCTAAATCCACCCAAACCACTACTGTGTGTTTTTTCCTGGTAAGCATCCTCTATTTCCTGGGCTATGAGTGATCTGGTCCGCAGTGGATCTGTGTTATCTAAAGCCTGCTTGCTGTAGAATTAGTATGTGATTTTCTTCCAGATGCCACATCAGTCTGGTGTTTATCATACGCTCCATCAGTATTCCTACATAGCTCAGTAATCTGATAGGTCTGTATCCATTTGGATCTGTTCTATCTTTTTCTTTCTTTGGTACTGGTATAAGTACAGCGTCTTTCCATGCTTGCGGTACAATTTCCCTTTCCAGCTTTGGTTCATGACTGATAGTTACTTCCTCTTTGCTGTTTGGCCCAACCCCATCAGCATTTCGTTTGTTACCATTTCTTTTCCGGGCGATTTCTTTTTCTTTAGAGTTATCATGACCTCTTCCATTTCATTCATTGTTAGTTTTCCCATCATATGCTTCTCTAGTGCCATATTGATGTTGTCCTGGCTCTTTTGTTCTTTACTAATGTCTGTATACATGTCTTTAAGGACATCAATGTTGTTTGCTCTGGCATAATGTTCTATAAAGGCGTTTGCTGCTTTTTATCCAGTAAGCATGTTATCGCCCTGCTTGATGGTAATTTCTTTATCTGATGGAGTTTCGTCACTCATGGCTCTGACTAACTTCCATAGTTTGTTCCCTTCTTTATCTTCTTCTTTTTCTTCTTCATCGTACGCAGTCAGACAGTAACCATTATTTTTTCGAAAAAAAGCGGCGGTCATCCTGAGGCTGTTGACACTGCCATAGAGCTTGTCTTGTGGTTCCACTGGTGATGGCCATATCTGCTCTCTCTGATCCTCGTATGTCGGGCAGTTATGCAGCAGATGCTCAGCGGTCATTTTCCCGGTACCACACGGGCATTCGTCGGTACCACCTATCTTCAATTTGTTGAATAGGTGGTACCTCAGTCTATTGTGGCCAGTGCGAAGTCTGAAGACAACGACCTGCTCTCTTCTGTTCAACTGGTTATAGGCATCGTTTTTGGTGTAGCCGGTATGTTCAGTTTCCCTGTGGTCATGCATCTGGCTTTAATAATCCGTTTTGACTCTTCGTACGTCATACTAGTATCTGTTTGTGCACCTTCTTTTGCCAGTCTGTTTGCCTCCTCGTTGCCTTGGATGTTGCAGTGTGATGGGACCCACTGTACCACTACCCTTTTTGGTGCGGACTGCTGGCATAGTTGACAGTACTGCTCTTAAATCATTAAGTTCAGTATTTTTCTGGCTTTTTAGTGCTGTAACCACGACCAGGGCATCTGTAAACAAGACTATCTGGGTTTCATTGCTTTCGCCTGTCAGCATTGCTTTTACTGCAGCTTTCATTGCCTCTGCCTCCGCTCTGAAATTGTCAGTGTTATTTTCCTACCATTTGTTAGGCTCAGGAATATCCCTCCCCCTCCATTCTGTGTTGTGTTTGTTACAGAACCGTCGGTGTATGTATGGGTCCAGTTCATGCTTGGGTAGTTTTCCGCTATGTAACTCACGGTTATGGCTCTTCTTTCTGTTTTAGTCTGGCTGTTCTTGTTTCCAATACCTGGTATATTTTCTACCACCTCCAGAATGATATGCTGCTTCCATGTGGGATGGGTTTTGTTGTTGTTATGGTTTTCATAGGGTCTTCGCTCATATTTGCTTTGGCTATTTCTGCAAAGTTTCTTCGCTTTAGTTTCCCTTTTCCAAATCTATTTAGTCTTTGATGCATTGGATGGTCTGTCAATCCTCTTAATTTTTATGTTTGCTGCTGGCAAAATGAACATAGTACTGTTCCGAGTTATACAACCATGACGGACGGAACGATCCTTTGAAAACAATCTCTCCAATACCAACTACTATAGAGGATAACCAAGTTATAGCTGCATAGGTAAAGACATTTAGAAGAAGAAAAGCGGCAGGTGTGGACAATATTCCAGTAGAGCTCTTATAGGCAGGTATATGGGTAGTGGTGGAAAGCCTGACACACATCTGCAACAAAATATGGGCTACAAGAACTGGCCGGGCTTATGGACAAAATCAACGGTTATACCATTACCTAAGTCTGGAAACCTAAAGCTGTGCCACAATTACAGTTCAATAAACTTCATTAGCCATCCTAGCAAGGTAATGCTTATATTAATCCTCGACCGATTGAAACTCCAAGCAGAGAACATCAATGCCTAGAAGCAAGCAGGATTCAGACAGGGAAGAAACACTACAGAACATATATTTTAATTAAGGCTGCTAAGCGAGAAATATCTAGAAGAGCAGCAAAAACTGAATCATGTGTTTGTTGATTTTAAGAAAGCGTTTGATAGGGTATGGCATAAAGCACTATGGGCAACCATGAGGATGTATAAAATCAACGGAAATATTATAACGGTGCTTGAACACCTGTATGACAAGGCGTCCAGCGCAGTTCTTGTGAATGGAAAGCGAGGGGACTGGTTTCGCACATCAGTTGGTGTGAGACAGGGGTGTACACCATCTCCAACTCCTTTCAATAGTTTCGTTGAGGGAATTATAAGTGAGACACTTGGAGGTCAAGTTGATACTGTCAAGATATGGGGCCGAACGATTACCAACCTTCGTTTTGCAGATGATATCGACGGATTGGCGAGTTCAGAAGCAGAACTCAAGGAATGGGTCAGAAGGCTCGATGAAACAGCTCTTGACTATGGTATGGAGATAAACGCTGGAAAGACAACATTAATGTCCAACAACGCCGAGGGCTTCAACAGCAGGATAAAAGCTAATGGCCAGGAACACTAAGTGGTTGAGTGTTTTAAATATATGGGCTCGATTGTCAGGGATGAAGGATACAATGTGAGGTGTTGGCCAGAATAGCACAGACAATAGCGGCGCTTGCACGGCTTAACAACATCTGACAAGAAACACGGTTAGCACTATGCACGAAAATCAAATTAATGCGTACGCTGGTCTTGTCAATATTCATATATGCTTGTGATACATGGACAGTTACAGCTGACCTTAAGCGAATGATACAGGCCTTGGAGATGAGATGTTTCCGAAAACTTTTAAACGTCACATACAAAGATCGAGTTACAACTGAGGAAATACGAGATAGAATTACAACAGCAATAGGGCCTTTCGAAGACCTCTTGACAACTGTCAAAAGAAAGAAACTCGCTTGGTACGGTCACATTTCGGTATCAAATGGTCTTGCACATACGATCATGAACGGAAAGGTGCAAGGCAGACGGCGAAGAGGCCGTCTCAAAAAGAGGGGGGAGGACAACATAACAGAATGGACCAATCTCCGACCAAAAGAGGCACAGGCAGCGGCCGCTGACAGAGAAGGGTGATGTGGGGTTATGATGATGTCTTCATGTCTGCCCCAACGACCTCACCGGTTACGGGATGACCTGACCTCAGATTGTGTGAAGCAATATTTCAGAAATAATTCTGCAATATATAGATTATCAAATTAGCTGCGATTGAACAAGCTTAGCAGATTAGAAGGATACATACTGAATGTAAAATGCAATTTCAGAATAATATTTCACAAACTTTTATTGCAGAAGTGTTTGTCTTTCTCTGAATTACAAAAGATGTATCTACCACGAAAGAATTCGAAAATTGAGTTATTTTTTTCATATATGGTTTCAAGTTTACATTTAAAAGAACATCTGATATGATGTTTTTGCTCAGTACATTGGGCTTCTGAAGGTTGTCACTGTGAATTTAATTAACAGTAATGTACTCAATTATCATGAAATATAGCATCGTCATTATTGTATTTTACATCAGTTTTGCAAGAAGCTAATGTTTTGTTCATATTTAACATATCATTTTTCAAGTAGCTCATATCCAGCATTTCATTTCATATTACGTTCTTTTAACATTAAGTTTATAAGTTATTATAGAACATTAAGTTATTAAGTCCTGCTCTCAGATTATGTTCTTTTAACATTTATATGTACTATTTCCATTGCTTCTAATTTGAATTTTACTTATCTTTATTTACTACACGCTTTAGTGTTTAGGAGAGAGCGAAGAAACCATGGTCACTGGCTTACAGGATTACTGGACTATCTGTTCTTCAGCAGCGATTACACCGTTGCGGGTTCAAACTGCTCTTCAAACGGTCTCTGTCTTGGGTCACCGTGAACCATTGGATGCTGATTCGTCCATCCGTGGCATCGTGAATGTTGTTGAGGAATGCAACGTGTTGGTGGTCGTCTCCGCGGTAGTTTCTATTCTGATAGTTATTGTCCATCACAAGTGATGAAGACCACTCTCTTTGTTCAGCCGTGTGGACAGTCGTATCTCTTGCTGTGTCCGCTGAAATGGGTGACTTGCGCGGAGATTTGGATTAAAGTGAGGAAGAACTGCGCCTTTTGTCAACCTCACTCACAGAGCTTAAGCTACCTTTTGCCAGTGGCAAGACATTCATCGAGACGACTGGAGATAGCATGGGATGCATATTTTGCCTCAGGGTTACCACCGAAGCCTTTCCGTAAACATGTAACCCGCAGGGTAGAAAGGTGGGAAGGCATCTAACGCAGTTTGTCGTGCCTTTTCGATAACCACAAGAGGTCGTATGGACAACACTTAGCGTGTGAGTGAGTCTGGCATCTCTCCCAGCTGTATTCATTTAATCATAGTAGCATCTAAAATTCCCACACGCCAAATTCGTGCAGGTGAACCGGCAGAACTAACCCGTGAGATACGACACAGGTATAACTAGATTAAGCGTAGCGCCATTCAGCCGGCATCCAGACCAGGATAAACGGATGGAAGAAATCACAACAAAAGAACGAAATAACAAGTCCAGACGGAAAACAATTCCACGTATCCGTGAACACAAGTGTAAGTCGTCGACTAGTGTGAATTTCAGGCAAATCCGTGGTCTGGCGGCATCCATAATGATCAAAAACAGTAGAGAAATGTAGACTCGCAGCCAGTTACGGCGCCATCTTTGCCAGTTTCTATTCTATGGTAACCATATTGTTGTGGCTGTGCTCCATCGATTGTCCGATCTTCACAATAAGCGTCGGCCTCTTCCCCCTTTCTCCATCCCCGCCCCCCCCTTCCCCTCGCGATGTCTCATCGTGTCTGCATAAATAACTATCTTCCACCAGGGATAATTGAAGTATGTCCGAGTTATGAAGACAATTTGTGCTCTGGTATGTTATCTTTTGTATATTTCTCTCTTGCTCTCTCGATGTCCCTCTGTATCCTCTTATCCATTTGTGCCGTGAGGCTCCTTGGTTGGACTTAAGTGTCGTACACAGACGATGCACTTCTCAGTCGTTATCGGCATCACATGACGATTTAGGATTAACCTCGAATGTCCTAAATACCTAATTCTCGATCTTTCACGGTAACAAAAGCCAGGTCGTCGTACGTTATAACCGCGCGGGGGTAGCTATGAATGTTACGTTCGTATTTGGAGACCGAACCTCTTAATTTGTTTCATGGCATATGTTCGATGCATGATCTTGTTTCGACAGTTTGTTGGATCTCATCTTTCTTCATCCTGTCCGTTCTACTAACATTGATGATTTTTCTCAAGCATCTCATCTCACAGATCGTAATTTTGTGAGTCTTTGATTGCTGTTGCTGATTGTTCACAATGCAGTTGGATTACTCTTTTGTGCACGCTGAAAAGGACTTTGAGTGACGCTTTAAGTGACGAATTTGTGTACCTTTACTCACATTAATATATTTGGCTTAGTCTGCGTGTCATTCACTGCTACGGGGACAACGTCAATCCCCCACCTCGTTAGCCAGGCTGCCATAAACATTTTCCGTTTACAGGAAGGGCTACGGGGAAGCCAAGGTGAAAGTCTGGTCCAGTATATTTTGGATGTCTGATCAGTATGGGTTGCCTAACCAGACGTTAGTCTACTATTCCTTGCTTCTTTGATAATGTGTATTCAACATGGTTTTAATCGTTATTGCACCTATATGATTCAAAAGATACAATACACTGATCCTACTTGGGCATGCCCGTCTTCATCAGTTGCTCGATGTTAGATGTCTCGTAGTTGTTCCACCATTCCTGGCGTCCCCGGTTCGTTCTAAAGTAGCACTCTTCTGATTATATTGTTGATTTTTTCTTCGAGTATATTTTAACCACCTCTACTTTTCCTCCAGACTTTCCGGCTGCATTTTTGATGTTTCTTTGAACTGAACGTTTCTGTGTTAATTAATTCAAAACCCATGGGACAAAAACACATGTTGGGAAGGAAGGTCTGTAGTTTAGATCACATTAAGTGGCTGCAGAACAAATTTAGGGGATGTTAAAAATTGACTGTACACTTGACTACAAATGTTTATCGCTATAAAAGACTAACTGAGACGATAGCCAGGTCAGGCAACTCTGCGTCATGGCCAGGCACAACATACTGGCAAGAATATCACGCCACAGAAAGGCCCAACATACTGACTAGATCTTCGCGTCTGGGTCAGGCACAAGGTAATGAATGGGACCTCGCGACTGGGTCAGGCACACCATACTTACTGGGACCTCGCGTCTGGGTCAGGCACGACATACTGACTAGAACCTCATGTCAGTGTCATTCACAATAGACTGGCCAAGACCATTCTCTCTTCCATGTAGCGTTATCTGGAAACAAGGTAGTCTGGCTAACGATGTTTCAACCAACTTGATCCACAATGCAGTGAGCGTCACGTGGATGAAGCCAAGAATGAAACAACGGCCGGCGAACCCCGACACAACCTCATCTGCTCACTCGGGACGTGAGGATCGCCACTGTAACCCCACAACTTAACGCCCTTTTCTTCTTCTTCTTCTTCGTTCGTTCTCAATCTCCCACTATCCAAACCCTGAATGGGCTTAAGTAGCAAAATGTAGTCCAGAGAACGGAATGCGTTGTATCGTAGTTTACAGCTTGACTGCGATATTTGCACCTTTCGGTCCAACACATTCGACTTCAGCAAGCATTTTTTGAGTACCGGGTTAACATTCCCTCTTCGATCCCTTGTTCTTAGCCAGTCTGCCCTGCTGCAGCCTGTTATCCAGGATCACCAGGTGGAGGTGTAAAAGGGTCTTGACAGCTATGGTTCGCTGGCCCTGACGCTAGCAGTCAGCTATGGGTCGCTGACCACTGCAGCTCATGCGCTGCTCAGCACCTTGATCCAACGCCCTTTTCAATGCGTACATCGTGGGCATTAAACAAAAACAACACCATATCGCTATAGAAAAACAATTCTGCATTTTAGGTCTTATAGTCTTGTGCTTTCTTTACTCCAGCTAAATATTAAGGTCACCTCTACACTAAGCCTACATTTTGTAGATTGAAGAAACGCACATTCTGCAGCAATTTGTTTTGCATGATGAGTTCGCTAACTCCACTTACAACTCTCTATCTTTTATGACATGAATGAAGGTGCAGTGATCCATGTTGTTCCACCCCGAAAACGGACGACGAGACCCACTCACTTTGTTTTTAAATTTTAACATGTATGGACAATGGTTTACTTTAAATATGTCAGTTGACTCTCCGTGAAAATCCCTTTGAAATTTCACATTTCAGGACCGACTAAATAACGTAACTCATTTTGTGCCAAGGGTCTCCAACCACATGGCATTAATATCCTCCATACTTTTTCTTAAACCCTCAAACTGGCCTCCATATATTTGTCTTCCTTTGCCCCCACCTTCCCTCGCCTCCCCCATTCTTCTATCCGTTCTCCCCCCCCTCCTATATCAATCTAACGCCCTCCCGGCTTATATTTCCTTCTCTTTGTTCTCCCATCTGGACCACTATTTGGCCACCATTGGCTTATCCAGCATATTCCCCCACTTTGTGTTTGACCGCTCGGATTCAGTTTCAATCAAGCGTCTGGCACAACCGGTCGCTTAGACAGACTGCGTTTTCTATCAGAAACAGATGAGTTGGCCATTTTGTCTTATATGTTGATTTGTTAGTTCAGTATTGTTGTCCCTGATGAAGGCCTATTTGTCGTAACGTAGGTTTTGTTTATGTTCTCGTCTCGGTGCGGTATCTGACCATACCCATTTTTAAATTTTGATTAAACTCAACCTTAATCAACTTTTACAGGTTTTGTTCATGTTTTTTTCCCATTATACACATTCACAGAACCGCTGCAGCCTCGCCTTATTTTAATGTTATATTTATTTGTACCACCATTGCTGCTACTATTTGTTATCTCGTGTCATCTTACCTTCCATATTCACTATATCATCGCCATGCCTTCCTCTACTTGTTATCTCGTGGCATCTTACCTTCCATATTCACTATATCATCGCCATGCCTTCCTCTAAATTCATGACCAACTTCTTCCGTTCTTTCATCATTACGGCTTTCGGCCTTCTCCCTCCTGACCTCTCCCGTATTGCTACTGACTTCGCTCTTGTTACTCTCAAGATTACCCGATTTACTTGCCATATCAACTTCATTAGCAATTGTCTTCGCTACAACGTTCTTCCTCGTGGGTTCACTTCCAAGTTTCACCCCGCGGCGAGCTCTCTAAGCCAACGTGAGCTCCGCCATCTTGACCGCGCAGATAGGAAGTGTGGTTTCCTGCGCATGCGCTGTATTGCATCAAGCTACGATAGACTGCTCCATGATCTTCATTCCTCCAAATCTCATCTCCTGCACTGTTTGTTAGCTCTCTCCACCCATTACTACTTTTCCTATGCTGTCATCCGCTACATTATTCATACTCTCAATCGTCAGTTATACGACTTCTTGTCTGCTCGCAAAAAGGACAAGCTTACTCGTCTCTGTTCTCCTACCCCTCCTCCTTCGTCCTCGCCCCTGAGTCTCGTCATCAAGTGGTCTGTATCCCCTCTGATCTTCCTCTGACAGAGAGTGAAATATCAGTTCTCATCAAAGGCCTTAACTTTGTCCCCCTCCAGCCCTCCATTGACCAATACTCTATTCTCAAGGATGTGCATGCCTATCATCGCCGCCTACGTCTTCGACAATGGTACCAAACCAATCCCAACTCTTCCTCTTTTCCTGACCCCGATGACCCTTTCTCCTGACCCCGATGACCCTTTCTCCAGACCCCGATGACCTTTTCTCCAGACCCCGATGACCCTTTCTCCTGACCCCGATGACCCTTTCTCCAGGCACCGATGACCCTTTCTCCAGACACCGTTGACCCTTTCTCCTGACCCCGATGACCCTTTCTCCAGTTATTCCCATCGTAAATCTGACTGGACCCCTCCTCCTGGCCGACCCCGTGCCTAGACATCTATATTAAAACTACTCTTCACGATATCAAGGCCATCTGCCCTCGGCTCCTGCGATATTCGAACATTTCTCATCCCGAAACTCGTGCTCTGGCTAGCCTTAGTCCGCGTAGGGATCTCGTGATTAAACCTGCTGATAAGGGGGTAGCAGTGGGGGTTTGGCGCAAGGATTTATATGTTCAGGAGGGCAGTCTTCAACTATCTGATCCTTCTTTCTATAAACCGCGCGCCGATGATGCCACTGTCCGTTTCAACAACGAGGTCTCTACCACCATCCTTGATATGACTAAACGACATCTCCTCCCGAAGAGCGATACGAACCTCTGTATCTTTGACAGTAGTCTGGGTAAGCCTTCGTTCTATATGCTGCCTAAGATTCATAAACCTGACAACCCAGGTCCCCCTATTGTCTCTGCCTGTTCCTGTCCCACCGAACTGGTATCGGACTTCCTGGATAGTGTCTTCCAGCCTATGGTGGAGAATCTTCCCACATTTCTCAAGGACACCAACCACGCCTTAACGACTTTCTCTACCATTGTCCTCTCCCCCGACCGAACCTATCGTGTCTTCCTACTTGATGTATGTTCACTGTACACCTCCATCCCCCACTCTGATGGTTTATTGGCCATCCGTTTCTTCCTTGACCGAAGGGTTAACCCATCCATCTCTACGTCTACCATCGTCCGTCTGGCAGAACTCGTCCTTACTCTCAATACCTTTGAGTTCAATGGCCAGTTCTTCGACCAGATCAGCGGTGTAGCATTGGGCACCAGATTGGGCCCCAGCTACGCATACCTATTCATGGGTCACCTGGAATACTTGATCTGGCTTCAATTCCAGGGCCCTTTTCCTTTGATGTATTATCGATACATCGACGATGGGATTGGTATTACTGTCATGTCGGAGAAGGATCTCCTAAACTTTGTCGACTTTGTCAATGACTTCCATCCCTCGATCAAGTTCCCGTCTGACATTTCCCCCAAGTCTGTCCACTTTCTAGACATCACTGTCTCTATCTGCCCTTCAGGCCTCTCCATCACTGTCTACTACAAACCCACTGACGCCCACAACTACCTCCTCTACCCTTCCTCCCATCCCCAATCCTGCCGCGATTCGCTTCCTTTCTCCCACCTCCTCCGCCTACGACGCCTATGTCAGGATGAGGACGACTTCCTTCTCAGGGCCCACGAGATGCTTTACTTCTTCCGCAAGCGACTCTACCCTGATACCACTCTCTCCTCCGCCCTGAAGCGGGTTCTTATCTCCCGTCAAGACTCCCTCACTCCCACTCACCGTCCTCCCTCTGACCGTGTGACACTCGTCCTCACCTATCACTCTCATTGCGTCTCTGTCCGGGATATCCTATTCCGCCATCTCCCTATTCTTCACTCTGATCCTGCCACTCGTAAAGTTTTTCCCGATCCTCCCCTTGTCGCCTACAAACGAGACAAGAACCTGAGGGACTTGCTGGTCAGTAGTCGCCTACACACCAGCCCTCATAGCCTCCCAGGTACCAGGCCGTGCAAAAACACACGTGGCTGTGTTACCTGCCCTCATGTCATCCTTTCTCGCTCCATCACTTTCCTAAAGCAGCATTCTTCATCAAAGAGGGATTCACATGCAATTCTCGTAAACTCATTTATTCCATCATCTGCCGCCAGTGTGGAATGAGATACATTAGGGAAACTGGTATGGAACTGCGGGAGCGTTTCCGCCAACACCTCAATGACATCCGCAACCGCACTGGTTCCCCAATTGCCAGCCACTTCAATGGTCCTGAGCACTGGGGTAAGGCTGACGTTAGTGACGCTGGTCTAGTTTCGTGCTTCTCTGACGATCGTCATCGATTCGCCCTTGAGAATAGACTTATCTCTAGTATGGGCTGTCTCCAACCACATGACATTAATATCTTCCATACTTTTTCTTAAACCCTCACACTGGCCCCCATCTATTTGTCTTCCTTTTCCCGCCCTCCGCCTCCCTCATTCTTCTATCCTTTCTCCTTCCCCTCCTATATCAATCTCACGCTCTCCTGGCTTATATTGCCTTCTCTTTGTTCTCCCATCTGGACCACCATTTGGCCACCATTGGCTTATCCGGCATATTCCCCCACTTTGTGTTTGACCGCTCGGATTCAGTTTCAATCAAACGTCTGGCACAACCGGTCGCTTAGACAGACTGCGTCTTCTATCAGAAACAGATGAGTTGACCATTTTGTCTTATATGTTGATTTGTTAGTTCAGTATTATTGTCCCTTTAGGGTCTTTGGGGTCAAGATGGCGCCGGACATGGTCGCAGTCGATTACCCTCTTACGATTACGGTGTTTTGTTTGTGTTTTCTATGATAACTCTCGGAGTATTAACGTGATTCCTGGATATAAATGTGCCGACTTGTGAATTAAGCATACTAATGTGAAAGAAGTGATGCAACGAAGTATATAACAGTGTATTTTTAGTCGTGAAAGGTAGACTAATGTGTACAGTTTCGATGGGACAAAGCGTGGCCGAAACTTGACCCGGTCAAAGGCTAGTGTCGCTCCGTGCTGTATCGTGACCCAGATAACGAAGCATGAACACTGAAACGAAGGAGGTCATCCTGACCCCGTCAAACATACGGTACTTCAGAAAGGAGCTCATCGCGCTTCGATCAGCACACTACGTCCCTTCAAACTCAGATCTACATATGTTGCGTGTGCTGAAAATACATTTAACCGAGGAGGCATCGGAACTCACAAGTATACAATCAAGGCGGAAGACCAGAGGAACGAGAGGTGGAAGAAGAATACACAAACAAATGCACTCAGAAACTGATACCTCAAAGCTCCACCCCAGCGATAAAAGAGAAGGGAAGGGCTACCGAGATAATGAGGCACACGCTGACACCATACTGTCTGCATCCGAACCCTTCACTAGAAGTCTTGACAATGTCTTGCCTCTAGAACATGTTGAGTCCGGACGAGAGAGTGAGGAAGATCCTGCGCACATCTCCCTAACTATAAACATACTGCGCAACTCACGACATCACCCTACAGATCATACCCTGACGACTAGCAGCTCGCAACTGGCAGGGCCCCCAAATTGCAGCGGCGGAACAGGCAGAAAACGATCACGAAAACTACCCATCACGCTTGCAACAGGGAATGTCCGCACGCTACTGGACAACACCAAAGCAAACAGACCCGAACGACGGACATCACTGATCGCCAGGGAACTGGCTAGATACAACATCTGCATAGCTGCCCTGAGCGAGACACGACTGGCAGAGGAAGGGCAGATCACAGAAGAAGGCGCTGGTTATACTTTCTTCAGGAGCGGCCGCAGCAAAGAAGAACGCCGTGAAGCTGGAGTTGGCTTTGCCATCAAGACCAACATGGTCGACAAGCATGCCCAGAGGAATTAATGACCGCCTGATTACACTGCGTCTCCCCCTAATAGGAGGGCGCCATGCAACACTCATCAGTGCATACGCACCCACAATGACAAATCCTCAGGAAACAAAAGATAAGTTTTATGAGGCCCTTGAGGCGCTCATCGCTGCAGTCCCCAAATCTGACAAACTGGTCATCCTCGGTGATTTTAACGCTAGGGTTGGCACAGACCATGCAGCATGGGAGGGGACCATTGGCAGACATGGTATCGGACAATGCAATAGTAACGGACTGCTACTTCTGAGGACATGTGCCGCAAATGAACTACTCATTACAAACACAGCTTTCCGACTACCTGTCCGAAATTGAACCACATGGATGCACCCAAGGTCCCGCCACTGGCACCTCATTGACTATATTATCATCAGATGTAGGGATCGAGCGGATGCTATGGTAACGAAGAGCATGTGTGGTGCAGAATGTTTGACCGATCATCGACTTGTCATTGCCAAGCTAAACTTCAAGATCCAGCCCAAAATGCGCCCCCAGGGAAAGAAACCACCGAGGAGGCTAAATGTCTCTCAGTTGAAATACGAACCCACGAGAGGAGGCTTCCAGGAAGAGCTTGAGGGTAGACTGTCTGAGCTTCGTTTTGAAAAGAACGACATCGAAAAGAACTGGGCATCATTGAGAAACACACTCTACGATACAGCTGTTAAACACAGTGGCCCAATCACGAACAAGCATTAGGACTGGTTTGATGAGAACGATCTAGAAATACAGGGCCTTCTCGATGCAAAACATGAAGCGCACAGGGAATACCAGAGGAACACACCATCTCCGACAGCAAAAGCTGCGTTCAATACTGCTCGCAAAGCTGTCCAGACCAGGCTTAGAGAGATTCAAGACTCCTGGCTCAGCAAAAGAGCTGACGAAATTGAGATGTTCGCCGAGTGTCATGACACCAAACGGTTTTACGAGGCACTGAAAGCTCTCTACGGCCCGCAGCCCTCTAGTAATACTCCAGTTCGCAGTGCGGATGGGGTACTGCTAACAGATAAGGTTCAGATTCTAGACAGATGGGCAGACCACTTCTGCTAAATACTAAACCACCCATCGTCCATAAATAAAGAGGCCATCCGGCGAATGCCGCAGGTGGAACTGAACCTGGCGTTGGATGAAGTCATTACTGAGGAGGAAGTCGACAGGGCAATCAGTTCACTATCTATAGGAAAAGCTCCAGGAGCTGATGCAATACCAGCAGAGGTATATAAGACAGCTGGCCCATCCCTCACCAGAAGGATCACTGAACTCTTCTGTCACATGTGGGCTGAAGGTAAAATTCCGCAGGAGCTAAAGGACGCCTCAATCGTTCACCTTTACAAAAGAAAAGGCAATCGTCAGGAATGCGACAATCATCGAGGAATATCGCTACTCTCCGTAGCAGGCAAGATCCTAGCGCGCTTACTGCTAAACAGGCTCAACAAACACGTTGAACAAAGCCACCACCTCCCAGAAAGCCAATGTGGATTCAGAGCCGGAAGAGGAACAGTGAACATGATTTTTGCCGCTCGCCAAGTACAAGAGAAGTGTCGAGAGCAAAATCAGGCCTTGTACACTACATTTATTGATTTGACAAAGGCATTTGATACAGTAAATAGAGGAGGGCTGTGGATGATAATGTCTATGTTTGGCTGCCCCAACAAGTTCATAACAATGGTGAAACAGCTACACGAAGGCATGTGTGCTCGTGTACTGGACAGCGGTGCAATCTCTAAAAACGTTTCTAGTATCAAACGGAGTAAAACAAGGATGTGTACTCGCCCCGACTTTGTTCAGCATGATGACAGACGCCTTCAGATCATTGGAGCTTGGAATACCCATAAAGTACCGCACAGATGGCAAGTTACTCAATTCCAGAAGAATGAAGGCCAAAACCAAAGTGGCTGGCGACATAATCAGGGAAATTGTATTTGCTGACGACTGCGCTCTAATGAGCAACTCAGAACTGAACATGCAGGTTGGAATGGACCAGTTCTCTGCCGCATGCGAAAATTTTGGCCTGACCATAAATGCCAAAAAAACAAAGGTCATGTACCAACCAGCACCAGGCATGCCGTAAACAAAACCAGAGACTACAGTCAGCGGGCAGACGTTGAATGCCGTAGACAAATTCACATATCTGTGCAGCACGCTGTCGAGATCTGTCAGCCTAGACGATGAGGTGGCAAGCAGAATAGCAAAGGCCAGCACAGCCTTTGGTAGAATGCGCTCGATGGTCTGGGCACGTCGTGGCATCAGCGTCAAGACCAAACTCAAAGTCTACCGTGCAACCATCATTCCAACCCTACTATACGCTTGCGAAAGCTGGACTGTGTACTCTGGACATGCAAGGAGGTTAAACCACTTCCACACAGGTTGCCTGAGGCGAATATTCCACATCCGATGGCAAGATCGTGTCACTGACATCGAGGTTCTCTCGAGGGCTAACATGCCCAGCATACATGCACTGCTAGAAAAAGCACGACTAGGATGGGCCGGACACCTCGTCCGTATGTCAGACGAGCGGCTCCCAAAGAAGCTTCTCTACGGCGAGCTGAGAGACGGATGGCGCGAGAGAGGGCGCCCAAAGAAACGTTTTAAAGACGGTCTGAAGGGCTCACTAAAAAGTTGCCAGATAGACTTCAACACATGGGAATGTCTTGCAAAAAACAGATCTGACTGGAGAAGTGCAGTCAAATCGGGTGTAGCTGCCGGTGAAGATGACCGTGTTGTGAAAGCCCAGAACAGAAGCGAGACGCGGAAATCCCGAGCAGCGGGTACACCATCCCCTTCTACAAACCTCGTGTGCCCGATATGTAGCAGATGTTTTCGTGCTCGCATTGGCCTGTTCAGCCACATGCGCACCCACACCCAACATGGAAATCTGTGACAAGGATGATGTCGGCGGTCCTCATCGACAACGATGGACAGCTATTATTATTGTCCCTGATGAAGGCCTATTGGTCGTAACGTAGGTTTTGTTTATGTTCTCGTCTCGGTGCGGTATCTGACCATACCCATTTTAAAATTTCGATTAAACTCAACCTTAATCAACTGTTACAAGTTTGTTTCATGTTTTTTTCCGAAAACATTTCTAGTCACTGTTGAGATTTATCGTTTCACATGGTTGTTTAAAAAAAAAAATTCTTTAATTTTTGCGTTCGCCTTATTTCTGTTATCCCCAAAGCGGTGTGGGTTACACTGTTGTTTTTATTTTGCGCCTGTTAGCCCAGTGCATCCGACTTCAGCATTCATTTTTTTGTAAGGGTCTGCTTCCTGCTGCATTTTCTAAGGGTTTGCCTCCCCGGAGTAACTGCCGGTTCTGTGATGGGGATCGAGCACATCAACTTCTGTTTGTGAGCCGTGTCACTTAACCACTATCCAACGCCGTCCCCAACATGATTGGTTGGTTTCTAATGCCCATAATGGGTTGGTAACTCTTTTGTGCGCCTTGAAAAGTACAGAACGTGGCAGAATGCACTAGCCTTCCTGACATTCCGAGTATGCGGATGAAGTGGACTGGGATCCTCCAAGCAGTTGTGTAATGCTTAGCTTTCTCTGCGTGTCCCCACTACTACGGGGATCACGTCGAAATTCAACTTTTTTGCCAGACTGTTGTTCTCGACAACACCCTATTTCTAGGACGACCAACGATGAGGTCAGGTTAGGGTTTTGACCAGTATATTTCTCCTGACCCTGGTTATCATCGTCTGACCAGTGTGTTTTGCCTGACCATCACACAGTCTGACCAGTGTGTTTTGCCTGACCATCGTTTCACATAATCCTGCCATGAAACTAAGTGAATATCCATTTTTGTTTCCTGAATACGCCATTATAGTTGGATTGACAGTCGTTATTTGCAAATTTCGTTATTTAGTCAGCCCTGGAATGTGACATTTCAAAGGGATTTTTTCCTGGTTCAGAAGACCTGTATCTATAGTGGGATGTGGTTACATAGTACTTACTTACTTTCCGTGTCCAGATACCACGGTATACAGCATGTATCCAGTATTCAGCGACATGGATCGTCTTGTCATTTGCCATCACGTCGTATCTATTGCATGTGTCTTGCAGGTTGGGGTAGGTCATCAGGTGGGCTCGGTTCTGTATTGCGCCACAGTTGCATGTGTCATTATACGTGTGTCTACGTCGTTTCATATTCCTCTTGCATTGTGATACACCTGTTCGGAGTATGTTCAACGATGTCCATATATGGTATATGGTGTCAAAGGGCAGGTTCCTCGAGAAGTTCCATCTCTGGTACCTGCATCATTTCGTGTTATCCCCCGGTATGGTGACTCTCGGCCTAGGATTATGATTCCATCCTCAATTAGTGTCTGATTTTTTTCCGACCACAAACCTTATTCTGTCGTCTTTCCAGTCTCATAAATTGATTACCAGAGCAATCTGATAAATTGAGGCGGCCAACACGTTACTGACCACATGACCCATTATATACGGGTCACCAAAAAATAGATCCATACGTTCTTGGCGGCTCCAAGCGTCTTTATCAACTCTTCTGGTTCTGCACTTATCGAAGTAATGATTGAGAGTCAGATACAATCACTGGCCTCATTAAAGAGATGCCATTTCGCCTCATTAGAGACGAAGTCATTGCATCTATCTTCATTTTAATACTGGACGTTGTGTTATAGTATGAACGGCTTCCCTGGTCGACGACCCTGCCTCTCACTCTTGCATATCATTTCATCTGCCTTTCTAACCGCGAATACATATATATCGGTAGACATGGCAGCATAAGAATACTGGACATTTTCCTTTAATAGTTGTTTAACCTCGAAGTCCACTAGGGAGGATGACTAACGTCTGGTCAGGCACACCATACTGATCAGACATGTTGGTCAGGGTCAGGCGAAACATACTGTTCGGACATGTTGATCAGGGTTAGGCACACCATACTAATCAGACATGTTAGTCACGATCAGGCAAAATACAGTGGTCAGAACTCTCGACTTCATTCTAGCCCTCCCTGAAAACAGGCTGTTTTCATGGCAGCATGGCTAAAGAAAAGAGGGATCAACGTGATCATGAAGTAGGGAGAGACACGCAGAAGAAGCCAATCTTAGCACAACCGACTGGAGGACCCCGGTCCACCTTCATCAGCACGCGCAGGATGTAAGGAAAGCTACGAAAACTCGCCACTTAACGTCATTTTTAGAGCGCACGAAACGATCAAACCTACTCATTGTGGGTTCTCTAAACAACGAGGCAATTACAGCCAGAGGTCCGCTTCCCCACTGCACCATACTCTGCATTCTCTCCACTTAGTGATAAATCACCCGGTGAACATTTGTCATTGTATCTCCATTATTAATAAAGTTTACTTAGGTTTACATATTGATAAGAAATGCAGTACTAACATAACTCAATGGTCGTTCTGTAGATGATGATAATATACTGTCCAATCAGTCCGATATTAAAGAAGTTTAGATTTAAAAGCAGATGTGGCCATCACCAGTGGAACTGCAAGACAAGCTCTATGGCAGTGGCGACAGCCTCAGGATGACCGCCGCTTTTTTCGAAAAAATAATGGTTACTGTCTGACTGCGTACGAAGAAGAAGATTTAAAAGTGTGTCGAACAGTGATTTAAACTGAAAAAAGTACTCATGTTCAACGAACTACGCGAACTGTCGGTGTTCATATTTGGATATTTGCTGTCTATGATCAAATTATTGTCAATTTTGGATTTTCTCTCAATTCAGAGATCTTGATTATTTGCATCACCAAATGGCATGCATATGTTCAATTTTAGTTGCATTTTTTGGTGAACTCGAGTTTCCTAATTGCTGTGTATTAACTAAATGTCTGTCTTCAAAAACATAAATCACAACCACAAAAATTTGCGTAATTTTGATGACATGTGGTGCGCATTATCAGAAAGGTTGCTACGGTATAAAGAAAACGAATAAAACGAAACTGGGATGTTCAACATGGAATAAGATGAGAATTTGAGAACTTAAAAAAAAAAAGGAATTATTTAATCGGCACGTTGTTCTCCAACGACAATTCTTTGTCCTGCATGTCATTGTTTCGTTCTACCTGCACAAGGAAAACAAAGGTATCAATTATGTATCGGGGTAATTCGTCACGCCTGCCTGTCTGCCTATCACACTGTCTGTCTGCCTGTATGTCTGCCTATCACACTGTCTGTCTGCCCGCCTGTCTGCCCGTCTATCACACTGTCTGTCTGCCCGCCTGTCTGCCTGCATATATACCTGTATGATTACCTGTCCATCTGCATGCCTACCTGTCTGTATGCCTGGCTGCCTACCTGTCTGTCTGCCCGTCCGCCCACCCGCCCGTCCATCCATCCATATATCCATCCATCCGTCTGTCTGTCTGTCTGTCTGTCTCTCTCTCTCTCTATATATATATATATATATATAAATATATATAAAACATTATTTATATATCTTATGTCTTTCACTCTGTTTGATTGTCTATTTATATCTATCTATGTGTCTTTTACAAATAGAGAATGCACTACAGCAAACCACCCTTAGTAAAATAAATCCAGCTAAACCCGGTGTTACAACGATGTTTCCTAATCAAACCCGATGTTATCAAGAACATGGCTTGAGCTGAGTTAGTGAAGGATTACACGGATAGACAAAGGACAGGATGACGTGAATATCGTCTGAAAGCCAATCCTTAATAATCAGTAGCGAGGACATGTGACCTTAGAAACGAAACCATCATAAAAAAGTTTAAGAGTTATATAAGCCCAGGGGGGATTGACACTTCCAAGACAGAATTAGACAAGAAGATTTTACGTGCACTGCATTTGAAGAAGCACATTGATTGTACCCCAAATCGCTCACCCTATGTACAATAGGTGTAAGCGCAAAATGCATTTTTATGTTCGATTTTTTTCAATCGAATGTTTGTTCTTCCTTCAAAATAAAAAACAAAAAACTGCGCCGTATTTTGTATAAGCTGTTTATTGAAACACGTTTTTTTAGAGTTCTAATTACGTTTACCAAAAATGCATTAATTAATTCGTTTCTCCCATGATTGATATTATGGACATTCACCTATTGAATTCCTTTTTTTAACATATTTTTTTTACTAAGTGTTTGCCGTAAGTTTAGAAATTCGAATTTGAAATTGGAATTTTAATAGCCTCTTGAAAACATTTACAGCAAATTACAGTTTTTGACCTAGGATGCATTTGTTTGTCTAATATTTTCTTCGATGAACAATTTTTTTTTTTTTTTGCGTTCATTCTCAATCTCCCACTACCAAGCCCTGAACATGGTTTTGCAAGTAGCAGGATGCAGTAACGAGAACGGATTTGCGTTGTGTCGGTAGTTTACAGTTTGACTGCGATATTTGCACCTTTCGGTCCGACACATCCGTCTTCGGCACAGTTAGATGAACTATTGAACCAGTCACGTATTGATCCGTTTACATAATTTTCGTTATTAATGAGGGATTGGTATATAATATAATGTTATACTAACAAACAATATTCCTGCTATTTGGTGGACCCATATGTGTTCTGTGTATTTCAGTAAATGTCAAAAGCTACACTTACAAGTAGTTCAAGTACTGCATTAGTTGTACATATCCCTGCTGTCTGCTCTAAGGCGCTGCACTTGGTTTCACCCACGTCTAATCTCAAATTAATTAAGTGTGAGGATTGTGGATTTATTTGGCAAAGGCAAAGACCGCCGTCCATCGAAGGCGATGATGGCAAAATTAATTTTACTAGCGATATTTTTAGTAAGGATTAACTGCGCTACTTTTTATCCTCACTCTCTCGTCTCGTGCCGCCCGATCCCAGTGGCAAGTCAAGGACAAGACGACTAGAGGGCGACAACGAGATGCAGGGGACTTCGCATCAAGCACCCGTGAATAAGACGGTGAAGTCCGGAGTCGAACCCACACCACCTGATTACCAGGCCGACGGCTTAACCACTTCACACGTAATCCCCAGATTTATTTAGAAGGTGAAAATAAAAGACAAAGGTCAGTCCTATGGTAACATTTGTCGTCAAGGATAAAGATAAGTCTTCATGTACTAAGCAGCAGCGTATGTGAGGTGGGGGTATGCAATTTCCTTCCTTTCTATTTTTACCTCCTCTAACTCATTCGTACTGTACCCATTTACAGCTGGGTCGGCTGAAAGAGCGGTCGTACCAGGTCCCAATTGTATTCTGTAATCCCAGTCTATCAAATCAGCTGATTGTAAACTAGGCTAAACACTTCATTGAATATGTAAGATACTATACATAGACAGTAAACTTGGATTCGTTCGATATTTTAAAACACAAAGAAAAGACACACATGGTATTAAACAGGGAAGTAATTCGTCGAACTCAACTGCTAGCCATTGCATCAACGATTATCCCTACTAGGACTTGGCACACTAGGTGCTCCCGCTGACTATGAGCGTGTGGGACGGGAAGAAGCCGTGATCATTCTGGAGACGTCCTGGGGAGCGCCCCTGCAACATCTGACTGAAACAGATCGCCACCTCCCCAACATAGCTACAGGACGATTGACACGCTGCTTCTAGACGTGTCATGGATATGGTCGTTCAACACGACGGGCCCTGGTCGTCTAAGCGTACTATTAATTGTATTGTATATAGACTTATCAACACACAATATACACCTCATAATCACCACGAGGGAGTGGTCATTTGTGGAATTGGAATAATAATATTAGGCATGTGTTTTTAAAAATAAAGTTTCCTTTATCGCTACCGTTCTATCTCCCAAGTATCAATTAACATACGAGTTGGTAACGGCAATTGAACTTGGAACATTCTTCAGTGAGAAAGGATCGTTCTGTTACTCAAATTCTCCTATTCAGTCTTTCTCAACCGTTTCATCTTGAGAACAACATGCAGATTATTTTTATATACAGATCAAAGTACGTTAGAAATATTAATAAACTGCTTCTGCCCAGTTACAAAAAACTACCCCGTACCAGCAAGAAAATCCTGTAGGTACTTCAAATCTGAACCACAGCTGCTCTTGCTTCCTCAGATTCTTATCAGCCAAAACATGGATAACAATCAGTATAACAGCTGTCATGAGCGTATCCGAAGTCATCTCAAGCCTGAAACAAGATGGACTCTCAGACGAAATAAAATATAACACCAGGCTGCTGTATAAAAAAGCGATCTAGTCCTACAGTTTATTCCAGCTCACTATGGGAGTATCCGAAACCAGAAGCCAGATGTGCTAGTAAAATCCTGGATTGCCGGCACAGGGACACGCCATTCGTAGCGCTATATAAAGAAACAGTGATACCTATCAAACGGTCCATGGGTATTAAATGGAGAGACCAGCAAATAAAATACAAAACAGATAAGGATAGCAGATACAATCTTGATAGAGATAGGCAGACATAGATCGTTTTACTTAGATCGGAACATTGCAGACTCAATTCCCACTTTCACAGAATGGGTCTTAGAGACACAGTCCCATTTGATTGCAGAGCACCCAAACAAAAACCAGAACATATCCTGCAGCACTGCCCTACTTATGAACACCAAATTAAAACAGTCTGGCCAGGTGGAGCGACCATGCTCCAAAAGCTGTGTGTGACCGGCGAAGACCTAAAATGTACTGTCTCTTTCATGACACTCGCTGGTTTGGAAGCATAGCATCAGTTTATCGATGAAAAAGTTTCGGCCGAGTGCTCTGAATGTCAAAGTCTAGAAATTTAACCAAACGCGTGTAAACTGCGAGAGTAACTATGTATCTCTTAAGGTAACCAAATGCCTCGTCATAAAAATAATTGTCGGGATTTGGAAAAGACGACAGTAAAAAGCAAGAGAACCTAGTTTCCATGAAACGGGCAATGATATATGTCAAACAGTCAGCAGTTAGGTAATGCAACAGCATAGAGGCAAAATTAACTTGAAGATATGATCTGAACTTAAGAATTAACATATTCGGAGGTATGTTTACCATAAACATGAACTGAAAGTCCCACTGATTACATTTGCGAGGCTAAAGGGACTAGGGAAGGCTGTGCATGGACTGGCAACCTCACTCACATAAAAAAGAAATGCATGTAAGACCACAACACATTGTAGATACTCGCATAAAAAGGCTAAGCTGGATATAGTAAATCGAATTGTGATGTCCGTACATATGGCTCAGAAATGGGACAGCGTGTGATTGATTGATACTTATATTAAATTGTGTACTTTCCATATTTTCAGCATTGCTAGGTTGGTGCGTCTGTGGATTTTCTTCCATCTACAGGTATAAGCCATAAATATACTTTACTGAGACTGACTATGTTGTTGATATGTCTCCGATGAATAACTTGTCTTGTGTGCGCCCTGAAAAGAGCGTTACGTGGTAGGTTCCAGCAGCTTTCCTCACATCTTGAGCGTGCTGAAGAAGGTGCTGTGGTTTTATTCATCTGTGTGACGCTCACTACAACAGGGTCACGTCACAATTACTGCCTTAGCCAGACTCATACAGACTGTTACAAGAGAGAACTGCATGGATGTGAGGTGATGGTTTTCATCAGTATATTCACTTGGCCCTAACTAACGTTGTCTGATCAGTATGTTTTGTCTGGTCAGACGCTAGTCTCGTCATTCCCCCTGATACTAAGCAACTGAAATCGTCCATTAGCAATGCCCCAAGGTACTGTGAACAAGTCAGAGTTCATAGGGCTCATTCTAGCCAAGCAATTGTCTGCAGAGTTCTCCCTTACGATTGGCGTCAGTGTCAGGGTGAAGCGAGTGCTGATCTTTGTTTCCCAACTCTTTAGCAGACCATTCTGGTTCCTTCTTAACCGGGTTCTACATCGGTATTTTGTCATAACGATCCGTTATAATAAGTCTGTGAGTTAGATAGCCCAGTTGCCAGGACTGCCTTTTTAGGACGGTGTGGTTCTTTATCACGAACAAATGCATTTGCGAGGGAAAGGTTATCTAGGCCAAAAGGCTAACACCAGAATGATTGCGCTATTCTTGAAGACAAATATTACTAGATCTAAGGCATGAGAGTGGTGCCATGACCAACACATCGTACCCACCGGCTGTATTACACTGTTGATCCCAAATTTTCTGTTTTAATGCATTAGTAATTTTTTATTATCGTTTTATTGGTTTATATAATTACTTGTACAAAATAAACATTGGTTGGCAATGATCATATAATCAATCTATTAATAATCATTGGTCTTGAAGGTGATTTACTAGCTCGCACCTCATCTACCCTGAGATGTAGAATCTTCTAGTTTACTTACGTAGTCGCTCCTCTTCTACCATAACGTGTAGAGTATTCTAGCTTTCTTATTTAGTCGATCCTGTTTTACCCTGAGATGTAACATTTTCTATCTCACTTACTCAGCTGCTCCACTTCTACTATGGGATGTAGAGGTTGACTAGAAAGCGAGCAAGACGACTATTTCTGCTGTCTTCTAGTTAACCTTGTTCCAGTCTTGTCAACGGTGGTTGATGTTGTCATTCATGGACATTTTGCGTCTCATTAGGAGTGTCGATCCTTGACATTTTACTTTCTATGACAGCCGTGGTAGAAGATTATTTTTTATTCTGCAAACATGGCCCAAAACAACCAAAGTTGAGATTGCTTTACTTGAATCTGGAAGAGATAGCTTCAAGATCTTGTCGTATCTTTGATTGCTAGCCTAGTATCTTCTTGTTACTTGGATTACATTACCAGGATATCTCATTTCTGACGCTTGAATATGGCTTTTCTGAGCTGTTGTCATTGTCCACCGCTCACATTCATCAAAAGAGGACTGCTCCAAGATCACAGAGCCTATAGATATTTTTCAAAAAGACATGGATAAAGCGGGATTAAGATCAATCTATTTTATAGAGGAAATTGCTTTTTAAAAATTGGAGGAGTTGAAAGGGGATAAATGTCCAGGTCAAGACGGTATTCATCCAAAATTGATGTTTGAAATTAGAGACCAACTAGCAAAACCATTGGCTATATTATGTTCTCAATCACTTTCAAAAGGGATTGTTCCACGAGATTGGAAAGACGCAGGAGTGACCCCATTATTCAAAAATGGCAAAAAGATAAGATCCAGCGAATTATGTACCGGTGAATTTAATTAGCATAGTCAGTAAATTGCTAGAGTCAATAATCAAAGAACACTTTGTAATGCATTTAGACAAATTTAATCTAATTAGAAATAGTCAGCATAAGTTTACTAGATGGAGATCATGCTTAACAAACCTATTAGAATTCATAGAGGAGGTTACCAAAATGATAGATAAAGGGGAGCCACTCGACGTTATGTATTTAGATTTTACAAAGCCTTTGATATAGTACCTCATAAAAGATTATTTCGAAAGTTAAAATCATATGGAATAGGTGGGGAAGTTGCCAAATGAATTAAAAATTGGTTAACGGGAAGAAGGCAGAGTGTAGGCATAAATAAGCAGTGGTGTGAAGTGAAAAGTGGTGTGCCACAGGGCTCGGTTTTGGGACCAATTTTGTTCTTGATATATATAAATGCTTTGGACATTGATATGGGATCCATGATTGCAAAATTTACTGATGACACAAAACTATGCAGTAGTGTCTCATCTAAGGCGGAAGTGGATATATTTAGGTCGGATTTAGATAAAATTCGAGAATGGTCTGTAAGCTGGCAAATGAAGTTTAATGTAGATAGATGTACAGTCATCCACATTGGTAGATCCAATATGGAACATAATTACAGAATTGGAAAGAACAATATTAGAAAGATAGATAAGGAACGGGACCTAGGGGGTTATAATATATCATACAGGAAAGGTGAGTGAGCAAGCTCAGGTAGCAGTGAAAAAGGCAAATGCAATGTTAGGTATGATAAAAATGAATATTAAACATAGGAGCAAGGAAGTGATAGTCAAACTGTATAAAGCATTAGTTAGACCTAGATTGGAGTAATGTGTGCAGGTGTGGAGTCCTTATCATAGGAGGGACATAAACATGCTAGAAAGAATAAAAAAAAGAGTGACACAGCTGATAGTGGGATTCCAGAATTACAGTTATGAGGACAGACACCAGAAAAACCGGCGTACAGTGTCTAAAAGATGAACAGAGGAATGGATAAATTAGACTATAACAAGTTTTTAAAAAAAAATACAGCTACCCATAATAACAAGAGGGCAAAGCTACAAGTTAACTAAAGAGAGGTCCAGATTAGATATTAGGAAATAATTTTTTAGTCAGAGAGTGGTGAATGCTTGGAATGAATTGCCATGGGAGGTAGTGGAGGCAGGGACAGTTAATGCATTTAAGAATAAATTGGATGTGCATAGCTTTTAGAGCAAGGTAATGTAAATGAAACTGGTTGTATTCAAACTCTGCAGGGTCTTCGAAACCAGTATAAAGACGTTAAGTTAAATTAAGTTAAGTTAAGTAGTGCCGGAGCCATACGCAACGTCCTGGCAATATGTTGTACCATACCAGACTAGCAGCTCAGTTCCCCAACCAATATATCGATAACACTATCGATACTCACTACGCTGGCCTGACTACTGTGACATGCCATTTTCTCAGAAGCACGAATGAGAACAGGAGGTGCAGTCTTGATAATGTGTTTCACATGGCCAATTACTTTTCAGTCCCAGTCTATGAGGACATTCAAGTGGTATTGTTTTAGTTGGTTATCTTCGCTGAACGATGCGCAATGGTTGTCTAAACATCTGAGTATCGTCTACATCTGCCAATCGTAATTGCGTACATTTGAACAGAAAATTAATTTCGATAAATATTAGTTCTTAGTTCGATCTGTTCTTAGTTCGACCCGTTCTTAGTTCCACCCGTTCTTAGTTCCAAGTTCGACCCATTCTTAGTTCGACCCGTTCTTATTTCTTAGTTCGACCCATTCTTAGTTCTTAGTTTGACCTGTTCTTAGTTCCTAGTTCGACCCGTTCTTAGTTCTTTTTTCCACCCGTTCTTAGTTCTTAGTTCGACCCGTTTTTAGTTCAACCCATTTTTCATTTAAGAGTGGTCGGTCACCCTTGAGCGGGTCCAAACTCAGGTTCTAGTCGTTTCTGCCGCGTGCGCGTGTCGCCCAGTGGGATAGTAGTATGTTTGCTGTGTGGTCGTGTATGTTGTAATTGTCTAGCAAATCACTCCAACGTGTTGAGTGCGTCTCCGAGGTCTCTTTTTATCGCGTTTGTTCCACATGGCGGTTATTGTACTCCATCTTTCTTCTTGTCGCTTAGTTATATGGCTTGCCCAGCGGTGTTTTGAGTGGTTGACGTGCACTGTAGGACATCCTTGATGTGTGGCATTCTCCGGAAGTTGTTATTGTGTAGCTGGTTTTGAGAGTTATGCCCACCAGGCGTCTTGCAAGAGATTCGTGTGTTGTTCTCAGCTGGTTCTCTGCTTTTCTTGTTAGAGAGCAGAGTGTTGTCTTACATAGCAGAGTGTTGGTAGGACTACTGAGTCGAATATGTGTGCACGTAGTCTGGTGTCTTTTATGACATATGTTGCTGTCATGAAGGAGTTGTAGGCTGCCAAGCCCGCCCGTTTACGTCTGGCAATCTCAGGTTTTATGTTTTTCTATAAGTTGAGGAGCCTTCCCAGATAAACATATTCGTCAGCGTCCTTTATGGGCGTTCCAGTCAAGAATATGGGGTTGGGCTCTGCGAAACGGTTGCACATAGCTCTAGCTTTCCATGGGTTTATAGGTAGACCTGCTTTTCTGCCTTTGTGTCTAGTGGCCTCAGCATCTCTGTTGCTTCTACAGGCCTCTCCGTGATGATATTAATCTATATCATTATTTAACTGGTTAACTGGCTTGGCTTGGCTCGGCTTCGTTCGTTCTCAATCTCCCGCTACCAAACCCTGAAAGGGCTTAAGTAGCAGAATGTAGTTCAGAGAACGGAATGCGTTGTGTCGTAGTTTACAGCTTGACTGCATTATTTGCACCTTTCGGTCCAACACATCCGACTTTAGCAACCCTTCTTTGAGTACCGGGTTAGCATTCCTTTTTCGATCACTTCTCTTTAGCCAGTCTGCCCTGCTGCAGCCTGTTATCCAAGATCACCACGTGGAGGTGTAGAAGGGTCTTGGTAGCTGTTTTACTGGCCCTGACGCTAGCAGCCAGCTATGGGTCGCTGACCACTACAGCTCATGCGTTGCTCAGCAAAAGTCTGAAAGTGTTGTTTTGCTTTCTAGAGAAAAGATTTGAGTGTTTAACGACCTAGGAATAAAGAATATCTTCACTGTAATCTGCAAGGCGAGTCATATAATACGAATATAATGGACGTGTATTGTGCTAATATTACGCTATGCGCCATAGACAACATTTTACGACAGTAATTACAAATGGAATAGCACACGTAAGCGCTATGATATAGGCCTAATGTATTTTGACCAGCTGAAATGGTTGACATGCGCCTCAATCTGAGTGGTTTGCCGGGATTTTTGTGTTTGACACGGACAACAATAACACCACTGCCTCACAGAGATCATGTCTATATTGACGACTAACTATAACATGGCATAACACCGGCGGTGTTAGGTGGTTTGTGTAAAGCAACTTTGATGTCGCCAAATTGTCTAGGAGTCTACTTTCCTCTATTGTTTGAGTCTATTAAGATGGACTCACACATTGGTTAACCACCCTCCACAAGCGCTTGACCCAACGCAGCGGAGTATTACGCTGCTCGAGCCTAGCCCGCTAAGCAAGTAACGTTTCTATGGGCTACATCCAGTTGATGCCAGCGCTGGAACCTACACAGGGTCATCTGCCCTTGTAGAAATACATATCGACGAAGAACTAAGAACTCATTCTGATGTAAATCAAAAACACACACTTGACAGAGACTAACATAAGTGTTGATATCAGTAGGCCTTTTCAAACTCGCTAAAATTCACCATAAACGGAACAAATACTGTTATGTAATCTGTTTACAGAGGCGGCAATACTACATTGATCTGATCTGATGTAAACAGCCAGTGTCCGACGTTTTCCAGAAAACCGAATTCACCGTAAAGACATAATGGTGAGTTTATAATATTTACATTACTTTGGGAGACGATGAGGCTAACGTCTGGTTAGGCAAAACATACTGATAAAGGAATGTTAGCCAGGGTCAGGAGAAATATACTGGCCAAGACCCTCACCTGACCTCCTCGTTGGTCGTCCTGGAAATGGGCTATTGTTGAGGACAACAGTCTGTCTAACAAGGTGAGGTTCGTCGTGATTCACGTAGTAGTGAGCGACACGCAAATGAAGCCAAGCACAGCACAACCGCCTGGAGGATCCCGGTCCACCATCAGCACGCTCGTGATGTGAGGAAAACTACTGCAACCTGTCACTTAATGCCCTTTGTAGAGCACACATAAGAGTAACCTACTCATTGTGGGCATTCGAAACAACAACTGCCTAAAATGTCGGTGTATATGAAACACACATAACATAAGGAATGCAGGAAATGTGTAAGGTGTACATTTCGTTGGCTAGAATATCTCTGATAGAATACGCCCCACCTCCTCAATTGTGTATTTCTCGTAGGGTATGTGTGTAGGCAGGAAATACCTAGAAACAATATCCTAATAAGATCAACATAGCAGGGGTCTGGCCAATCGGGTAGAGGTTTAACGACGTTGAATCAACAACAGTATCACAAGTAATAACAGTTCAAACTAAGTTTCAGCACCCGATATGTGGCTTACTTGGCTAGGAATTGGTTTCTGACAGGTCGGATAAACAAAGAACGCGTGTAGTACCCGGGATGGGTATGTCTGTACTTTAGAAACTTTCGCGCCGAATAAAAGAAAAAAAAAACAATGTAAATATTACGTATGTAGGAAATTTATACATCAAGAATGAGACACGTAATGGGATTCAATGATTTTATTCTTTCTGTTCGCTGTGTGTCCTGCTTGCGTATCTCAGCATCACTTTCCAGCTTCATTTGCACAGATTACAAAGTGTTGCCAGATCAATTAACGCATATGACAAACAAACCTAGTTATATCCATACAATGTAATGTACTATCTCGGGGATACTAAAGGAACCTCAAAGTTAGTTGTCCTTCGAAAGCGATGATGGCGACATCATCAGACGGTTTTGTCCTGATGATGTAACTTCCGCTGTTTTTGGATTAAGTGATGAAAAAACTGCGCTGGTCATCAACCTCCCTATCTGGTCCTGAGCTATCTTTGATCAGGGGCACGACTTAGGTCGAGACGACTGGAGATAGCATAAGATTCAATCTTTCCTCAGGGTTTACTCTCGTATTTATTACAGTAAACATCCATCCCTCACATCACCAGGGGTGTGACATCCATACAATTGGAAATGTAGAATGGCCAGGACTAAATCTCTTTCTTCATAACAAATGACACAGGAAAGTGTAAGTACCAAATAATGTTCCAGATATTCACAAAGTGTTGTCACATAGTGAAAAATAAAACCACCGAAATAGTGACAGACATACATTATGATAATCCGGCTTGTCTGAAACCAACTGGAAGCAGCGGAGGAAATCCAGCAAACTGATGATGTGCCCGAACGAAAGAAACAAATCAAAAACATGTCTTCAATGGCAAAGACAACTGAAAAACGAATCGATCTTTTCTGGTAATCCATGTGTGCCAAGTTGACTATGACATCTCTTATGACATGCCGATAACAAGTATCACAAACAAGGTAAACAGCGTCACATTAGGCATCCGTCAAATCTGCACAATCGCTATATTTATATCAAATGTCACCGGAGAATAATGACAGTCGCATTCATCCGTCTTGCCTCTAGATGACGAAATATACACAAACTGGTAATACCACTCTTCCAGACATTCTACACACTATCATTCGTTTTTAAAGGTTGCATCATATCATGAAAAACAAAACGAAATTGATTTTCACGCGTCTTTTGCTGACGACACAAAAAAGGCCACACCATCTTGATCGCTATGGGATGAATCTAAGAAAAGGCAAAATGAGACAGTCATTTAAGATTACATAAATATATTGAACATATAAAGAATTCACTCTAAAGAATAGTATCTATCTTCAGTCCACTTGTATCGTTAGACTGTCGTTGGGAGGTGTGTCCTTTTTTGTTTCATATTTTTTGGCAGGAGACAAATCGCTGGGGACTTGCCAGGTTAATCCCAGTATCTGTAACCAACAAATAGGTTGGTTGCCCCTGGGATATACGATTCTGGGACTGGTGGTGGTTGAAGCATAAATTGTTGTTGTTATCCCCTAGCTATGGAGAAATCCTGCTCTTGGCAGCCCAATGCCATTCTGATATAAATACAGGCATTCTTCAATTGTTTCACTGCTCCGTACTTTGTGTTGCCAATTGTCTGCATTGCTTGTAAGAATCTTGTCCTAATATCAGGAGGCGCCTTGCACTGAGTAGGTGTTGAACTGTTTCATCAGGATGAGAGCAATATCTGCACAAGGGCAGGTGTTGGAGATTGATGCGGTTTAAATGGATATTGACTCTGGTATGTCCTGTTTGGAACTGAATTAATGAGACTTGATCTCTTCTCTGAAGTTTATTTATGTCATCGTTACTTTTTGGCTGTGACATTTCGCTACATACACTGCGACCTGTTGTTAACATCGCCCACCTGTTCATCCAGATTTCTCGAAAATTATTCTTAATAATTCGTTTTACTATACAGTTACTGCAGGGCCTATCCATTTGTTGTTTCGAGGCTCCTGTTTTTGCCAATCTATCGGACATTTCGTTCCCAGATAGCCCACTCAGTCTAGAGATCCATTGCAAGGGGCATTTATCCCGTGGGCATTGATGGTGTTGTTGATCGCCCTCCCCACCAAGAATATCACTTCTTTGTATGGGCTGTTCTTCAGCGTCTCAGAACTGACTTGGAATCCCCAAATATCACACAATCCATCGGCAACAATTTGCTCAAGTTAAACTGTTGGTGCAATATTTCAACTGCTGTTTTTATAGACTCCACATCTGCTTCACCATTTGAACGGTTTTCGCCGCATGAATCACAAAATTCGTATATGGACCCACCAGTGTATTTCAAATGGATACCCTGGAAAAGATGTCGATTTGAATGCTGATCCATCCGTATAGACCAGGGCTGCCGATTGTGGGTAGATAGTCTCCGAGCCACATGTTTTCAGAATATTAGGTGTGGTCTCCTAGATGGCTGCCTTTTCTATCAGGTGTGTTTTCATGACCGGCAGGCAAAGATTTTCTCAAGGGGATGGTTCAAAAAGATAGTTTCCGTTTCTCTCTCCTTTGGTAGATGGTGAATAGGGCTTTCCTCTTCTGCTACATCCTGTGGGGACAGTTGCTTCAGTCTTCTCTTTTGTTTCTAAGTGTCTATTTGTAGCCTAATTGGATGGATATTTTCTTCTATCTCTCCACCGTTTCAATCAGTGCCCTCTTTCTCCTGATATCACGTGGTCCTATGTTGGCATCTATCTCGCACGCCACTGTAGGTGTTGATCTCATCCATCGACAAATTAGTCTGAGAGCTTGATTCTGCACCCGGTCAATAGAAGAGATGTTATTTATACTCAGAGTGGTCTGTATGGGAAGGCTGTAGTCCAAGCTAAAGCAAGGCATATCCGCAACATGTTAGGCGCCATTTATGCCGCCCCGCTAACCACATAACCAAGACATGATGTCTTAGCAACACAGTTCCTATTTTGTAACATTTTCTCTGTGGGGCGAGAATCAACGGAATAATATGAATAGATTTTTAACTCGAACTTCGCCCGCGCAACGGCTGTTAAGCGTACTTTTTTCGATTTTAAACTACCAAGGAATTTTTAACGTGCTCGCCAATGCACACGGGTGCCTGATCTCACTAAACAGAGATAGAGAGAAAAATTACCCGGACGATTCCCGTGAAAATAATCCACCGTAAATTGAACCCCCGACCTCTAGCACCCGAGGCGAAGATCACCTTACGTCGAGACCACTGGCTTCCCCCGAATAGTAAACAAACATGCAACAAGTAAGATTCATTAAAGGTAGATTCAATAACATATTAACGTTGTCTCATAGCTGATACTGCCATCAGATATAAAGGCTTAGAGATTTCATTGTACCGCGTCGCAGCGGTGTTTAAAGTGGATATCTAAGCTTCGTTCTTCTTTGCTTTTTCTTCACCTATTTAAAACTATGTAGACTGGTGTGTATAGACATAGCAAATTTGAGAGAAGTACATTTGCAGTGAACAACACATATTTATATTACTACACTACGTGGAAGCTGAAATAAAACGTTTCTAGGCCAAAAGACATCTGGTGAAACAACAATGACTGTGGAAGTCACATTGACAAAGTCCTAAGAGCTGGGCCATGAACACAGCCGAAATAATATCGGTGGAGATGATTTAAATTTATTTTTTTACTGGATCAGAATACAGAAAACTAACAGAAGTCATAATTATAGATGACCATCGCAAGCGAATATGTGGTTCCAGCATCAGTCAATTGTTGGGAAATATGTGTTATCTGATGTATGTAAAGACCAATCCTGGAAGTGCTAACCCTGTCACATTCAGGGCGCACATGCAGCGTTCCTGTCAGCTGGCAGTGGAGTCATTGTGAACATTGTTATTTCGGTCAGCACATTGCCTCCGAACCTCCGCGATGACTGCAGTTTCTGCGATCTGAGCACCTCTCGGTAACACTAGCAAGGTGGTACTGTTTTTTGCAAATATTTCCCAGGAGGTAACATCAATATTGAAGCATTTTAGACACACTTTCAAGTAAACCTTCACGCTTATATAATTACCTTCCAGTACATGAAAAGAAGCGATTTAATAAATAAAGCACAGATACAGAATAGGACAAGAACAGGCAAACTTGTAATTGAGATCGAGTGAGGCAAACTTGTAATTGAGATCGAGTGAGGCAAACTTGTAATTGAGATCGAGTGAGGCAAACTTGTAATTGAGATCGAGTGAGGCAAACTTGTAATTGAGATCGAGTGAGGCAAACTTGTAATTGAGATCGAGTGAGGCAAACTTGTAATTGAGATCGAGTGAGGCAAACTTGTAATTGAGATCGAGTGAGGCAAACTTGTAATTGAGATCGAGTGAGGCAAACTTGTAATTGAGATCGAGTGAGGCAAACTTGTAATTGAGATCGAGTGAGGCAAACTTGTAATTGAGATCGAGTGAGGCAAACTTGTAATTGAGATCGAGTGAGGCAAACTTGTAATTGAGATCGAGTGAGGCAAACTTGTAATTGAGATCGAGTGAGGCAAACTTGTAATTGAGATCGAGTGAGGCAAACTTGTAATTGAGATCGAGTGAGGCAAACTTGTAATTGAGATCGAGTGAGGCAAACTTGTAATTGAGATCGAGTGAGGCAAACTTGTAATTGAGATCGAGTGAGGCAAACTTGTAATTGAGATCGAGTGAGGCAAACTTGTAATTGAGATCGAGTGAGGCAAACTTGTAATTGAGATCGAGTGAGGCAAACGTGTAATTGAGATCGAGTGAGGCAAACTTGTATTCCTTTTTAGAGTAATGATGAAGAGAAGTAGAACAAAAGCTAATGGTTGATCCATAGCATAGACACAACTGATGGTATGCTCCGGTAGAGGTTTCATTGCACTACTTCTAGGTTCTTCGTTAAGTTTCATGAATAGTTTCCTTCCTTGCTGCCTCGTCCATATTAACTATCATTAATATATCAGTTTGCAGCTTGGTAGACCTGAGCGTTTCGTTATCAAGGAACAAATCGATATCTTTGAAAATGGTAAACTTAACTACTAGAAGTCAAATCCTGACAGGGGACGGCGTGGCCTAGTGGTTAAGTGGCACGGCTCACAACCAGAAGGTGCTGGGTTCGATCCCCATCACAGCACCGGCCGTTACCCCGGGGAAGCAAACCCTTAGAAAATGCAGGAGGAAGCAGACCCTAACATAAAATGCATGCTGAAGTCGGATGCACTGGGCCGACAGGCGCAAAATAAAAACCACAGTGTAACGCACACCCGCCTTGGGGAATAGATAAATAAGGCGAACGCCCAAAAAAAAAAAAAAAAAAAAAAAAAAAATCCTGACAATAGAAATAAATAATTTCGCAAAGAAATATTCGTGACGTCAGCCGGAAAATGAAAATAAGAAGAATTATGAAAATAATGACACGCCCATCAAGTACACCTGCACCTGGTTTTGTTTGTGCATGGAATAGCTAAGATCGGTAACAGAACCAGGAAAACGACAGGTAACAAACATACCGCTATTATCTCGGGGGGTGTTGATTTGTGCCAGGGTAGATAACTGGTGGTTTCGAAAGACGAAGCAGGATACTCAGCGGTACAGGCGTATACCGTGAAGTAATCTATGTACTACAAGTGGACGCCTTGGATTCCAGTCAACAGACCAACTCGCTTATATTTATTTTTCTGATTACCATGTTCTACATCAAAGGTTGAAGATAAGAGCAGCTCAACAAGCTGCAGGTTTAATAAAACAAACATGTCTATCGAAATCTGGGCTAATAGAACGCGATCTTAACAAAAGCAGTCGGCGTCTAAGAAATATAGCCCGGGGCCTCGGGCTGAATAAAACCATTATGTACACTAAAACAAAAGAGCATTGGGATATTATAACACTAACTCGGTGGCCAGAGGACAAAACAGAAATATTACTTTCTAGACAAAGACATATACAAGTCGTGAAACAGTTGTCATGGATAGATATATACAATAAATAACTTGACTTTTCATTGATAGAAACTGAAAATTAGTATGCGATATATATGATCAATAACTCTAATTATAAGGTAAACAGTTTAAAAATAATTCCGACGATAGGGTTATAAATAGCAAAATTATCTCAGAAGAAATGGTTAAAATAAACAGTAAATCATATGATATGATTACACCTAGTAACACTAACTCAGGAGTAAACAATGAAACATGATAACACTAACTCAGGAGTAAACAATGAAACATGATAACACTAACTCAGGAGTAAACAATGAAACATGATAACACTAACTCAGGAGTAAACAATGAAACATGATAACACTAACTCAGGAGTAAACAATGAAACATGATAACACTAACTCAGGAGTAAACAATGAAACATGATAACACTAGCTCAGGAGTATAATAGTTGTCCATCACAAGTGATGAAGACCACTCTCTTTGTTCAGCCGTGTGGACAGTCGTATCTATTGATGTGTCCGCTGAAATGGCTGACTTGCGCGGTTATTTGGATTGAAGTGAGGAAGAAACTGCGCCTTTTGTCAACCTCACTCACAGAGCCTAAGCTACCTTTTGCCAGTGGCAAGACATTCATCGAGACGACTGGAATAGACATGAAATATGATAACACTAAGGAGTAGATAATGGAATATGATAACACTAAATCAGAAGTAGACAATGAAATATGGTAACATTAAGGAGTAGACAATGGAATATGATAACACTAACGAGTAGACAATTAAATAGGATAACACTAACTGAGGAGTATACACTTAAATATGATAACACTATCTCCGGAGTAGACAATTAACTATGATAACACTAACTCAGGAGTAGACAATTACATATGATAACACTAATTCAGAGTCCATGCTTTCGAACATTCGGTAGTAGATAATCGCATATCACCATATTCTTATTCTTACTCTTCTTCTTCTTCTTCTTCTTCATTTTCTTATTTATCTCCTGTCTCTTCTTGTTCTTCTTATATTATTGCCCATTTAGCTTGGGACTAGGATTCTTCAATAAATGATTCCGTCTTTTCAGTCTCACAACCGTCGCATATTTTTTTTCCTTGGTTAAAATATGTCGTGTGGCCAGCTCTTTCTCTTCATATTTGTGTGGTGGGGACAGTTTTGATATACACGTGCTGCAATCATGTGTGCCAGATCGTAGTAACATAGGCTGGTGGTACCTATCCTGCATTTGGTGTACATGTACATTCTGCTGCGGCCAGTTCAGAGACGTAGTATCTTCTACTTCTTCGTTCGTTCTCAATCTATCACTACAAAACCCTGAAAGGGTAAGTAGCAGAATGTAGTCCAGAGAACGGAATGCGTTGTGTCGTGGTTTACAGCTTGGCTGCGAAATTTGCACCTTTCGGCCCAACACATCCGACTTCAGCATGCAAATTTTGAGTACCGGGTTAGCATTCCCTCTTCTATCCCTTCTCCTTAGCCAGTCTGCCCTGCTGCAGCCTGTTAGACAGATTCATCCCGTGGAGATGTAGAAGGGTCTTGGCAGCTATGGTTCGCTGGCCCTGACGCTAGCAGTCAGCTATGCGTCGCTGACCACTGCAGCTCATGCGCTGCTCAGAATCTTGATCTCAGAGACGTAGTATGATAACTTGGCATTTTCTAGACAGTTCGTAGTATACGTCCTCTGTGTGGTATTTGCGGTATTCTTCCTCACACTTTACATTGCATTCTCCTTTAATTATGGCTTTTTGCTTCTTCATTGTAAACCAGGTATTCTTCCTTTATCAATTTCGCTCCTTCTTAGACTAGACTGCCAGCCTCCTCGTTTCCTATCATGTTATAATGCGATGATATTCACTGTATCACTGCTTTCTGAAACAAATGAAATATTTTCGCCTAGACTGACCTTCAATGTTTGTGTGCGATTTGAGTGCCGTTATGGATGACTGTGCTGTAGTCAGTATCATGATTTTCGTATGCATAACGTTTTTGTGATCCTGAGTTGCCTGCAGGGGTCTTTGTGTATGACAAGGACAAGAATAGCACCACTGCCTCACATAAAGCATGTCGTAAGAGGCGTCTAACTGTGTGGAATGGCATAACACTAGCCATGGTTAGGTGGTTTGTTTAGAGCAATATAGATGGTGGCAAACAGGCTGCGGGTCTACTTTGCTCTAGTGTTTGAGTTCATTAAGATGAACTCCCACAAAGGTTAACCCGAACCAGCGGAGTATTAAGCTGCTCAAGCCTAGCCCACTAAGCAGGAAATCCTTCTCTCGGCTATATCCAGCTCATACTTGTACAAGAACTTGGACCTGCACATGGACATCTATCCTGTAGAAGTACAGGTGGACTAAGAACTAAAAACTAGGAACGTTTTAATGTTGAAGAGCCATTATGCTACGGTCAAGAGTTTTATTTTTGGCTCTAACAATGCTTGAGAAATGCCCTGTATCTATATAGTTCGTAGCAATTTCATATGGTTGCAAGAACTGTGTTAAATCATATGGCATTTAATGATATTTTAATTTATTAGCAGATAGTATATACAGGACAATCATTGAAGTAGCAACAATTGTATTTTAATAACATTTTTACAAAAGCACGGACAGTACATTTTTTGTGTCATATTGTTTGTGTATGTATCCCTTGTCTGGCAGCACACTTTGTCCACGTGTCCACTAGCCCAACATAGTATGTTGGTGTGACCGTCAGACAATTTTGCATCGCCTCCATTACTAGTTGTCAACTGCCTTAGAACCCATCTGTTACACACTTTCCGATTACTTAGGTTATCATGGGTAATGTTGTGCGCAATGCAGTGTCTCATTTTGAAATATGGCAGTGGTCAGCGACCCATAGTTGACTGCAAGCGTCAGGGCCAGCGAACCAGAGCTGCCAAAACCCTACTACACCACCACGCGGGGATCCTGGATAACAGGCTGCAGAAGGGCAGACCGGCTAAGGAAAAGGGATAGAAGAAGGAATGTTAACCCGGTACTAGAAAAATGATTGCTGAATTCGGATGTGTTGGACCGAAAGGTGCAAATATCGCAGTCAAGCTGTAAAGTACGACACAACGCATTCCGTTCTCTGGATTACATTTTGTTACGTAAGCCATTTCAAAACTTGGTAGCGGGAGATTGAGAACGAACAAAGCCAAGCCATTTTTAAATATGTGGGGATTCCTTGAATAGTGACTCGCCTGTTGCCACAGACTATCTTGTTGTTTCACCCTGTCAGTTGCCACGTTTGCAGGTCTCCCACGCCCGGTTCATCATTGACGATATGTCTTCCGTTTTGAAATCTTTCTACCCTTTCTTACACTCTTCTCGCTTAAACAGCTGTCTCAATATTGAACCTTCATTCTTCTGTAGATTTCAGAAGGGTTCACGCTCTCTTACCACAAATAAAAAATGACAGTAAGACAAAGAGCGCCTCCTTGTTCTTCCACTATGCAAGTCGACAATGTAGATGTCTTGCTATACGTTATATAGCAAGTGCGCACGCTATTCGATAGTCACAATTCCTACATTAAGTATTGCAAAAAATAATGATTGTCCTAACATCAGATTTCTCGTATCAGTATGCTCCATCAGATCTTAATAATACGATTGCTGTTTACTTGATCATTGTTCTTCGAATATTAACAATAACTTTGTTGTAGCTACTGGGATATCCTATCTTTAAAATAATAAGTAAACAGACAATATGTAATTAGAATACTGTGGTATACAAACGGTAAACTGAAAGTACCTTACCTTAACTTAACTTCTTTATACCAATTTAGAAGACTCTGCAGAGTATGTATACAACAAGTTTCTTTTACAATTCCTTAACCTAAAAACTATGAGCATCCAAACTATTCTTGAATGCATTAATTGACCCTGCCTCAAGCAATAACTAGGTCAAGGACAGCGAAAATATAACATTAAATTCGTAGTAGACAGATGGTATACAAGAACGACACCGCGCAAACAGATACCATATCAATATTATTACTCAAGATATACATGCGCATAAACATGCAGCAACTCTGTAGATAGCAGTTAAACATAAATGGATGAATTAGTTGAAATGCGAGATTCAAGGTAAACCAAACAAAAAAGGAAATGTTAATGTAATCAAATGAGCGCACATTATACACGAAAACAATTATTTGCTCACATATAACAGCCGAACAGCAAACAAGGTTCCGAACAATTTCCATGAACAGTACCACTGGTTAATCGTTGTTTCGACGAACATACCTTTATCAGGGGCATTTGATTATTGAATAGTTGTTTATGTTTACCCTCTGTGATATCCCGTTTTGTTTGTATATATCAACCCTCTGTTTACATATTATTCTTGAGTGATATAAACTGAAATGCCCTACATTTTTTGGATGCTTCTATCTAAAGTGCTCAACATGTCTCGGATGCTCCTATCTAAAGTGCTCAACATGTCTCGGATGCTCCTATCTAAAATGCTCAACATGTCTCGGATGTTCCTATCTAAAGTGCTCAACATGTCTCGGATGTTCCTATCTAAAGTGATCAACATGTCTCGGATGCTCCTATCTAAAATGCTCAACATGTCTCGGATGGATGCTCCTATCTAAAATGCTCAACATGTCTCGGATGCTCCTATCTAAAATGCTCAACATGTCTCGGATGGATGCTCCTATCTAAAATGCTCAACATGTCTCGGATGCTCCTATCTAAAATGCTCAACATGTCTCGGATGCTCCTATCTAAAATGCTCAACATGTCTCGGATGGATGCTCCTATCTAAAATGCTCAACATGTCTCGGATGCTCCTATCTAAAATGCTCAACATGTCTCGGATGCCCCTATCTAATATGCTCAACATTTCTTTAATATTTCATCATTATTACACGAAATCTGAGACTCGGCCATTCATAGCCGGTTGGTGCAACACGCCCCTGTCGCCTAAGCGGACTACGCACCTATCGTCTCTAATGTCAGTATTTGGTAAATACCTGCAGGTCAAAAAGTCGATCAGCGTGTGTTACTCCTGTCAAGTATAACGTCACCTTAGTCTTAGTTATATTTAATCTATTATTGGATCGACCCAACTAAGTATTACTGAACGTCGACCCAGTGAGAGACAACAATGACAACTGTAAAATACATGGAACAAGTTATTCAGTTTCGCGTGAGAATGGGACATGGCAGTAGAAGCACCCAAGTAAAATATGTATATACTGCTCTGATCATTCTGGAGTTCAGGACAATGGAAGATCTGCATCATGGCTACACATGAACCAATTACAAGTACACTAGAAATGGATATGAATGACATTTTGAAGTATATCATTGTTCGCCTGTTGGATGACCATATCGAGATAGAGGAATCAGCAAACTGCGTGCCTTTGATTTCGAACTAGGTTCCAACGAACTGGGGATAGAACCCACTGTACCACTACTCTTTTTGGTGCGGACTGATGGCATAGTTGACAGAGTACTGCTCTTAAATCATTAAGTATTTTTCTGGCTTTTTAATGCTGTAACTACGGCCAGGGCATCTGTAAACATGACTATCTGGCTTTCATTTCTGTTGCCTGTCAGCATTCTTCTACTGCAGCCCTCAGTGCTTCTGCCTCCGCTCTGAAATTTCTTGAGTATTTTCCAGTTGCCACTGACAGTGTTATTTTTCTACCATTTCTTAGGCTCATGAATACCCCTGCCCCTCCGTTCTGTGTTGTGTTTGTTAAAGAATCGTCGGTGTATGCATGGGTCCAGTCCATGCTTGGGTAGTTTTTGGTATGTACCTCAGGGTTATGTCTCTTTTTTCTTTTTCAGTCTGGCTGTTCTTGTTTCCAATACCTGGTATATTTTCGACCACCTCCGGAATGATATGCTGCTTCCAGGTAGGTTTGCGTACAGTATGGATGGGCTTTGGTGTTGTTAATGTGTTCATTGGGTCTTCGCTCATCTTTGCTTTGGCTATTTCTGCAAAGTTTCTCCGCTTTAGTTTCCCATTTCCAAATCTATTTAGTCTCTGATGTATTGCATGGTCTGTCAGTCTTCTAAGTTTCTCTGCTTGCTGCTGGGCTCTGCAGTCTCTTCTGTCTGTCATGGATTGCAGATTTGCAATATTTTTAAGTTCTACAATTGGCGTTGACTTCCTGTTATAACTCGCATGGTTTGGTCTTGAAGTTTCCTAACTTTATCAAAGTACGCCAGTGCTGCTGTTGTCCATGCTGCAATGCCATACTCGAGAACTGGTCTCACTTTTCCAGTGTACATTTTCTTTAGTATACTTTCGTCTGTTCCCCAGCTTGTGCCAGCAAGTTTCCTCCTGATTGCCATTCTGGTGCTGTTTAAGTGTGCCTGCAAGGAACGGACAAAAAATATGAAGTAGGGTACTGGAAAATGAGACTAAGTTACATATCAGAACTAGCATTTGCAGATGATGGTGCCATGATCACGAAATTCGAAGCACATCTCCAGATCACCTTGCAGGTCTTGGAAGAAGAGTTCAAGAAGAGAGGAATGCACATCAGCAACTCCAAGACAAAAATCATTGTGATCGCCAGAGACGAAAAGAGACATCAGATAACCCTAGGAACACGAACACTGGAGCAGGTCAGTAACTTTAAATATCTAGGAGTGGTAATTGACAGCAGGGGAGGAATCAAAGAGGAGTTAACTGCACGAAGGGCAGCAGCAGGTAGACTTTTCCATGCAATAAACAGATGTTTCTTCAGTAGAAGAGAAATAAGCAGGAAAACAAAGATAGATGTATACCGCTCGACCTATGCGCCTGTCCTGCCATATAGATGTGAGTCATGGGCAATGACTACAGCCCAAGAAAGGCAATCACAAACTTCAGAAATGAGGTACCTAAGAAAGGCGAAAAGAGACGAGACAAGATCCGTTACCAGACAATTCGTAGCAATCTTGAAGTTCAGCCCCTGCAGACACGAGTGGAGCAGTCCCAACTACAGTGTTTTGGCCATGTCTGTAGAATGGAAGAAGATCGGATACCAAAGCGGTCATGGGAGATAAAAAGTCAAGGCCGCAGACCCCGAGGACGTCCCAAAGTACGTTGGGAAGACAACATATGACAGTCCCTAAGTGATAGAGGGCTGGATTGGAAAGAGGCCAGGAAAAAGACGGCGGATAGAGCAGTGTGGCGTTCTCTTTGGCAAACCTCTACACCTCACGGTAGAAGAGGAGCGACTAAGTAAGTAAGTAAGTGTGGTTGTGTTTGACATGAAACATTTCGACATTCATAACTTTAACACCACAACTTAGATTTGAGTAGACACTTTGAAGATACCATCTTCATTTGGGCTGTTTAACAACATAAATCTATTTTCAGAAGTAATCTGTTTGTTTCTAGTCAATAGTAGAGTGCCGATTATGCCAGTTTAAAAGATGGAGCCCATCACTTTTAGCGCGTCCGTTAATCCTGTTGTTGAATATTAGTTTTGAAAGTGAAAGTATTTTGTCGATTTTATGCCATTTAATTGTTTATTTTACATTATGTTTATGAGTCTGGTAGGTAAAAATGTAAATGGTTATCTAATGCATATTAAGAACAACAAATGTATATATACAGGGATGTATCCTCTCACTTTATCTTTACAACATATATGTGCAATGTATAATTAGAAATGTTCGAGAAGACGAGAGGATTGAAAGGTTAGACCCATTTACTATTGGCGGGTACGAGATTCCAGAGTAACGATACGCAGATAACACAGTGATACTATCAAGAAGTGCAGAAGGGGTAGAGCAGCTAATTTCAGCCGTAAATGGACATAGTAAAGATCAAAACATGTTTATAAACATCAATAAAACAACGATAATGACCACCGACAAAACACAAAATCAGCATAAATTTACAGTGGGTGGTGCGGAAATAGATCAGGTCACACATTTTGAATAGCTGGGCTCCAGAATTGACAAAAATGGCGACTGCTCAAAAGAAATCAGAAGAAGACTAGCCATGGCAATGTAGAGACTGAACAGCCTGAAGAAATTATGGCAGAGCACCAACAAAAATTATAACAGTAAAATTCTTGAAAGCCTGTGTTTGTTCTCTGCAGCTCATGGCTGCGAATCATGGACGATTACCACAACTTCTAGACAAAGAATCGAATCCTTCAAGTCAAAATGTTACAGAAAGATCCTCAAAATACCCTGGACAGAGAAAAAAACAAATGTAGACATTCGGCAAGAGTTGAGCATAGAAGAGAACTGGTTTATCAATTCCAAGAACGGTCTTGAGAAAACGGTGATGGAAGGAATGGTGCCAGGCAAAAGAGGACGGGGTAGACCAAGAAGACAATTGCACCAATATATTAAAGAATGCCTTGGTATGACTATGACGGAGGCTGGAGTTTTGGCAATGGAACGAGTTTCTTTCAGACAGACTATGACGGGAGCGACGTTCTACAAAGGACATGCTACATGATGATGATGATACATATATATATATATATATATATATATATATATATATATATATATATATATATATATAAAATATAAAATAAATAATTTGTTCACCCATCATAGTCAATTAGTACCACTATGGTATCAGTCACTGTTCGCATGAGATTACAGATGGCTGAAAAGAACAAACTGAGTTCTGAATTGTCTGCTTCACAGTACGAGGAAAATGGGCGTCCATTTCCACAGACATGGAGGATGTTTTGCGCACGATTCAATAGGGTGAGATTGTACCTTTGCACCAAATATCAAATGCTCTCCTTTTGTGCTTTTCATAGTAGACTGGTGTGAGGAACGTGAAATACAATAAAAGTGGCTTGCGCGTGAAGTGGATTTTAGCGTATAAGTGTTGCGCACAGCAACCTCACTATCTTCTTCTCAACTGCTCTGATTCAGAGGCAATACATTGTTAAGACGGCTGAGTGCAGAAGTGGATGCATACTTTTCTTACAGTTTTCTTCCAAAGTCTGTCCAGTAAAAGCAACAATGGAACAGCTGGCGTCAACAGTTTCTACTCAATTGTGTCATACAAATTCAATTCTGCATGTCTGAAATCCGATTGAGTCAGTGGAGATAGTCAGACCAAATGTTGATTATGTGCGCGAACCATTGACACAGTTCTAGTAGTCTGAATAGTAACGTACTAGAGATCAACAGTTCGTGACCCAAATTCATATGTGGAATACGTAATGACGATACGCATACAGTGAACAGACAGCAATACAAACAACCAAGTTTGAAAGAATAAAAGAAAACAAGACACACATGTTCCCACTGAGAAAGTTGAATGTGTTGCAAAACTCACAAAAGAAAACGAAAGCTGAAAAAGAATGGATGATGACCAAGAATACCATCACTGAAACAGCGAGAAAAATATGTGCAACTGTGAAGACAATATGCCCAAAACCAAAGTTTACAGCATAGTGGAATGAGGAAATAAAATTAGCAATTAAAAAGAAAATGAACAAAAACAGCATATTGCTTAAGAGGAAAACGGCGAAATGCTTTACTGAATTTATTATGGCTTGAAAAAGAGGCTATGTTTTTAGAATCAGAAACCTGTGAAGAGATAATAACCATAAACTGCAAACTGGGCACCAAGCGGGAGTCTTTTCCAGGAATATGAACAGTCGGATAATGGACACATAGTTCCGCATATAATTTTTGTTGAAAAATGGGCCTTTCTAAAAGTGTTGTTTACTTTAACGCTACTTACTTTTTTGGGTCAAGCAGCTCGTAGAATCAAAGACTGGTTTGATGACAGTGATGATGCTATTAAGACTCTTCTGGATGAAAAACATCGCCTTTTAAGACTTCAACAAAACTATATATTCCATGTATTGTCCAAAACCATATCAGGAATATACAGGGTGCCTTGATCATAAACAAAGCTAATGAATTCCAACGGTACACAGATACAAACGGCTCAACGACTCCCTGGAGGCGGTCTATAGTCTCTGCTTTTATCATTCATCCATTGCCCAAAATGCTGACACAGCACTGATGACCAGCAACGTCAATATTCTAGAGCGATGGTTAAAACACTTCAGTGATTTCCTAAACTGCTCATCCCCCATCAGTGAACTAGACATAACACGCATGCCTTAAGCGTGGTATCCCGCCAAGTATAGAGGAGGTCGGGAAAACAACCAATTACTCCTGCTGAGCTATACAAAGCAGGAGGATATGTGCTAATACACAAGCTAAAAGACCTCTTTCGATCAATTTGGGATGCAGGTCATATGTCGCAGGAATTCATATATACTACTATTGTCAACATGTACACGCCTAAAGTCAATTGTTAATTAGGGATCAAGATGCGGAGCAGCGCATGAGATGCAGTGGTCAGCGAATCATAGCTGACTGGTAGCGTCAGGGTCAGCGAACCAGAGCTGCCAAGACCCTTCTACACCTCCACGCGGTGATCCTGGATAACAAGCTGCAGCAGGACAGACTGGCTAAGGAGAAATTATCGATAAGGGAATGCCAACCCGGTACCAAAAAAACGCTTGCTGAAGTCGGATGTGTTGGACCGAAAGGTACAAATATCGCAGTCAAGCTGTAAACTACGACAAAGGCAGTCCGTTCTCTGGACTACATTCTGCTACTTAAGCCCTTTCAGGGCTTGGTAGCGGGAGATTGAGAACGAATTGTCAATTATGTGATAACCACAGGGAAGTATCCCCTCTGTCGATCGATGGAAAAATTATAAATATAGTGTTGCTCAAACCGTTTATCAACTCATCTTGAGCAGAAGCTACTCCCACAGAGTCATAATGGACTCCGAACTGGTCGCGGGACATTTTACATCATTTTTGCAGATCGCCAAATTCAAAGAAATGTCAGGAATATCATCGTTTTCTGTACACGACATCTGTTGACATGATAAAGGTCAATGACACCGTCAACAGGGACAGACTCTAAAAAATCATGCCTAAATTCGGATTCCTCGAAAAATTCAGCACACTTGCCCGAAAACGTTATTGTGGCATGTCGGATCATGAATGGGGTCAACAGGAATGTCTACTGGCCTCAACGCTCTTTAGCACGGTATCTGCAGTCATCCTACATTAGGCTGTGACACTGGCGTACATATAAGATACAGGACAGATGGGTAGCTGTCCATTCTGTGACGCCTAAGGTCCCTCACAAATGTAAATGACGAAGCCATCTTAGATCTTCTCTTTGCTGTAGACTGCGCCATTAACACGTGCTCAGATATGAACATACATACCCCCATGAAAGAGTTTTCAACTGCATGTACTGACTTTGGTCTGAATGTCAACACCTTGAAAAACGTAGGAAATGTTTCTACCTGAGCCCGGGAAGTCTAACGATGAATCAAACATCACTGTATAGGGACATCTCCCATAAGCAGCTGTTAGCCTTACTTACCTAGATGGTATCATCACAAGATAATCGTATTCAATGCGGAATCAAGATGCTGAGCAGCGTATGTGTTGCAGTGGTCATCGACCCATAGCTGACTGCTAGCGGCGAACTATAGCTGCCAAGACCCTTCTACACCTCCACGCGGTGATCCTGGATAACAGGCTGCAGAAGAGCAGACTGGCTAAGGAGAAATGATCGAAGAGGGAATGCTAACCCGGTACTAATAAAATGATTGATGATGTCGGATGTGTTGGATCGAAAGGTGCAAATATCGCAGCCAAGCTGTAAACTACGACACAACGCATTCCGTTCTCTGGACTACATTCTGCTACTTAAGCCCTTTCAGGGTTTGGTAGTGGGAAATTGAGAACGAACGAAGAAGAAGAAGAAGAAGAAGAAGAAGAAGAAGAAGAAGAAGAATAAGAAGAAGAAGAAGAAGAAGAATGCAATCTGAAGTCCACAGCATAATTTTCAAGATGGATACTGATATTGAAAGACACTTTTTTTTCCATAGAACAGAAAATCTTTGAAGATATTTTTATAAAAGAAAAACAGTAACACGAGAAGACTTCAACTCAAGTAACATTGATAAATACGTTAATATAAATGCAATTAGCAAAACTCTAGTGAAAATATCAGATGGAAATAATTACTTCTTTACCCGAGAGGGTGAAATGGGATGATATTTCGTCTACACCGAACAGAAAACGAGAGAAACATGAGTTTGTGCGAGAATAAAATGTGTGGCTAATATTGTTCCCTAGAAGAATGATAAAGCATAAATAGATGCTAGAACGAATTGAAGCAGTCAGGTTTCTAGAGAGAGATGATTCAAATGATAACACATTATATTTGATATCAGAAGCGCATATGACATAGCTATTAGCATCATCATGTGTAATGCGTAGTGGCGATTACGATAAATTCCATGAAATTGTATATTTGAGAATGTCATCTATTAAGATTATTGTCATGTTACCAATGACTCATGTCTTGGTTCTTCTTGACTCGTGTCTTGGTAACCCTGACTGTTGTTGGTACCCCTGACTCTTGTCTTGGTACATACGACTCTTGTCTTTGTACCCCAGACTCGTATCTTGTTACCCCTGACTCTTGTCTTGGTACATATGGCTCTTGTCTTGGCATCCGTGACTCTTCTCTTGGCACGATCGACTCGTGTCATGGTACTTCTGATTCTCGTCTTGTTACCAATGATTCTTGTCTTGGCACCTCTGACTATTGTCTTGGCACCCCTGACTCTTGTCCTGGTACCCCTGATTATTGGATTGTTACCGCAGACTCTTGTCTTGCCCCCCCCCCCCCTTTGACTCTTGTCTAGGTACCCCTGACTTTTGTCTTGGCATCCTTCTTGTCTTGGTACCCCTGACTTTTGTCTTTGTCCCCAATGACTCTTGTCTTGGTACCCCTGACTTTTGTCTTGCCCCCCCTCCCCATTGACTCTTGTCTTGGTATCCCTCTTGTCTTGGTACCCCTGACTTTGTATTAGACCCCCCCCCCCCCCCGACTTTTGTATTCGCACCCCTTTCATCTTGGTACCATTAACTTTTTGTCTTCCCCCCCCCCCCCCTGACTCTTATCTTGGTACCCCTGACTTTTGTCTTGCCTCCCCCCCCCCTGACTTTTGTCGTGGCACCCCTCTTATCTTGGTACCCCTCATTCATGTCTTATGCCATAAGTCGCCTGTCCTACGCCGAGTGCGATGCATCGGTCAATGTGAACCAGTGTCGTTGCACGCTCACTTTAATGGCATCTCTGTCCTGGTCCCAGTCGTCCTTATTCCTGCTACCTTTTTCTTCCTTCTTCCTTCTTCCTTTTTCCTTCTTCTTCTTCTTCCTTTTTCCTTCTTCTTTTTCTTCTTCCTTTTTCCTTCTTCTTCTTCTTCTTCTTTTGTTCGCCTTAAAATATTGTCTATATCTGCAATGTAGTCTCTTGTATATACCTCACTGTCTTTTGTAGTTCCCAGACATGTCCATAACGTTTCTCTTACAGTGTTGTTTCTATGGTAAAGTGACATTTTCTCTGTATATCATATTCGGGGCAGTTCTGTAGTAGGTGGTCTGCTGTGCCTGTCCATATGTACACATGGCTGAGTGGCCAATTTTTATTTTTGTGTACATATGGTTGCGTAGTCGGTTGTATCCTGTTCTAAGGGTCTTTCCTGGTAACACCGATGACTTCCTCAAGCACTTCATTTCACACATCGAAATTCTGCTCACACTTGCCCTAGACTGAATCCATGTTTAGCACTTGTAGCAAAGAGTCGGCATAAATATACTGTTTATCAGCTGTTGCTTTGTTGACAAACTAGTGATTGGGTTCCTAAGCAGTGCGGGACATCTGAAAAGTTACCGCATATGCTTTCTGACACCGAGTCTCGATTTCTTTCCAATCGTGCTATCTGCCGACACAAATGTTGCCAACATACTTTAACTTATGGGTCTGTTAAAGAGCATTATCATAGTTTGTTTTCTTCTAGTTAATTCGCATATTATATTTAGAGAAGACAGTAGTCGCAGGCGCGATTTTAGCATACCACTCTTCTTCTTATTCCTCGTTCATTTTCAGACCTCGACGTTAATGACTCTAACGAAGGCAGCAGTCGACTTGAGGCTCAGTGCACTTCTGTACAGCTTCTCGTGGAAAGACACTGACTGTTGCAAAATGCTACTTTATTTGTCGGTATCCAGTGGGAAGTACTGCAAAATGTGTTTTGCCGTCATGTTGATCTGTGCCACAGGAACAACGGTCTGTAGTGTCAATCGTGAACTTATTGTACAGATGATAATCTCAGTCTGTTGTGTCCTGTGCATAGCCGGATAATGATCACCTGGACACGCCTGGGGTGCTGGTGGTAGACATCATTTGCTATGTAGCCAGGTGGTCTTTTTCATTTTGCACTGTACGTTTCCCTTATGGCTGCTTTTGTCTCATTGTATGTGATTTTTATATAGCTCTGCTGCAGCATTCCTCCTTCTCTAGCGATACCACTTTTTTGTGTCTATTAATTTGCTATCATGACACTCTTCATTATTCAAGATTCATGTTCTTTGCGCTAACTTGTTAAAATCTTTCGCAAACATTACGATTCTAGCATCTGTGTGTGTCGCCGATTTCTTATTGGGAGGAGGGTAGAAGTTGTGAAACTGCAACTTATATAGTCACTGCATTCCCACTAATGTCACAAGCGGGGTCCAATGACAGCTGTGCATGAGGCTAGAAAACACGTTATGTAAAAAATAAGTCTTCAAGAAACCTAGTTCATTAAGCCTTTATTTAGGATGTAAACTTCAGTCCTTGGCCATCAACTTTTGCTTGAAATTATTGTTTTTCGAAGCGAATCGTGCTAGGTTGAGTTAACTGGACAGTTCTATGGTTACAGTAGATGGTTACAATGGCTTTTCTTTCACCCGAGACATTCTTGAGAGAATAAATCTAGATCCCCCTGGCTATAGCGCAATGAGACGACTCTTAGTAAGTTCACCACTAACATGATCACAGAGTCGGCCCTCACTTCTTTTGTTAGCCTACAAAAGTAGCCAACGTCTAGGAACTATGACGAGATTGTGAGGCAAAGATCTTCATGAGTGAATCTAGCTCAACCGTGACACTAGTCTTGGTATCCATACTCTTGTCTTGGTACCCATGACTATTGTATTGGCACCCCTCACTCTTGTCTGTGTACCCCTGACTATTGTATTGGCACCCCATACTCTTGTCTTGGTACCCATGACTATTGTATTGGCACCCCTCACTCTTGTCTTGGTACCCATGACTATTGTTGTTACACATGACTCTTGTCTTAGTAATCCTACTCTTGTCTTGGTACTTCTGACTCTTGTTTTGATACCCCTGCCTCTTCGCTTGGTACCCCTGACTCTTATCTTGGTATCTCTGATTCTTTTGTCTTGGTACAGCCGACTCTTGTCTTGACACACTTGACTCTTATCTTGGTACTACTAACTCTTGTCTTGGCACCCCTGGCTCTAGTCTTGGCCCGTCTTGTCTTTGTACCTCCGATTATTGTTTTGTTACTCCTGATTATTGTCTTGTTACAAATGACGCCTGCTGTGTAACAGCGAATCTTGCTTTGGTACCCCTAACTCGTGTCGTGGTACATGTGACTCTTGTCTTAGCACCCCGTGACTCGTGTCTTGGCACCTCCGACTTTTGTCGTGGTACACCTGATTCTTGTCTTGTTACCAATGATTCTAGTCTTGGTACTCCTGACTCTTTTCTTGGCAGCCCTGACTCTTTTCATGGTACCCCTGATTATTGTCTTGTTAACAATGACTCTTGTCCTGGTACCCCTGATTCTTGTCTTGGTACGCCTGATTCGTGTCTTGCTACCAATTATTCTTGCCTTTGTACCTCTAACATTTGTTTTGGTACCGTCCATTGATAAAAGTGCCAACGACAGAACACGTGCCCCGTAGTTTCAGCGGTGGCTCCGATAATTGTCCAAAATTTCGTCATGTACCCAACGTACAGCTGGGTCAACCAGAAGAGCCGGTTGTACCATGAAAATCAATCATCGACGTATCCAATCTGTCAAACGGAACACAACGTGCTGAGAACGTAAACCAAGTTCCTAACACATTGGCCTCCGGATACATACAAGATATGCATTATGGGAACGATGAAACAATAGCCAATTCAGACAAGATATACTGGTACATTATGGGAACGATGAAACAATAGCCAATTCAGACAAGATATACTGGTACATTATGGGAACGATGAAACAATAGCCAATTCAGACAAGATATACTGGTACATTATGGGAACGATGAAACAATAGCCAATTCAGACAAGATATATTGGTACATTATGGGAACGATGAAACAATAGCCAATTCAGACAAGATATACTCGTACATTATGGGGACGACAAATATGAAAAACAGGTCAGGCAAGACAACATAATGATTAGTTGCCCATTGCAAGCGATGATTGCGACAATCATGATAAGGTGTTTGTTTGTGTGTGTCTTGATCTGCAAATTGCGCTATATTTGAATTATCGTGAGAAAGAAACTGGTTTTGTCATCAACTTTACTCTCTTGCCCCAAGCTAATTTCAACCAGTGGAAAGATGACTATCGAAGTAACTCAGGATGCGGACATACACTCTATCCCCACCGCCATTGAGACAAGGTTTCGCTTGAAACTTGTCGGATTCCATTCTACAACGTTTACGGTCCTCTTGATGGGGGATGCCTTACTTCTCGGCTAGAACATTACTCTGGGCAACTGTCAAAATGACCAGTCGAGACGGATGGGGGTGATAATCAGGTTATGCAATAAAAAAAAATGCAACATCAGATAGGGTATACATGACTTACAATTAATTTTTAAATTAAAAAAATGTTTTTAAAAAAATTCATAAAGGAAGACATATATAATATTTAGAAGATGCAAGTTAGACATTAAAGTAAGGCAGAAAATCCAGACATAAGAAGAAAAATAAAATGCGATAGTCAAGAAGGACAAACGGCAAGGCACTCATAATGAGCTTAGTAGGCAAGATAGCCAGACCAGTCAAAACAGAGAGAAAGCACATAAATTATATGATAGGAAAGGCAGAGCACACGTTATCTGCAGGATGCGAAAGATAAACATGCATTAATGACAAACAAAATCAACATGACAGACACCATCAAATGAAAACCAATCGTGGGACAAACCAAGAAGATGGACCTGAAAGTCCTGTGAGAAACATAAAAGGGAGGAAAGATGAAACGGATAAGTAATATATCATGCCGTTACATACATGTGGAAAATTATCATTGATAATAACATTTACAAAATAAGTCACCTGCACAGTTCAGAATCCAATTAAAGCGGCGACAACATTGAAATGTAAAATGAAACCGATTAAACAATTTCAACTATTTTAACTATCTTTTAATTTGAACTACATAAATTATTGTACGGTATAAACCTTTTGGATTTTATAAACCAAATGAAACAATTTAAATGGGATCAAGATGCTGAATAGCGCATGAGCTGCAGCGGTCAGCGACCCATAGCTGACTGCTAGCGTCAGGGCCAGCGAACCTGAGCTGCCAAAACCCTTCTACACCTCCAACGCAGTGATTCTGGATAACAGGCTACAACAGAGCAGACTTGTAAAGGAGAAGGGATCGAAGAGCAAATGCTAACCTGGTACTCATAAAATGATTGCTAAAGTCGAATGCGTTGGACCGAAAGGTGAAAATATCACAGTTAAGCTGTAAACTATAACACGCCGCATTCCGTTCTCTGAACTATATTTTGCTACTTAAGCCCTTGACCGGGTGTGGTAGCGAGGGATTGAAAGCGAACGAAACCAAGCCACACAGTTTAACTTATCTAGCTGTTTTAAACATTTAAACCCTTTAACTAGTTAAACTATTGTAACTATTTAAACTATTGTAACTATTTAATAATATAAACTACTGAAATGTTAAACTATGGAAACAATTTCAACTCTTATAATTATTAAAACTATCTAGCTATTTTGAATATGTATATTAATTGAACTATTTAAACTATTGGAACTATTAGAATTATATAAACTAATTGAACCAATTGAACTATTTAAACTATTTTAACACGCTTGACTATATAAACGATTTGAGTTATTTTAATTATTTGAACTAATTGAACTATTTAAACTATTGAAAGTGTTGTAATTATATAAACTAATTGAACTATTTTAACTGTTTTAACAAGTTAAACTATCTGAGCAGTTTGAACTATTTTAATTATTTGTACTAATTAAATTATTTAATTAACCAATGGCAAGTCTACCAGTCAACCGCCTGGAGGTAACTCAGGATGCAGACTCACTCTATTCCAACCTCTCTTGAGACCAAGGGTCGCTTGACTTTATAAACATTCAACATATTTAGACTATTACAAATATTTCAATAATTTTTACAATTTTAACTATCACCACTTTATGATTTATCCAGCCTGTGTCTTATTACACGCAATATTGGTGGTATAAGAAGTAACGGTACTACTTTTTTACCCCAGCATATCTCTTGTCTATCGTATCTCTCATTTTTCTGCTATTAATTCTACATGATTGTCTTTGTTTTGACCCATGGAAAGTACAATATTACCACTGCAGCTGGACATAAACCTCATTGTCTTGTCCCAAGCTACCTTGAAACAATGGTAAGACGACCAGTCAACCACCTGGAGGTAACTCAGGATGCAGACACGCTTTATTCCCACCTCCCTTGAGACCAGGTGTCGCTTGACTTTATAGACATTTAACATATTTAAATTATTACACATATTTCAATAATTTTTATAATTATAAATATAACTTTGTCAACTATCCCTCATGTGCTTTATAACACGCAATAGTGGTATAAGATGTGACGGTAATCCTTTTTTCCCCAGTATATCTTTTGTCTATCGTATCTCTAATTTTTCTGCTATTGATTCTACATGATTGTCTTAGTTTTGATCCAGGTAAAGCACAACCTTACCACTTAAGCTGGGCATCCAGGATAAAGCAGGTAACAATGCACTTACGCGTTCTCTTACCGTCGTTAGTTTATGTGGCAATTCGGTTCAGATGACGATGCTACTGATCTATGCATCTATGCGCACCTCTCTTTAGTCACCTTCTTGCCTGCACATCAGTGTCAGACATATTGAAGCAACTGCTATAGCTCGATAGCTCGACTTAATGCAATGGTAAATATGCCATTGTGCTTATGCCTCTTATTTTTAATAAGGTGATTGGTAAATTTCTATCAACAGTACTTTTCTTTCTCTGTGAGGAAGACAGGTACTTATTCACAGCTGGGTTGACTGGATCGTATTGGCGATGCAGTTTTAACCCAGTACTTTAAAAAAATTAATATTGAATCTGCCATTTGGTATTTAATCCACACAGAATGTGACATTTGACATCATATGCACACTGACTGTGACATTTGATATACTATCCACATTGAATGTGACATTTGATATCATATCCAGACTGAATGGTACATTTGACATCATATTCACTCAGAATGTGACATTTGACATCATATACACAATGAATGTGACATTTGACATCATATTCACAATGCATGTGACATTGGACAGGCCATTAACGCTAATTACGCAGTGAGATACTCCAACAAATTAAGTGTGTTAGTGTAATATCCTGTCTCTAGCAATCTTCGAATCTACCAGTCCATTAACTCATTTATTGTCTATGACCTCTACCCTAGATTGATCGCTCTAAACAACGTTGTATAAGAAGCACATCGGACTACCTGTCACACGGCTGCAAATAAAATGTACATACAATTCAACCTGCGTATTAGAAATGCCGAATTTAAATCCAAACGAAATGTGTACACATAATACAAAGACAATTGTAAAATATAAATTTATTACTAATAACTTTGGTCTGATCAATTACCAGCACACCTTGAATGAAGAATGAAAAGTCACGGCAGTCAGACAGATCACTAAATGCCACTACAAACTGAGAACACCAGTGTATTTGTTCTTACTTATCAATAGCGCATTCTGCGAGCTGTAAAACGTGTTTTAAACAAACTGTGAGCGATATAGGCGAGCCACGGGAATGCATGAAAGCACAAAAAAGTATTCACAAGGTCAACAAATCGAATCACGGCTCCGGGCTATTTTGTTTGTACAACAAGAAAACAAATCAGGAACAAGTGAATGCGAAGTAGTACTTGAAGTTATCGATGTGTAAATCAATTAAAGGGGTAGGAAAATACAACAACATCATGGCAGGTTTGTATTGATGTTATGATTGTCAAACAAAAATAAGGGATAAGAAACGGCCGATGGATTAGAAGCAATAACTACACTTGGTGCAGCTAGATATCGTTAACACTTGAAATATGAAATACTAATGGGAATGTAGAGTTAGGGGCGTGTCGTCATCATTTGCTTGTGGTATAAAAACAAAACATTTGTTTTTAACAAGCTGTAGCAATGGCATTATGTGGTGCTGTTAAATATTAGGGGAAACAACTAAGAAAAAAACAGGGAAAGAGAACTAGTTAAGAAACATACCACATGCATGGAAAGAGAACTAGGAAAGAATCATATAACAGACATGGGAAGGGAACTAGGAAAGAAACATATGGCTTGGCTTGGCTTCGTTCGTTCTCAATCTCTCGCTACCTTGATCCATATAACAGACTTGGAAAGGGAACTAGGAAAGAAACAAATAACAGACTTGGGAAGGGAACTAGCAAATAAACATCATAGATTTCGAAAGTGAACTAGGAAAGAAACATTGCAGACTTGGAAAGGGCATTAACAAAAAGACATTACAGACCTGGAAAGGGAAATAGAAAACACATTAAGGACTTGGGAAGATAACTGTGAAAGAAACAACCCAGACTTGGGAAGAGAACTAGGAAAGAAACATGTCACAGACTTGAGACGTGAACTAGGAAAAAAACATTACAAACATGAGAAGTGAACTAGAAAAGAAACATTACAAACTTGGGAAGGGAACAAGGAAAGAAACATGTCACAGACTTTGGAAGGGAACTAGGAAAGAAACATGTCACAGATTTGGAGAGAGAATTAGGAAAGAACCATTACAGACTTGGGAAGAGACCTATGAAAGAAAGATTACTGACTTGGGAAGGGGCCTATGCAATAAACATTAAATGGGAAGGGAACTAGGAAAGAAACATTACAGACAACCGTTTTATTCTGCAAAACGTCAGCAATTTAGCCTGAGTCTCAATGGCGTCCCTGAGTTGTCTTTACGAATCTCATATTTATTCCTAGTATATGTCTATAGTATTTCATTTTTCTGGCATACTAAACCTGGGGAACGTCCATTTCTGGAGTGACCATTCTCAATGATGTTTCCTGTTTGCATTTAACCTGCCCAGTAGCCTGCGCTCTACCTTTGCGATTGCTGGTAACATTAAAGATCTCATGTGTGAAATCTTGCTACTGTACCGCTTCTTACGACTTGCCTAGATGGAAAACTGCTCCTCATATATGTTGGTCGCTTGGGCGTAGGTAACAATCAGGTCTCACTGTCCTAACAGGAGAACAGTTTAACGAGACACAAGCGAATCATGACAAGGGAAGTAAAAATGTTCTTTGAATTATTTCGTAGCTTTATTGTCACTATTGTTTTCAGTATCACTGGATTAGGAACGACAACTGCAACATTAAGAAAAGTTAGCAAGAAACGAATCAATGTGTAGTCGTTCCAAGTTATGGCTTAGCACTCCTGACAACCAAACATAATTAAAGTCCATATTTTGGGTAACAGCTTTACGATTTAAAAGAACGCTCTTGAAACAATATAACGTATGAGATATACGATATATAATTGGTGTTGCTTTTAAAGCTGCTTTAGCTGAGTTCTTCAATTGTTTTCGAATTGTCTCTGGAAGCTGGATTTCAGCTTCTAATTGTTCATCCCCAGGTTCTCCTATTTAGTTCACTGAATGGCTTCTTGGCAGGTTGACCATTACGGGGATCTCAGCTTCGATCTCCAACTCGTTGGCCAGGCTGCCATACACCAGAGACACGACGGGGACGTGCGGAGTATGTGTCAACTGACCCGTGCGCCTGCCTTGGAACTCTACTGAACGTGTACCGGAGTAAATGATTCGTGACCTTGAGAATACCAAACATAGATTCTATATTCTAACTTCTAGGAGAGATAATAGCAATCATTGCCAAGTAAAACATACGGTTTAAGACAACATACAATGTTCGCGATCGCTCCCTGGACACATATAATGTCAAAGTAGCCTGGCCAACGAAGTAGGGTACAACACTGTAATACCTTAGTGGTGAGCTTACTATACCCCAGAGAGTATCGGTCCAACTTCGATATGTAACCAGCCACTAGAAACACGTAATCAAGAATTAAATTAAATCAAGCACGAATAGCGTCCATAGCAACACAAAAAACAACAACAACAATAACATATATCACAGCACGTGGCCCAAGCGAGGAAACGGCATTTCCCGATCATATTTCGCAGCAAGAGAGAATCGAAATAGAGAAGTTGAGTTCTACTACCTTCCGTATTCACACCTAGACTCACAACATATAACCATTCCCTAAGTATAACAGATCACAAGCAAAAGAAAATACAATCGATAGTTGAAAACGCATATATACAATTAGTATAAGTTTAAGCCACACAGGAAAACTGTACGAGAAATTCCTGGAACAGAGAATTCGACTATCCTAGTACCACAGCTGGCTGAGTGGGGCTCAATTTGGTTTCCGACGAAGTAGTTAGGAGCTGCACAGACGCTCTATTCACTCTGCGACAACTAAGCGAAACAAACATTGAATATCATTGAAAACTGAACGTGGCTTTCATAGATCAAGAAAAGGCTTTCCATAGAGTAGACATAAATAAACTATGAGCCATCCTAGACGACTACGGAGTAAAGGGGCAGCTATTATAGAATATTAGAGCAATGTACCAAGGGTGTCAAAGTATAGTTAGAACAACAGATGGTGTGACCGAAACAATGGAGATAACAACCGGCTGAGACAAGGGTGTTTGATGTCACCACTACTATTCAACACAAATATGGACAGAATAACGCTGGAGGCAAAATTGGAGCATCTGTCAAGAAATGCAGAGGAAGAAAGGACAGAGGCTGACCAGTTAAACGAACTCCTTTTGCAGATGATTAATGTCTACTCTACGAGACTGAAGATCATCTGCAGAAATATCTGACTGCGCTCAACTCTGTATTTGAAAGATACACTTTGCGAATTAACACACATAAAACAGAAACTATGCAGAAAAACAGATCGCCTGAAAACATGTCCATTGTGGTAAACGGGACCAAGATCAAACAACATTTCAAGTACTTGGGCAGGGTTTTCACACATCATGAAGGTGGTTTTAGATAGAGCGATTGATATCAGGTGCCAAAAATCAAATGCGATCGCATACCAGCTGTCACCAATATTAAAACACCCTAACATAAATATGCCCACAAAGAGAATGCTAATCAACAGTACACGTATGCCAACTATATATATTTATATATATATATATTTATATATATATATATATATATATATATATATATATATATATATATATATATATATATATATATATATATATATATATATATATACACATACACACACACACACACGCACTCACGCACGCACGCGCGCACACACACACACACACATACACCCACACGAATTCATGTATAATAAGTTCGGCTTAGGTAAGCTTTTTGATAATGTATTTTTTACTCACACACAAACTCACACATCACTGAAATCTGCCGCTGGGATTGATGTTGTTCACGTTAAAGACCACTTTATCTGGTTTTCTGAAAGGCTTCTATTTCACATTAATAGATACAAAGAATTATACTTCTTCAGAGACTTGAACCCATGTCATTTTGATTGACAACAAGACACCCTATATGATTTTCTTCTCTCACAGCTGCATGTAGGATACTATTTGGCTAAACTTAAAAAGAACAGTTATCTATATCTGTGATTCACATTTATAACTAAGAACTATCGGTCTTGCATTAAAAAAATTAACAACATATTTCACTTCTTTTTGTATGCTTAAGTTTGCGTTCGACATCTGCCAACAATAACTATAACAAAGACAGCAATCAGCTAATAGCCCCCGACAATGTCTTACACCTGTGCATGCAGAGATACTGGCTGCGGAAACGTGACACTCTTTCAGAAGTGAATATTGAACACGCGGCAACAAATGTATAGTTATGATTGAGCCGTTGCCTTAAATGAATCTCTCTTGTCTTGCCAATTTATAATATTTAATAAAGTGTATTTCATTTGCATAGTTATGAAACAATTAGTAACACATGTTAATAATGATGAACGTTAATCAATAAAGACGAGAATGTTTTTATATTTTTAATTTTTTTCAAATGATTTGATATTATAAACGCACTCCGGATTTCGACGCTGAGCAGCGCAAGAGCTGCAACGGTCAGCGATTCATAGCTGACTTCTAGCGTCAGGTACTGCGAATCAGAGCTGCCAAGATCCTTCTACACCTCTACGCGGTGGTCCTAGATAATTGGCTGCAACAGGGCAGACTTACTCAGTAGAATAGATCGAAGATAGAAAGCAACTTTGTACTAACAGATGATTGCTGAAGTCAGATATGTCGGACCGAAAGGTAAAAATATCGCAGTTAAGTTGTAAAACCACGACATAACGCATTCCGTTCTCCTAACTACATTCTGTAACTGACAAAGCCCTTTTCAAAGTTTTGTAGCGGAAATTGAGAACGAACGAAGAATAGGAAAAATATACACACTCACTCAACTGCCACCCATAATCCACACACGCACACACACATACTGTACTCATAGGTATAATATATAGACTGATAGAACATATGCAGATTAAGGGTAGCCAAACATAGCTAGACACGCTCTCACATGACACAAACAACGGAACATAAAGGGAAGGAGACATAAAAATACATGAAGTTGAGAATGTGAGATCCAATTACGATTACATTTTTTGTTACATTGTTACGCCTTGAGAGAGGCATACATGATAGCCCATGACTCTGCATGCTGGCGATATATGGCAAATGACCCATGTACCGAGAAAAACTTTGATAGATTGCTTGATTGATTGATACCCTTTGTTGGACACAAAAAGTGTTTGTATCTCGCATGGTCGCTGTCAAACTTAACTAGCCAATCATGTTCTATAAACTGTTGACAACAGAGCGTGTTTTTCTCTCGCATTGTGGTTGTCAAGTTTATCTAATTAGCCATGCTCTATAAATTTCTGGACACAAAACGTATATTTCTCTCCCATTGTCCTTGTCACGTTTATCTAAGCAAATTCAGTTATGTTCTATACATTTCTGGACACAAGTGGTGTTTTTCTCTCACACGGTCACTGACAAGCTAATGTAACCAGTTCGTAACGTTCTATAAATGTTACGGTACAAAACGTGATTTCTCTCGCTTAATCTCTATCAACCTCTTCTAGCCAGTTAAAGTAATTTTTGGAAAAACGAATATTTAATACAGGTGTTATTTTATTTCGGCAGGACATTCATCTTCTCCAAATCGCTGGACATTTATTTTTCAGCAAATGTGTTTGAATTGTTCCTAATTGATCTTATATAAATGTTATTATCGTTTAGCAATCTTGCTACATGTAAAGTATGGGGCATCAGTTCCATATCCCTATTGGATCAAGTCACATGAGTCGATGAATAAGCAATTTACAGATTGCAAGATTTTGAAATAAAAAACAGGTCCAACAGAGAAGGGCACACGACATGACGGTGCATGAGTGTGTACAACCAGCAGGTTATATTAACCATCGGTATCTACATTCTTCACCATTTGCTGAGAGGGACTGAGCCAGAGTCCGCTACGTCGGTTCTTAACGGAACTGAATAGAACATTTCTCCTGTGTTAGGTAAACTACTATCAAGAGCTTGCAATGACGTTTTCAGCGGCACTGATTGTGTACCAAATGGATGTTATATATAGGTATACAATTCTGTTGATGACTTTTACGACATGCTCAGGGGGAACTGAGAGGCGAGTCCAGTCAGACCCAACATACTGACTAGAATGTCGAGCCTGGGTCAGGCATAATATACTGACCAAGACCACTATATATCCTTCAAGTAACGTTACCTTGAAACAGACGGGTTTCATGGCAGTCTTATTGATGCGATGTGGATCTACGTCATCCTCTTAGTAGCGAGCGTCACGCAGATGAAGCCACGCATAGCACCACCACATGGATGACTATTGTCCACCTTCATCAACATGCTCAGGATGTGAGGAAAGATACTTCAATCCGTCACTTAACTTCCTTTTCAGGACGCACAAACAATTAAACCTACTGTTTGTAGGAATTAAACAAAAACAAACAAATAAAAACAAATACGACATGCTTAGAAAGTTACCGTTGCCTTACTCTTTCCACCTCTAGTATAGCAAGTGTGCTAGAACAATAAATATCATCTTTACATTTTGGGTTCAAAATATCTCTTTTTACTGCGTGATCGCTATTTTTTTTAGTTTTAACTATAGTTGCAATATTTTCCAAAATATTGGCCACACATTATTCATTATTTTCTGATCATGTCACGCCACTGTCCTCTGTTAGCGAGTCCGTAGACTGGAGTTAAAGTATTGTGATCATGTTAAGCCACAATCCTCTGTTAGTCACTCCAAAGACTAGTTGAAGTCTTCTGATCATGTCACGCCACTGTCCTCTGTTAGTCAGTCCAGAGACTGGTGTTGAAGTCTTCTGATTATGTCACGCCACTGTCCTCTGTTAGTCAGTCCAGAGACTGGTGTCGAAGTCTTCTGATTATGTCACGCCACTGTCATCTGTTAGTCAGTCCAGAGACTGGTGTTGAAGTCTTCTGATCATGCCACGCCAATGTCCCCTGTTAGTCAGTCCGAAGACTGGTGTTGAAGTCTTCTGATCATGTCAAGCAAATGTCTCCTGTTAGTCTGTCTGGAGACTGTAGTTTTCTGATCATGTCACGCCAATGTCCCCTGTTAGTCTGTCTGGAGACTGTATTTTTCTGATCATGTCACGCCAATGCCCCCTGTTAGTCTGTCTGGAGAATGTAGTTTTCTGATCATGTCACGCCAATGCCCCCTGTTAGTCAGTCTGGAGACTGTATTTTTCTGATCATGTCACGCCAATGTCCCCTGTTAGTCTGTCTGGAGACTGTAGTTTTCTGATCATGTCACGCCAATGTCCCCTGTTAGTCTTTCTGGAGACTAGTTTTCTGATCATTCCATGTCGCAGTCCTATGGTCGCAGCAAGTCTCTTCAGCTCAGTTATACCCGATTGTTTTTTCAAGAATGTGTGATGTAATTGTTTCTTGTACGTTCTCTTTTTTATTTCCTCTGATTTTTGTTCTTCAGTATTTTCAAAAGTAAGCCTCAAAGTCTCATAGTATGACTAAGTCTAGATCAAATATGATCATATGTCTCCATTGATTTGTTCGTTTGAACTTTTTCCTGTCTAGCTTACCATTTACATCGAACGATCCTGGAGGACAGGGGTGACCGACCCCAACCAGGCACGTCCACAGGTGGCAGATAGTGGGGCGACCGACCCCAACCAGGCACGTCCACAGGTGGTGGATTGTGGGGCGACCGACCCCAACCAGGCACGTCCACAGGTGGCGAATAGTGGGGTGACCGACCTCAACCAGGCACGTCCATAGGTGGCGGATAGTGGGGCGACCGACCCCAACCAGGCACGTCCACAGGTGGCGGATAGTGGAACGACCTCCAGATATGGAGCGTCAGCTACGATTTAAGCTAGGTATAATAACTTGACGAATAAGCAGTCGTGGACCACGGTAGACAAACCAACCTACTTCCTTGCAGGTACCATCGGGAGATGGAAAGGCTATGGGAGACAACCCAAAACAGAAAACTCAACCCGACCTGCCGAAGACGGAGTTTGTCAGTTACGGCTCAGGAACCGGGAAAATTCAAGGCACACACGCACAAACAGGATATTGTCATGCGACAGTCGCTCCTACAAGTTACAACCGGGGAGCAGCGGTGCCGGACCCCCAGCCTCGAGGGGACCCACCCAAGCAACCGGTGCCTCTGCTAACCTAGTGGTCAGGGGGAGGCAGAGTTGTACCAATGATCAACAAACAAAGACCCTTAAAGTGGTACAATGGAATGCAGAAGGCGTGAGAAACAAGAAACCCCAACTACAATAATTTTTCCAGGAAAACGATATAGACATTTGTATTCAGGAAACACACCTAAAAGAAACTAAACAAATTTCCAACAGAGGATATGAGTGTTTCCGCCAAGATAGGGAACACAGATCAAAAGGAGGAATAATAACACTAGTTAAAAATTCTATACTAGCAGTTGAAACAAATAGATCTGGACCAGATGAATTAGAATACATCACAGTAAAGATATTCCAACCCAGTGGAGACTCAATGATAACAAACTGCTGTAGTCCACCAGCCACAGCTCTGGCAATACACAAAGTCAAAATTGAAGAATCGAGACATCTCATAGGGGGAGATTTTAACAGTCACTCCCCAAGCTACGGCTACGAAACAATGGACCAGAGAGGCGAGGAGGTAGAGGATTGGATGATAGAAAACACTCATCCTAATAAATAGGCCAGACGATAGGCACACATATTACTCTAGAATATGGACAAAAATGAGTACTCCAGACCTTGCGATGGCAACGGACGACCTACCGACTAATAGCAAGAACAGTCAACAGCCAACTGGGTGGAAGCGACCATGTCCCAATAACTTTAGAAATATGTAACAAGAGACAAACAGAGATAACAGATATGCACCCAAGTTGGAATTTTAAAAGAGCAAACTGGACTCTATTTAGAGAAAATGTAAATAAACTCTGTCAAGATATATCCCATGCCACAATTTTAAATAAAAATGTTACCATCATGACGGAGGCTATCATCCAGGTAGCAAAGAAATCAATTCCACCTGGAAAACGGAAAAAATATAAACCCTTTTGGAGCAACAAACTAGGGAAAATGCACAAGGAACTAAGTGAGGCAAGAGATACCATGGAAAAAAATCCTTCACCAGAAAACATAGGGAAACACAGCAAAATTAGAAACACATTCATAGAGCAAAAGAAGGATGAGATCCAAAGAAGTTGGCATGAAAAGACTGAAAACCTCAACATGGACAGGGATACAAGTAAACTCTGGAACCTGACAAGAGCTTTAAATAATGAAACCAGAGGGAGCCATAGGAAGACGGTCATTATAGGTCATACAGGGAAAATGGCAGCAAACATCCTAGCTGAATTTTTCAGAAATGAGAGTACCACAATATTGACACGAGAACGCAAACTAGAAGTTAAAAAAGACATAAAAGAGAACATGAAGACACATAATGCTGATCCCTGCATGAAATCATCATTCAAAATGATAGAGTTAAACACTACTATTCAGAAACTGAAAAACAAGAAAGCTCCAAAAAAAGATGGCATCACAAATGAAATGATTAAAATCCTAGACCAAGGGTCAAGAAGAAAACTCCTGAAAATCTTCAATCAATCATGGATAACAGGTAAGATTCCAGACCAGTGGCGGGAGGCTATCATTATCCCCATCAGAAAACCAAAAAAGGACAAGACAAGCAAGGAAAGTTATAGGCCAATAAGTCTGCTCAGCTGTGTTGGAAAAGTCATTGAAAAAATGGTAAACGCAAGACTAATAAAACATCTGGAAAAAAACCATCTAGTCAATTCACAGTCAGCCTTTAGGAGAAACCGCAACACAGAAGACCAACTAGTGTACCTCACCCAAGAAATAGAAAATGCATTCCAAGGTAAGGAAAAAGTACTTGCGGTCTTTGTGAATATGGCAAAAGCTTTTGACAAGGTATGGAGAGAAGGACTCCTCCTAAAACTATTAAACAACAAAATAGAAGGGAGAATGTACAGCTGGATACAAGACTTCCTCCGATACAGAAAAGCAAGAATAAAATTAGATGGATCACTGAGCCATAGAATAACTCTCCAACAAGGCGTACCCCAGGGAGGCGTCATCTCTCCTACCCTCTTTATCCTGTTCATAAACGACAAAGCGAAAAAAACTCCCAAAGAAAGTATCCAGTGCCCTACACGCTGACGACTTCGCAATGTGGAGTGCTGCAGAAAAACTACCAACAGCTCAAAATAGAATGCAGACAGCACTGGACAGTGTTGGAAAATGGGTTACAGATTGGGGATTGCAGATTAACATCTCAAAGACAGTTACAACATGCTTCTCACTGTCGAACACCAAGGAAGTAACAAAACGTATTCTAAATGGCAAAGAGCTTGTACACGAAAATACCTCTGTGTATCTCGGAGTTAAAATGGACAAGAGACTCACATGGAGAGAACACATACAGGAGATAGAACAAAAAGCAACCAGAAAACTATCCCTCGTGAAGAAGCTGGCCGGAACAAGCTGGGGTGCAAATAGCAACATCCTCAAAAATGTATACAATGGCACATTCAGGCCAGTACTTGAATACGGCATGACAGCCTGGACCACAGCATCAAAAACAAATATGTAACGTCTAAGCAAAATTCAAAATTCAGGCTTAAGGATAATAACAGGAGGAATGAAGACTACACCAATCCAAAAAATGGAAACATATACAAATATAAGACCCCTTAATACTAGACGAGAGGAAAGAGTGCTGACACATAGTGAAAAGATGCTACGCATGCCTGATCATCCCATACATATGAAACTAAAACACCCAGTTAAAAATAGGCTTAAGAGAACCAGCTTCATTCATATATCAAACCACCTACACTAAAAATATGGAGAACTAATTCCCAACCAACCTTTAGAAATAGAAACGCTTATTAACTATGAAGAGCCAAGTTGAAACATAAACAACATCGAAATAATTACAGAGATCCCAGGAATAAGAAGAAAAGACGAACACAGTGTCCACGAGTTGAACATTTTAGCACAAACAATGATTGAGGAGAAATATAATACCAAGGAATGGACACAGGTGTACACAGATGGTTCAGCATAGTTGACAGGCCGAAACGGGGGAGGAGGCATATTCATAAGACACAAAATTGGAAATGTAACAGAAGAGGCCCTCCCAACAGGAAAGTTGTCCACAAACCTTAGAGCAGAATCGATGGCCCTCCTGCGAGCACTGAGAATACTTCAAACAGAAAGGCAACTTCCAACCAAAATAGCTGTATTCACGGACTGCAGAGAACTATTAGAGACAATACAAAAAACAAACAAGGAACTAATGTTATCGGAGATCAGATCAGAACTGGGAAAACTCCAGAGATCCTCAACAGTAGCGCTCCAGTGGATACTCTCCCATTGCGGAATCGCGGGAAACGAGAGAGCTGATGCTCTGGCAAAAGATGGCAGCAAAAAGGCACAGTTTAATCGAGTACCATACCGCGAAATCAAGAACATCATCAGAAATCATTATACACAACAATGGAGAGAAGACAGAAACATAAACAGCACACCAGACCCAATTCACTTTCTCAAAAGAAATCAACAAACTACCTTATTTTGCCTGAGAACTGGAAACTGCAGACTACTAGAACATCTGTACCGACTGAAGATCTCACACACCGATGAGTGCCCATGTGGAACAGGATGCCAGAACCCTGAGCATATTCTACAAGAATGCCCAATATATAGGGAAATGAGATGCGAGACCTGGCCAGATGGTGCGGAGCTGAGAAAAAAGCTGTGGGGCAGCCGCTCCGACCTGGTGAAGACTACAGACTTCTTCATGGGGACTGGCCTACAGATATAGCATGACCAAGAAGACCCTGAACGCAAAGAAGAAAGAAGAGACATTGAACGATAGTGGGACTTCTCAAAACTTCTGATGGCTTATCACCCTTTGTGTTTAGAGTCCAAACGTTTAGAAATTCATGTTTTGAAAAAAACTAAAATTTAGTATATGCACTGCGTGGTGACTACAACAACATCAACATGAATGTCCCTGGTGGACCAATGTAACGGAAATAAACACAGAAGGGAAAGACTTTTCCCTTATTGCCTGTCTCAATTTGATATCGATAATTCGATCTACCCTCTACAAATTGTTGTATGCAAGACGAACGAATCTATAGTGTTCTTTTTCCATATTTATTCTCTATTATCTGAATGTAGTTGAAGTACAACAATACGTATTTAGTGTCTTTCTCGTGCGTCGCCCTAAAATTGTCCACAATTCTCTAGCAAGAAAGGTTATCTTCTCCCAATTATTGGTTAAATAACTTGTTTCTCTTGGATGATCTCCCCGCTTTCTCTCCTGTTCTTATCCTATTTCGATCTTGTCTGTCAAATTATACCCGGTCTGATCGGACTACAATGAAACAAGGGAAGACCATCAAGTATCAATCTTTGTCGCGAACAGTTTTGTCTCTCCTTTTGTCGCCTCTTCGATCTGTCAATTAATGTGAACTCTAACGTTGTCTTCCAGCTATCAGGTTGCTTTTGGGTATTCCTTCAACCTCAATTGTTATTCTTTCTTTCTCTTTCTTTCTCTTTATTCCTTCATTATCCGCCATACTCTTTGCTCTCTCTCTCTCTCTCTCTCTCTCTCTCATTATTTCCGCATTACCTCACCTATATTTTTTTCTGTATACCATCAGAGATGGAAATCACTCTATATGATTAACCGTTTCCCTTTATCACAAACTATACTCCACCCTAATGCGTGTTCTCTATTAATGTATCTATAAGGTTGATAAGCAAATCTGGCACAAAACTACGGGTCGAACTTTGCTTTGGTGTTTTAGTTAATTATGGACCCGTCATGCCAATGATTTGCCTGGAACTTGCACTAGCTGAAGACATATACTTGTGTCCACGGAAACCTGTTGTTTTTCACCTGTCATGTTTGATTTTTTCTTCTTTCCAATTGTCCTGGTGTGGACAACGGATGTCTGAAATAGTATCACTGTTACCCGTTGTCGTATTCTTAGGGTCTAGTGCACGTGTCATAACTTCAGGAGATTGACACCCTTTGCCCTGATATAGATAGTGTCGGTTTTTGGAATGGTTGTTAAATGTAGACACGGATAACAATGAACTAAAACACATCGCCCGGGAGAGATTTGACACTGCTCAGTTAGCAAGTTGCCCAGCACACATCACTCATACGCTGAACGATGTTTCTACGACCTCTTACGATTGTTGGAAAGGTAAGACAGGCAACGATAAACGGATATTATTTAACCTTTAAATAACGAATCTGGTTAAATGGTATTGCTGTGCAGGTTGGTTAGACGTGTGTTATTACCAGCTGTTGTATACTTCGCCATCTAGAGACAAGCTGGAAAAATGCATTTAATTATTTTCCTGTGACATTTGATAAGAACATATTGATTGCGTGGATCTGAAGGATGTCTACCGTAACCTTGACTACCCTTTCATCGTTACATCGGGTGACATCGTATAGTCAGGCTGCGCAAATAGTTTACCAGCAACGATCAACTAGTTCTTCGTTTGTCGTTGCCGTTAAGGAACTTGCTGAGGTTCGTATCTTTGGTTCGATGGCGTGATCACAATTGAACTGAACTGCCTCCGCTACGTTCTCTGGTTGCAGTGCTATCGTATTAATCTTAGTGCCGTTATCACTGTGTGAGTGACTTTGACGTTGACCTTTGTTAGAAGACGTTGTGAATATCTGCAACATAATTTAGGTGTCATTCGTTGTGAACAAAGAGATTTGGTCCTGGTCATACTACATTCCCAAACTATTATGTCACACCTCCACTGCTTTGCGAGATACCTGTTACAGGAAAGGCTTCAATGTGTACATCTGGAGGAAAATCTGCATCCTGAGATATTGTCAGACTTATGGATAATTTTCTTGCCATTGGTCAAAGGTAGCTCGGAACAAGAGAGGAGGCTAACAAATGGCGCAGTTGTTTCATAACTTTAAGAAAGCAGCGCCGGTCACCAATTTCAGCGCACAAAGAAATGAAAGACTTTCCGCACGGCTTAACAGAGCGAGTGGTCATCATCATATGCAATGGACAATATTAATGTGTCTCGTATTATACTTTCTCTCCCTCGCTCGCTCTCTCGCGTCAATATGTATGAGGGATGGTTGAAATGATTTGCAATTTAGTATGGAGGGGTCAAGCACTTACCTGGACTTTGGTGCGAACTTCAGTCCCTGTCTTTGTATTCACCCTGCAAGGTGATATACTTCTGTTATTTATTCATCAATTTCCAGATGCGCTGATTGTAGAGCTCGTCCGTCTGGACCTGGACTACGTCTCCAGTTCGGTAATCACGTTCTCGACCTCAGAAAATCGACGTCCATGAAGCTGATTCTTCATGTTTTAGAACATGACGAAGTTAACAGATGCCAAGTGCGGTGAAGAAATGGAAGTCGAAATTTACAATTTAATCATCAAGTACCAAACAGAAAAATCAAGAACATCATCAGAAATCAGTATATACACCAATGGAAGAAGACAGAAACATAAGCAGTACGCCAGACCTAATTCACCAACTCAAAAGAAATCTACAAATACCTTATTTCGCCTGAGAACTGGACACTGCAGACTACTAGAACATCTTTACCTTCTGAAGATCTCACACACCGATGAGTGCCCATGTGGAACAGGATGCCAGAACCCTGAGCATATTCTACAGGAATGCCCAATCTATAGGGAAATGAGATGCCCGACCTGACCAGATGGTGCGCAGCTGAGACAAAAGCTGTTGGCAGCCGCTCTGACCTGGTGAAGACTACAGACTTCATATTGTCGACTGGCCTGCAGATATAGCATGACCAGAAGATCCTGAACACAAAGAAGAAAGAAGAGGACGACGATAACAGAAGAAGAAATAGAAAATGCTTAGGTGGAATATAATGTATAAGTAGGGGAAAAGCGGAAGTAGAAGAAACATATAGAGAAGAAAAATACGTGAAGAAAACAAACAACAATAATAGACGAAGCAGAATATGAAGAAGAAAAGGCAGAATAAGAAAAACAGAAGAAGACGACAAAGATGAAAAAAACCCAAGCAAAAATGTTAAAGTTATGAAAATATGGATTATTTATTCAAGCATACTCAAATTACTGAACCTAACATGTGAATAATGTGCTAAAAAGCTGAAATCCCTAACGTTTACAGCAAACTTGTTATAGTAGTGACCTTAATTCCTTTTTCATGCAATGAAATGCACATTGAAAACGCCTAACAGAAGGATTAGGTCAGATAGAGAGCAGACAGCCCTAATTCCATAGCCCATGTCTCAGCTCTTGCCAACGCCTGCTCATTTCTTCAAGAAAGCCAGGCTAGTTATAGCATTCTTCATTAACTGAGAATAATGAATCATTTCCAAGTTGGCCCGATGGGAAATCCCCTATAGAAGAACCAGCGAGAGATAACGGCTTAGCTATGACTTTCAGACATCAGCTGCTGCCAACGACACAGTGTTGGCAGACATAAATATCCCGGATGTGTTTGATAAATTCTGTTTATTAAAGAAATTGCATTCTTGTATATGTGTGTTTATTAGTGTAAGCGTAGCATCGAGAAATTGCGCAACAAACAACAGACCCAATAGATAGAACTGCAGGAGGCTCCACGAAGTTCACAGCTAACATGCCCAAAGAATTCGAGATGACTTAATAAAGTATTACAAGATAATCAACGGAAAGGATAAATTAGACTAAAATCTTTTTTTCTTTCAAAATGCAACCACCTTCAAGAAAAAGAGGGCACATCTACACATTAATTAAAGAAAAGTCTAAATTAGATTGTATGACATACTTTTTCTAGTCACAGAGTAGTCAATGCTTGGAATGGATTACTACAAGACATAGTGGAGGCAGGGTCAATTAATGCATTCAAGAATATATTAGATTCGCATAACTTTTAGAGCTAGGAAATGTAAAAGAAACTGATTGTATACAGACTTAGCATAGTCTTCTAAACTAGTACACGAAGTTATTGTAATATAGAGAATCTTAAAGAGACTTCGGTCTGAGAGCAAACCGATGCAGAAAAAAACATCTTAAGATAGGAATTAAGCGACGACAATACATCTCAATGTGTTGCTATGCAGGAGCAGCATATCCTCATGACATTCCTGAATCTATCACACGCATGTACAATGGAGGGCAGGACTTGCTAGAGGGAAATGGCACGGCAGACAGGATAGTTGAACACTGGACCTCTGCCATTTGATGTAGCGCTAAATGCACAGAACGTCAGTAGTATATCTAATCGTATTAGCATTTACAACACATGATTTGTAACCAGACGTAGATATTTTTTGAACAATATAACATACAAATATTCAAACATTCAAATATTCAGACTCATAGCAGGGATGCCACGGCATGTCATTGGACAAGTGGCCAAGAATAAACTTAGATATGTGGATGATACAGTTCTGATGGAAAAAATTCGGATTGCCATAGTGAGCAAGAATCGCAAAAGAGTTGGTGACAACGATATACACAATAAGTTAAAAGTTTAAATTTACACATAAACATGAAGAACATATAAACTTTGATACTTGGGAAAAGTGACAAGAACCCATGTATGCAGATACAAGTAAACGTACGACTACTGGAACAGATACCGATATTCTCTTATTTAGGTCACATAATTACAGAGGAAAACAGATGTCAAAAAGAAATCTGAAAGAAAAAATGTATATCCAAGACGGTATTCAGCAACATGCTACACATACGGACATCTAAAAAGATTAACCTTACCATGAGAATGAGAATTGTTAGGTGTTATGTATAATTATCAGAACTGTATGGCTCAGAAACATGGAGAATAGATATAACAAGTTGGAAAATAGCATTGTAGCTTTTAAAAAATGTGCATATAGAACAATGGGTCGCATTTCTTGGAAAGAGAAGAAAACAAATGTGGAGGTATTTATAATGTCGGGGTTAAAAAAAGAATTAATGACCGAAATTTGGGTTAGACAAGATATCTTGGCCATGTAAAAAGACATAACACACCTCCTACTTGAAAACCATACTTCAGGGTAGGGTGGAAGACAGTCGTTTAAGAAGTTGTTGTTTTGAATGCCCACAATGAGTAGATTACTCTTTTGTGCGCCCTGAAAAGGACGTTAAGTGGCGGGTTGCACTAGCTTTCCTCAAATCACGAACGTGCTGACGAAGGTGAGCTGGGGTCCTCAGGGTGATTGTGCTATGCTTGGCTTTATCTGCGTGTCGCTTACTTCTATGGGGATCACGTCGATCCATTGCCTCCTTATCCAGACTGCCACGAAAACAGCCCGTTTCCATTAGAGGGTTACTAGGAAACCGAGGTGAGTGTCTTTACTAGTATGTTTTGCCTGACCCTAACATGACTGATCAGTATGTTGCGCCTGACTAGTCGTTAGTTTTCATCCCCACTTCAGAGATAGACACCGTGTAGTGGATATGGTGGATAACATCGGAAGATGGACTAGAAAGAACTTGTCAGATTGCATCAATTCGGCTGAAGATAAATTGCAGCCGACGTTCGATGCGATGATCGCACTTGGACTGAATTGAACTAACTATATAAATCATGTTGGAACATTTGACTAAAGAAGGTTGTGCATGCGGTTCTAAGCGTCAATATGGAAATCCACTGGTAGTGTTCCGATACAGACGTTATACAATGGGGATAGTTGAAAGGGTGGTAGTATGCTTCATCTGGTAATAAAATCAAACTGCATACACCAACGACTTGTCCATACGATCTCAATATCACTAGAATGATAAGAACCAACGACATCCGACAGACCGTTAGAACAACTACTTGTCCACACGATCTCAATATCACTAGAATGATAAGAACCAACGACATCCGACAGACCGTTAGAACAACGACTTGTCCACACGATCTCAATATCACTAGAATGATAAGAACCAACGACATCCGACAGACCGTTAGAACAACGACTTATGTCACATATATTGACTGACATATTCAATAACATAATTCCGTAGGTTTGACTGCGTGATTGTCATACCAAATAGAGCACGGATGTGGTGCGTTTCTGGCTTACATCTCAATAAGAGGATCACGCGTTCAGTTGTGTAATTATACTGATAACTGTTCGTCTTTCTTTATAATTACAGAGCTTGTTCTTGTTTGTTGTGTAACGTTCTCAATGCGTACGTTGATTCGTTTGTGCGCCCTAAAAAGGACGTTATCTGGCGGGTTGTAGTAGATTTCCTCACATCTCGAGCATGCTGATGAAGGTGGACAGCGGTCCTCCAGGTGGTTGTGCTATGCTTGCCTTTATCTGTGTGGTGTTCACTACTAAGGGGACAAAATCTCGTCAGTCACCTTGAAAACAGCATATTTCCAGGGAACGCTACATGGAAGAAATATTGTGGTATTGGTCAGTGTATTGACCCTGACGCGACGTCCTGGTCCGTATTTCGTACCTGACTGGACTAGCGTCTTCGTTCCTTTACAAAACTTGTAGATAAGTATGAATTGTTTTTTTCAGATTATAAGAACAGGCATTAGTGATTAATGTGAGATAAAGAGATGAATAAAAAACAAAGAATGACTATGTTAGAAGAACACTACAAAAAGTGATAATAGATATACCCAACATATAGTAAATGAAAGATTACTGCACTTGCCGAACTGTTCCGCCAGCGTTAAGTAGACATATTAGCTGATGGTCGCAAAGGTATCGGCGTATATTGCAAGTAAACGCACATTCATGTTTGTGTGTTGGGTACGTTGTGTTATTTTTATAAATGATATGACATAACTGTTTACGATTGGAAATTAAACATACACGAAGATATGATGATAGTTAAGTGCTATTTGTGAAGTGACGTCACGAAGGGAGTGATAGTCAAACCGTATAAAGCATTAGTTAGATCTAGATTGGAGTACCTTTTACAGGTGTGAAGTCCTTATCGTAAAAGGGATATAAACATGCTGGAAAGGATACACAAATGAACAACAATGCTGATAGTGGGATTCCATAATTACAGTTATGAGGAAAGACTTCCGGCGCACAGTGTCTAACTTAACTTAACTTAACGTCTTTGTACTGGTTTAGAAGACCTTGCATATTCTGTATACAACCAGTTTCATTTACATCACCTTGCTCTAAAATCTATGGGCATCTAATTCATTAATTGATTAATTTATCTAGAAGAGAGAAGAATTCGTAGTGACATACAGGTTTATAATTCGTAGTGACAAACAGGTTTATAATTCGAAGTGACATACAGGTTTATAATTCGTAGTGACATACAGGTTTATAAGATGATCGGAGGAATGGATAATAAGGCTAGTGACATTATTTTTTTAATACAGCCACCCCCAGGAATTAGAGGGATTGGCTACACATTAACTACAGAGAGGGCCATATTAAATATTTTGAAATATTTGTTTAGTTAGTGAGTGTAGAATGCTTGGAATGCATTGCCACGTGAGGTGTTGGAGGCAGGGACAGTTAAAGCATTTGAAAATAAATTGGATGCGCATAACTTTTAGAGCAAGGTATTGTAAATGAAACTGGTTGTATACAGACTCTGAAGAGTCTTCTAATGCAGCATACAGACATTCAGTTAAGTTAAGAAAGAAAAGGACATGGAACGAGGCATGGGCAGCTTCGAATACAGCAGAAGCGTGTGAAAGTGAAGTCTGAAACATCTATGACGTCATTATATGATATGAAACGACATTTTACCCTAAAATAAATGTTAACATCGGTAATATATATATATATATATATATATATATATATTTATATATAGCTTACAAGTAATAAGCGCACATTAAGTGTAGTTCATGATGTTATGATTGCAATCAGAGCAACATAACTTCTAGTCTAATATGTAATAGTTAAACTGCTACAATATTTATCCTGCTTTATACGTAGTCCAGCAATACATTGTATATTATCCACTGAGAAACAAATTCCGAAACGCGGCATGAGAGCTCTTCTGTAAAATACACACACAGTTATATATACACACAAACCGTTACAGCATTTCAGATACACACTTTCACTAACACACCCACACACACACACACATATATATTTTATATATATATATGTGTGTGTGCGTGTGAGTGTATATATGTGTATATATATATATATACGTATACTTTACTAATCTGCCCGTTAATAGAAATGTGCAATAAGAAAGAAACAATTGAAAAAACAACTAGTAGCTTAGCAAACGCAATGTTCTCATCCTTACCAGGCTGCTTCCCTTGTCTCGCAAACCCCTTCAATCAACCGGACAATCATTTCCCCACCCCGCAACCCACGTTTGCTCACTCACCTCGCCCTCTACTCGCCTGTCTCATTCTTCTTTAATCGGACCGTCTCACTGTCATCACATCGATCATTGCCTACGTCTAAATTTAGCCCATCTCTTTCACCACCCAATGATGTTCGCTTTCAGTGGGAGTTAAGAATTAAATATTAACTATCCGCAAGTTGCTTATATTATCTGCCTTGTTTTACCATATTTGGCTCCTACTATTCTGCTTTGGCTCTTATTGACAAAGAATCAGACCAACATTTCTCTTGAATTTTGATATCAGCTATTTACATACTGTTTTTATAAAACTAAAGTATATTTCTAACAGTTTCTTGGGAAGCCTTTTAAGAAAAACCAAACATTACTATGCAAAACTAACCTCCACAGGCAATTGATTACTTTATCAGCCCGACAGTACCCTCACCTGAGAATCGAATAAAACCTGAGAGCCAACATAATAGTAGAAGCATACAATGCGTTTGTGAGACTAAAAACGAAAGTCTGGAAACGAAAAGGCATCTGTGCAGTAAGCAACGTGAAAGTGTGTCGCACTGTAGTGTTAATCCTTCTTATGTTTATATGTGGGAAAGGGTTCTATAACAGACACGCCAGATAGCTCATTCGATTCCAGACGAGCTGCCTTCACATGGTGTTCTGGATTTGATGCCATAATAAAATACACAACCCTGTGTTACTTATTGCTGGTTGAGGACACCGCAATAGATGAATCAGCAATCAACAGACGGCAAAGTTTCGACATTAAACGAGATTTGAGCGGAGTGGGGCGCATGAGATGACGGCGCAGTAGAGAGTGCAAACAGCGAGCTACAGGGACTATACGAATCCATCCCTTACGCCATTTGACGAGAGACACTGAGCACCTATGGGTATGCCTAGAGTGCAGTGACGTCGATTCTTAGAAACAGAAAACTTAATAGATGAAGTATTGTGCACATCCTGGCGTTTCTGCAACAACAACAAAACACTGTTACGATGAACGGGAGATAATGTTCGCATGCTCAAAACAGACTGGCCAGGGTGAGAGCAGAAACGCTATGGATACTTCTCTAAAATGTATCTCGAAAGCTATAAAATGTATGACACCTTCTAGTAGGCGCTTGCACAGAACCGTTCTACATGACACATTAGCCTAGGGTGATACCATGCTGATGTTTTCATTAGGAAGATTTAGGTACCCTTTGCCCATCCGGCCAATTTCATTCATTGCTGTATCAATAAGATTGATATTTTTTCTTCAAATATGGTGAGGAGTTCTCAGCTAAATGGAAATAAGTGGTGAGTACTGATGTTTCGAGGACATATGTGCCCATAAATTTGAGAAAAAAAATGCAAAACAAAATGTTTAATGTTAATTAAAGTTAAGTTTAATCAGACTTTTAAAATGGTTATATTCAGGTACCGCATCGAGACGAGAACACGAACAACATCTATGTTACGGTCAATAGGCCTTCATCAGGGACAACAAATAACAACAATGTTGAACTAGCAAATCATAGAAGAAGAGATACATACATGTATGAAGGAATGTTAACATATAAGGAGAATATGGTCTACTTATCTGATAAAGTGTCTTCCATCGCGAATGGTCGGGTCGAAAGCTCGACTGTAAATGAAGGGCAGCGGTCAAATAAGGTGGCCCGGAGGGCGTAAAAAGTGTGGGGGAAAGGGCAGGATAACCCAGTGGCGGTCAAATACGGAAAGAAACAAAATAGTGATCCAAGTGGGGAGAACAAAAAGAAAGATATATAAGCCGAAGGTGGAGGTGGGTGTGGGGAAAGACATATAAGAAAGGGGCGAGAGGCAAATGAAGATGGGGGACAGTATTAGATTTTAAGAAAAGATATGGAAGATATTAATGTCATGTGGTTGGAGGCAACCCATGCTGGAGATAGGTCTGTTCTCAAGGGCGTATCGATGACGATCGTTAGAGAAGCAAAATACTGGCCTTTGACACTAACGTCAGCCTTACCCCGGTGTTCAGGACCATTGAAGTGGCTGGCAATTGATGAACTCGTTGGGTTGCGGATATCATTGAGGTGTTGACGGAAACACTCACACAGTTTCATACCAGTTTCCCCAATGTATTTCATACAACGTGACAGCAGGTGATATACAAGATGACGTTACGGGAATTACATACCCCTAATGTTGCGCTAGTCAAGTTACGGATATTATCTCTCACATATCATTCCTGCAATGCATTGCATAGGGTGCCTTTACACCGAGATATTTGCGATTCGTTTTGTGTGCCTGCTCATGGCCTTGCCATTTGATCTGTCGTTTTATTTATGCCTCTCTGTTTCTAAAGCGAAAGTCACTACTTGGATTTTGCTGGGTTTTAGTTTTAGGTGACTGTTTTGTCTGGTAACATACGACAAAGGTAACAAAGTCGCTTGTCAAGTTTTAGTAGTATGTTTGTCTGGTAACATACAACAAAGGTAACATGGGCGTTTGTCAAGTTTTAGGTGACTGTTTGTCTGGTAACATACGATAGGGTTAACAAGGTCGCTTGTCAGGTTTTAGTAGTATGTTTGTCTGGTAACATTAGACAAAGCTAACATGGTCGCATGTCAAGTTTTAGATGACTGTTTGTCTTGTAACATACGACAAATGTAACATGGGCGCTTGTCATGTTTTAGGTGACTGTTTGTCTGGTAATACACAACACAGGTAACATTGCGCTTGTAAAGTTTTAGATGACCATTTGTCTGGTAACATACAACAAAGGTAACATAGGCACTTGTCAAGTTTTAGTAGTCTATTTGACTAACAAGCGACAAAGGTAACATGGGCCCGACAAGTATCAGGTGACTGTTTGTCTAGTAATATACGACAAAGGTAACATGGGCGCCTGGCAGTGTGTGTTGAAATTCTTCAAAACAATTTATATCAGTATTGACTGTCGTCGGCATCAAGGAATTTCGTCACATGTGTCTATAAGATGGTCTTTGGTAAAGATGTTTGTCCATCACATGTGAAGAAAACCACTCCCTTTATTCAGCCATGTGGACAGTCCTTTCTCTTGCTATGTCAGCTGAAAGTGGTGACGTATGCTGTCCTTTGGATTATTTTGAGGATAAAACTCCGCCTTTTGTCAACCTTACTATCTGGTTCTGAGCTACAATTAGCCAGTGGCAAGATTTTATGGAGACGACTGGAGATAACACTAGATGCAGATTTTTTCTGAGGGTCTACTCCCGAAGCCTTTCCTGTAAATAGATATCCCGCAAGGCAGCGGAGGGGAATAACATATATCGTTTTGTGTCGTGCCTTTTCAATAACTGCAAGATTTCTTAGGGGCATCTCTCCCTGGACATTTTGTAGTCCATAATAGTCCTATTTAAATTTCTATGCTAGGGCGAAGGACGCCATTTTCGTGGAGATCAGCCGTGTAACTAGACCGTGAAAATACGACACAGGTTTAAGCATAGTGCTTCTTTTCCTTCTGCTTTCGTTCTCAATCTCCCGCTACGTAGCCCTGAACAGGGCTTTACTAGTAGCAGGATGTAGTCCAGAGAACGCAATGCGTTGTGTCGCTAGTTTACAGCTTGGCTGCCATTTTTGCACCTTTCGGTCCGACACACCCGTCTTTGGCAGATACGCACAGTGCTAATTAATATAGCTGATGTCCACGCCAGGATAATCGAAAGGAATAAAATACACAAGAACGAACGAATTAACCAGTCCAAATGGAAAACAATGACACGTTTCCTTGAACACAAATGTAAGTCGTCAAGTAATGTGATTTCCCGCCAAATCTATGGCCTAGTTGCATCCATAATGATCAAAAATAATAGAGCAATGTAGACCTGCAACCCGTAGGGCGCCATACTTGCCGCTCTTCTATGTTATTCACCATAGTTGATAGCACGTTTTCTTCTTTTATTTTGGTCAGAGTTTTGCCATAAACTGTTACCACTCCACCAAGTACAACACCCCCACCCCTTCCTTTCAAGTGACACAGATGGCTATTCTGAGAAAGGCAGTTAATGAGGCCGATGAGGCTGACATCATTTGTAATATAAAATAACTTTGTCAGCAGCTTCGGGTGTGATTTATCAAATGCTGCACTTTGATCGATAAACGCCACTCACTTAGAAGGCGAGCTACCTAAGAGTACACATCTTTCGACGAAAGAACAACCAATTGCTTACATGTGAGTTCCAAGTGCAGTAGACTGCAGTGTTTTCCAACTTTTTTACAGTCACAGACCGGTAAAAATAGGAGAACATGTTTGCTGATCGGTGAAAATTGGACAAAAGTGTACACGGACTGGTAAATAATAGAAATAATTGAACGTGAACCTGTACAAATTTGAAACAATTGTTCGCTGAAAGGTAAAAATAGGAAAAATTGCTCACGGACCAGTGGAAATAGTAACAATTATTCGGCGACCGCTCAAACAAAAAAACAAATCAATTGTTTCAAATAGTTTTGCAAATTACAAAGCCACATTTTTCTCGTTCGCATTATTTATCTATTCCCCAAGGCGGTGTGCGTTGCACTGTGGTTTTTATTGTGCGCCTGTCGGGCCAGTGCATACGACTTCAGCATGCATTTTATGTATGGGACTGCTTCCTCCTGCATTTTCTAAGGGTTTGCATCCCCGGGGTAACGACCGGTGGTGTGATGGTGTTCGAACCCAGCACCTTTGGATTGTGAGCCGTGCCACTCAACCACTAGCCCACGCAGTCCCCGCAAAGCCATTTAAAATACCTAGAATTCAAGCAGTGAATAGATACGGAGTTCAGCAGCAATTTCCGTTTTCGCGGACCGCCATGACATTTCAGCGGACCGGCTGCGGTCTGAGGACTGGCGGATGGAAATCACTACAGTCGAGTCTACAGTGCCAAGACGACTTTTCCGCCATATACGAT